>JAOANR010000002.1:36570278-36934606 GCA_030278955.1 Hygrophila difformis | reverse complement strand
ATATTGTTTTAAGGCATTTGTTTCTTAAATTTTGTGTTTTAGGGGTAAAATGGGTATTTTTCAAAAATTTCTCTACCTAGGGGTGTAATACCCGAGAATTTTCCAACATAAAATAAATAAATAAATAAATAAATAATAAAGAGAACATAATAAATAAATAAAGAATCATAAAAGATGAGAAATGAAATTTAAATTAAAAAGGAAACGAAGTTCCGAGAACCCGGGAATCCGAAGGCAATTTAATTGAATAAATGGTTACACGGGGACCCGACACCGATAGACTCAATAACTCGAGTCCAAATATAAATTTAGGTCCGAATAAAATTTAGATAGGAAATCGGAACCCGAAGATAGCCCGGAAATCGGAATTCGGAAGCGTAGAGGGATAGAAGTCCGAAAGAGAGGAGGAAAAGCACGACGAATCGCACGACCCGGCCCAGACCGAAGTCCAGGCCAGGATGGCGCGGTGTCCGCGCGCTTTTAGAGGGATTCCCGCGCCAAGTGCGCGCCAGCAGCGCAGTCGCGGCGTTCCGCGATTTTCTCGCCCGATTCCGGATTTTTCGACTTTCGGTTGAACATCTTTCGACTCTAGACTCTTAGAGTCAGATCTTGGACGCCCTAGGTCTTAGTTATCTATAAATAAACCCTCTTGGAAGCCCCAAACTCTTTACGAAACCCTACGAAATCTCTCTATACATTCGAAACCCTAAATCCGGAGTCGTCGGAGGCACGAAACCAAGGCTTGGACTGTTGGACGAAAATTTCAAGATCTCCAGCGTTGTGGATCTCGGAGGGAAAACGAAGAACTGGAAGCCACGCCTCCGAATCATCGAGCCGAGACATCCGTAAATCTATAAGTTAACCTTACTATGGTTTTGGGCGAATTAAAATACATCTAATCTCAAGATTTAATCAAGAACATAAATTCTGTCCACACGAAAACCATTACAGCGCGGCGTTTTTGCACGAATTTTTAGGAACCTTAAAACTATTCAAAAGAGAAAACTTAAAACACGAAAAACATTCCTAAGGTTTAGATCTATCTACTGTAAAATTTTTAAAATTTTTCATGATGATTTGATATATGAAATCTACTCGAAACCGAACTGCATTAAATCTGGATCTTGGAATTCGTGACAGAACTCTAGTTCGAACTTATTGGTGATTTTTACCTTAGTTCTAGACCGATCTAGGATTGGCGTAGAACATATGAATTGTAGATCTATGAGTTTAGAACATCTCTATAAAATTTTAGAATTTTTCGTTAAGATTTGAACCTCCGAACCTGAGCTGATCCGATCTGCGTTCGTACCGAAATCAAGGAACTTGAACAAAATTAGTTTCGAACTTGATGATGTTTTTGACATTAGATCTAAACCGATTTGGAACTTTAGCCGAACATGAAAGTTGTAGATATATGTCTTAGAAATCTCTCTGTAAAATTGCATTAAATTTGGAGTTAGTTTGCTATGGTAGATCTCGGAACTTTTAACCTGATGTCAGAAATTTTCGGACAGATTAATATCCTGTTAAAGGTTGACATTTTCCACCTACTTCCGTATCTCGGATTGAAAAACTTAAAACATAAAACTTGTTCATCTCTGTGTTTCAGAGTTATCGGTAAATTTTCAGAATGATCCGACTGAAGATGAATTTTTAAATATTTTTGGAGCAAAACAGCGACTAGTAAAATTATATGTTGAAACGTGTGAAATTTGTGAAACTTGTTTTGACCTTGCGGATTCGATTCCCCAAGGGCGTCTGTGTCCCTGTGGGTTCGAATACCAGGATGTCCGTGTCAAACCTTGCGGGTTCGATTCCCCAGGGTGTGTCTTTCTGCGGGTTCGATTCCCCAGAATATGTGTTGATTCCTACGGGTTTGATTCCCTAGGATGTATGTGAGTTCTTGCGGTTCGATTCCCCAAGGGCGATTGTCTGTTTTCTTGCGGGTTCGATTCCCCAAGAACAAATTATACTAGATTATATCGAATAAAAGAGGAAGAGTGAAATCCTGAAATACTTGAATATTTTCCTTATTTAAATTGTGCCTTTAAATTATGTCTTGCGATTATTTTACCATGGAATTTGAATTATGCTCATGTGGAAATCCGTATTTGGAATCATGCCATTTAATTATTAGTGGATGAATGAATTAAATTGTATATTACCTATAAGCATGTTTTTACTAAATTTAATTAAAGGCTTTGAAACCTCATGATCATGGTTGTGTTAACTTACTCAGCAAGTTTTTGCTGACCCAAACCATTTTTATTTCTTTTTCTTTCAGAGTTGAGAATTATGCATCGTCATATGCATACACGGGAAGTTTGGGATGATATATTATTCTGAATTTTTGTATTAGACTAGAGCTTGCATGAACGGGCCTGTTTAACCCGTGATTAGGCCATGTTGGCCCTATATTTAAATTCCGCTGCGATATATATATGTAAATATTATTTTTCGCTGCAACTTTGATGTATTATTTTTAAATTATATATGAATGGGCTGTTTGAATATTTTAAATTCTGAAAAACCATAGCCTTGCATCTCTTTAGTAAGCTCGGAGAAACCGTGTCTTGCTAGGGAGGTGTGGCGGTGACATCCCGACCTGGGTGACCAAAAACTGGGGTGTTACAAGTTGGTATCAGAGCCCGGAATATTTTAAAACTATTTATTTTAAAGAAAATATCTGATACCAAAGTGGTATCAGAGCCCAGAATATTTTAAAGCTATTTATTTTAAAGAAAATATCTGATACCTAAGTTGGTATCAGAGCCCGGCTATTTTTTTAAAGTATTATTTTCAAACCATTATTATTTTTAAACTATTATTAAACCATTATTATTATTAATATTTTGACTATTATTTTAAAATTTAAAAGTATTCATTCCATGGAAAAAAATTTTATTTTTTTTTAAAACCCCATGGAAAAATATATATATAGTGCATTAAATTATTTTTGGGGGGAAATCATCATTTGCATTTGCATAATGCATCTCTTTTATGTAGAGAACTTAGAATCTCGGCGAAGTTAACTGATAATGGCCAAAATTGTCCATTATTTCCAATCCATTTCCGTGTCTGAGACGGACATTTTGATCTGTTTCCATCTTATTGTAATAAGAAAGCAGTTGAATTTGACAGATTAATGCTAGTTTGTAAAAACATCGAGCCAGTAACAAAAAGACACAAAATATGCAATTTTAATTGTATTTGTGTTAGAAAAATCCAAAAACATGAAAAAAAGGAAAAAGAAAAGAAAAAGGAATGAAAAGATGGGCAAAAGAATAAAAGAGCCCACAAAAATCCAAAAAGATGGGAAAAAGAGTGAAAATCCCACAACTGAAATTTGGTCAAGTGTTGAAGCACAATTCGAATTGTGCAATTCGAATTAATTCGAATTGCACACAATTCGAATTGCTGAAGAGAACAAAGAAATGGTTAAGTGTTGGAAGGGATGCAGAAGTCTAATTCGAATTGTTCAAGTTCGAATTAATTCGAATTAGGGAATGAAGAGAGAAGAAACCCAAAGGCAAGAAGAAGATGCAATTCGAATTGTCCAATTCGAATTAATTCGAATTGGCACAAACAATTCGAATTGCCAACAAGTGCAAGGAAGCCAAGCAGAAACCCTCATCCAATTCGAGAAAAGATCAATTCGAATTATCCTAACAATTCGAATTGATAACTGAAGGCCAAAATCCCAGCTCAAGGAAGAGATCTCACAATTCGAATTAATTCGAATTGGTTGAGATAATTCGAACTACACTCAAAAATTCATCAAAGCTGTGGAGCATGAGCATAACATTGGTGGGCCTAGGGTTTTGAAGATTGTCTATAAAAGCAGACCTTCCACAACAAAATGAAGAGATCAAGAATTTAACCAAAAAAGCAGCTTGGGACAAAAAGAACAGCAGGAGGTTCCACACCCTTTAAGGGTTAGGTAGGTAGTTTAGTTTAGTTTAGTTTATTTTTCTTGCAAGTAGTGTAATCTTTACATGCTTTGGACTTAGTTTAGGTGTAGAAGCAGTTTGTGTAACCCTTAGAGTAGCCATTTTCCATATTTTTACATGCTTTCTAGTTAGAATAAACCCTACCTTCAAGCTAATGATGGTTTTGGGTTCTTTATTTTTGCTTTCAAAGTGTCAATACAAGGAAAATTTCCAGAAATGGTTTTACTCATTTGTTTTGGCACTCTTTAATGCTTTCCCTAGAAATAAATGCTTAGTATGTTTGTTTGTTTCAACTAGGCTACATTTATTATGTCCTAGTTGACATTCAAACTTAATAAATGCATGTTTGGTGGGTTTTTGGCTTGATTTAGTGCCTTAGAGCTTCAAATAAGTGTTCTTAGGTTTTAGATGTTTTTAAGGTTTGGTATAATTCATATTTAGGTTTTATTCTTCCTGCCCTAATCTTATTTCATGCTACCTTAGATAACTTGAGTGTTCTTAGTTTATTCATGCAGTTCTTAGATAACTAGATGTGTTAGGGTCTTTGATCTTTGATCCCTTGTTTGTAGCAGTAGGTTTTGAATTTTGCCAATACCCATTAGACATGTGGTTGTTTATTTCTTGAAAATCTCACTAGGGTGGCTGTGAAATGACATTGATGTGAGATGAGGGATTTAGTAAATCTAAACCCATCATTACAGTACAGTGTTCACCTAACCCATACTTGTGAGAACAAAAAAAATTGTTGTTGTTTGAAAGTGTGTAATTCGAATTGAGGCAATTCGAATTATCTCGAATTGCCTAAGAAATTCGAATTGCACACCCAAAAATTATTCTCTTCATGTGGTTTCCAACCAATTCGAATTATCCAATTCGAATTAATTCGAATTGCTCAACAATTCGAATTGGCTTAAAAACCACATTGTATCCATTGTCATCCCTTCGTGCCTTAGTTTAGTTTCCATCTCTTACCAATTCGAATTATCCAATTCGAATTAATTCGAATTGCTGGACAATTCGAATTCACCTTCCCCTTGAGGTATATGCCTTAGTCAGTTTTGAGCAAGGAAAGGACTTCATCAATTCGAGTTGTCCAATTCGAATTAATTCGAATTGCTCAACAATTCGAATTAGATGATATCTCATTCCTTTGCAAGGATTAATTGGGTAAGATTATACTTCATTCTTCATGCATGCTCAATTCGAATTACCCCAATAATTCGAATTGAACTATCCCTTCTATTTTGAAAACTCCAAAAACATTTTCTTCCAAGATTTGTGTAAGTTGCATGGGTGTATTGGGCCTAGGCCCAATTCATCTGATTTCTATCCATTACACCTTTCAACCTATTAGTGTCCACTTATTGTGTGCTTAACACTCACACAATACCAAAAATATTTTCTTACTTTTATATTTTCTCTTTCATTGTGTGTATGAACGGATAATGAGAAACACACAGATTAATGTTGGTGAAAGGTCCCTTCACAGGGATATCGACTAACCCGTCTTCTATGTGTTAATCATTATCTGTTATTTTGCATGATCTGGTTAGTGGTTGGTGGAAGCTTCGGCGAGCGTTCTCTTCACTAAGAGTTTCGATTAGTCACTCAGCCAATTCTTAATCAGATACAGTTTTAATTTTCCTTATCTTAATTTCTCAACCTGAATTCAAGTTGCAATAGTATCAACTGATGTCGACCAACATCAGTTGAGAAATATTACAGCAAGAAATATGTGGGTTCTTCTTCCACTCACAGACAAAAGAAAACTGAATGACGGCGGTCACCGTCGTTTGGAATTCTTTCTGTCTAAAATCAGTCATCTTGGATAATTGGGAACCGGACAACAGATGTTTGCAGTCCGGAAAACCCCAACTATCTCTGGCACTCTTCTTAGCCGATTTCTTCTTATCTCAGGCTAATCCATCTTTGTGTATCGCATTCTGTCTAACCCCACCATATATTTTGGGGTACTTTATTTTCCTTTTCATATACTTGTATGCATGATATTATTATGTAGATGTTCTGGTCTTATTGCTATTTTGGGGATCCTTCCCCTTGGACACAGAAGTCTTGATTTAAATAAGATGTTGCATAATAAATTTCCAATAAAAATTCCTTTACAAAATCCGGATCTGAGTAAGGGATAAATTCGACAGTTATGACTAATTCATCTTCCACTGGGGATTGATTTTGAGAGCTTAGAAGCAGAGTCAGCGATTAGGTCTCATCTAGACTGAAAGGATCTGTGTTTTAAGTGAGAGTTTAGTACCTGTCTAGGGAATGATTTTCAAATATTCATTTGCTTCTCAAAATTGCTGTGTGTTGGAAATCTGATATTAGATATCGCATTAAGTCAATATCCACTTGGGTGTAGATGAGATGTGATAAATAATACTAGAGGAACAACATATAGGCCTTGGTGAATTTCTAAGGTAAGGTCGAGTATTCCTTCGACTACTATCTTCTTCTGCCAAAGTCTAGAATTGAGTCTTGAGTGAGTACATCCGGAATAGGTTCATTTATGGATCTGTTTCATTTAGTTTGTATCTCATAACTACCCAGATGTTGTAAGCCCTGTGGCTTATTGATATCTCGGGGGTTCTTGATCTGCATCTGGTCATCAAGACCAGGGGCTCTTTTATACTAACGGAAAGAGACGTTTTTAATGCTTCCGAGTGATAGATTTAAATGCTTTCTTTACAGCTTTCTTTACTGCTTTCCTTTAAATGCTTTCATAGAGGTCACTCGGAAGAATTAGGGGCTGTCCATCTGTTAAAAGGTTTGAGAGTTATGGAATGGTTTGGGGCTTGATTTGAAACTTTGGGTGTGACATGGGGGAATGATAGGAGTACTTGGCATGTCAACTAATGATATGTTAGGTGTTGCTTATCCACCACAGATACATAATGTAACTTCACAAGGCCTGTGGAGGGAGTTATAAGTCTGTGGTATCTTAGATTTTGTTGTCTTAAGAGCATGTAAACTCTTACTGTAAGTACCTGTCTGTTAAAGGGAACATGGTATAGAGAGCATGAGAGTTAGCTAACCAGAGGGTTATCCCAAGCTAAGATCTGTGTATAAAAAGGGAAGTTTAATTGTGTTTCATCTGAATCTTGTCCAATCTTTATTATTTTCTCCCTGTCCCTTCTGTCATATTTAAATCTGCTTTCTAGATAGTGTAGCATAATTTTACATTGCTTTCGTAGTATAGATTTAATTGCTTTTTTTTACCATGCTTTGTAGAATAATTTTACTGCTTTCATAATCTGGATTTAATTTATGTCAAGTAGTTGTTAGAAACCCTTGCAAAACTTGAAACGAGTAACCGAGTGGAAAATCTTAGTAAACGACGTGGGCCCTGCTTCCATCGCACATCCTCCAGTGAACGATCCGGTACTTACTATAAATTACTGCAATTTTTGACACGTGCGCTTTCGGGAGCACAGTTTCTTGACACGAGTAAATAAAAACAACATTTTGGGAAAATACTCATACAGTGGGAAGATGTTCAAGAATTTCATGGCAGGTATCTTCTAGACATGAAATTAAGAGAAGCATTATGGTGCAGATATCAGGGACTTTCAGGGTGACAGACTGAAGGTCCATCCCTGTTGCACCGTGATATTTGTCAAAAGTTTCATGGCTGGAAGGACCACAGCGCCGTTTGAACCCCACAGGAGTAATAAAAAGGGAAATCTTAATATATTCTTAAACCCCTTCCCTCAATCATAACTCTTTTCATTTAATAGATCCGAACTTGGAAATTGTATTTAGACGGTTCTTCACCCCCCCAGTAGCAAAATGAAACTAGAGCAAAAGTTTCATGGCGCCGTTGCCGGGGACTCTCGAGGCACCATTTGAAATCACAGTTTCCTCCTTAAGCAATAAACCAGTAAAGGAATTTTCAGAAAATTACTCGTGTTGGCGAAACTCGTCAAAAGTTTCATGGCGCCGTTGTCGGGGAGGATGCAGCGCCGTTTACTAGGAGAATTACATTCCTGATTTACTCATAGATAGTTCTTGTATATATTCTTGAACCGTTACTAACCTGGGGGTTGTACAGGTACTGTCAAAAGCTTGATACCAACTGCTTATGCAACGGAGAAGGAACACATTACCGGAGCTACCGTTCGATCTAGAAATAGAAAGGACCGCTCGCCAACTGAGGGCAGAAGCCAGAAGACGGAAAGAGCAGGAGCGTCGGACCCGCACTTCACCTGAAACATCGAGCAGCGATCTATCAGATATGGCAGAAAACCAAAACATTCCCCCGATCTTACCCATAGACCAACCACCAAATAACCCTGGTAATGGAGCTGACGGAGGAGTGGTAGAGCATCCTAATCGTGCCAACGAAGAGGAGAATCTACCAAATCCTAATCAGCAGCAATACCAGCAATTCCACCAACAACCACCACCACCCATAAACCAATTTCACCAAAACCAAAACATACCAAACCAACAATACCAAAACCAAGCTTTCAATCCAGATCAATTTCAGAATAACCCACAAGATCCACATAACTTCCAGCAATTTCCAAATTATCACCAACAGTACCAGAATCAAGCTGAACAAGGAAATCAACAACAGCAGCAAGCAGCAGCAGACTTCATGCAACCAATAGTAGAGCCCTATCTGGATGGACCTGGGAGAGCACATTTTCCTGCACGCAATTTCGAGCTCAAGCCGGCACTCATTAATTTGGTGCAAAACAATCAGTTCTGCGGTGCAAATCATGAGGACCCTCATGATCATCTCTAGACCTTCCTGGAGCTCTGCGACACAATCAAAAATCAGGGAGTCTCTCCTGATGCTATAAGACTAATGTTGTTCCCATTTTCTTTGTATAGTGGTGCCAGGGACTGGTATAAGTCATTGCCTATCAATCTGAGGAGCACTTGGGCAGACTTGGTGAGGAGCTTTTTGCTGAAGTATTTTCCAGAATCAAAGATTGAGGAAGGACGAGCTAAGATTGGAGATTTTAAAATGAAGCCAGACGAATCATTATATGATGCGAAGGAAAGATTCTTGGGCCTCATCAGGCGATGCCCCCAACACGGGTACGCACCATGGGAGCAATTGAGGAAATTCTACGGAGGACTCACCCATCCATGGAGAACAATGTTAGACGCTGCTGGCGGACGACATTTACTCCACTTGCCGATGGACCAAGCTTGGGAGAAGATTGAGACAATGTCTGTCAACAGATCCATCCTAAACACAGACGATAGGAAGGAGAATCCTCCTAGAAAAGTCTTTGCTGTAAGTGAAGGGAAAACAGATTTTGAAAAATTGCAAGAACAGGTAGCTGCGATACAGCTGAGTCAGGATAAGGGGAAGGGAACGGACGTCTCCCAGGCAGGAACTTCATCAGACCAAGTTCAAACACAGCAATCGGGAATTGTCTGTGGACTATGTCAAGGGCCTCACCCAACTGATACATGCCAACAGATAGCTACCGAAAGCTGTAATTATGCCGGGAACTACCAAAATCGCCATCCCAACCTCTCTTATTCCAACAACAATGCACTTAACGCGCATTTGTTGCAGCCAAACCAGCCCAACCAGTTCCAAAACCCACAGCAAAACTTCAGACCTCAGAACCAAGGATTCGTCCAGCAAAGAGTGCAGAACTTTCAAAATCAGAATCAGAATTTCCAACCTCAAATTCAACAGAGGCCTAATCAGAATCAAGGCCAGAATTTCCAGAATTTCCAACCCCAACCTGATCAGAATCAGCAATATAACCAAAGGCCACCATCTCGTTTGGAGAACCTGATGACTGAGTTTATAGCCAACCAGAAGGATATAAATCAACAACTGCAGTCATCAATCAAGAATGTGGAGACGCAAGTCACCCAATTGGCCAAGGAACTACAGAGCAGGGGGAAAGGAACACTTCCAAGCAGTACTGAAGCTAACCCGCAGTGTAAAGCAATCACATTGCGGGGAGGCAAGACTCTGAAAGGAATTGTTGGATATGGAAAAGAGACGGCCGAGGAGGAAAAGGATCTAGTGGAGGGTGAAACAGAAAGTGAAGGGATTGAAGGAGGAGATGGTATTGGACTGGTCAAGGACAAATCAGAAACAGCTATTCCGCAGGCTGAAGCTGCAAAGGGAGCTGAAAAGGGTAGGGTTGAAGGTACAACTTCCTTCTCTTTACCACCAAAAACAAACAATAATAAGTACATGCCAAGGGTGCCATACCCGGCACGTCTTAAAAATAAGGAACAAGATGAAAAATTTAAAAAGTTTTTAGAAAGACTGAAAGCTGTCGAGATCACTATTCCATTGGTCGAAATGATTTCAGAAATGCCCGTCTATGCTAAATTTCTTAAAGAAATGATTTCAGGGAGGAGAAAAGTTGAGCAGGAGGAAGTAGTGATTTTGAACAGCAGCTGCAGTGCCATTATCCAAAGAGTGCTACCGGAGAAGAAGGAAGATCCAGGATGTATTACATTGCCGATCCACATTGGGAAAACTAATGTTGGAAAAGGATTGTGCGATCTGGGATCGAGCATCAACGTCATGCCACTTGCCATGGTGAAACGTCTTCACTTGGGGACAATTGAACCGGTTACAATGAAGTTACAGCTGGCAGACCGATCAATTACCCATCCAATCGGAATCCTGAAGGACGTAATTGTCAAGACGGGAGGGACTCTCTTCCCCGTCGACTTCATTATTTTGGATATAGAGGAGGACTACGAGATGCCACTGATCTTAGGCCGCCCCTTTCTCTCAACCGGTGGTGCACTTATAGACGCTTGATCAAATCAAATCAAGCTCCGAGTCGGAGAAGAAGAATTGAATTTCAACATGGGAAAGCTGCAGAAGTTCCCGTCTGAGGGATCTTGTTCCATTTTTGATGTAATAGACAGTAGGAGTGAGGATGAGAGCATAGACTCTGTGACTGATAAGCCAAGCAAAGTTTCAAAACAGGTACTGAAGCCTGAAGGTGCGGAGCAACCAAGGAGCTGCAACGCTGTCCACTTCGAGGATCCTATCTCTGGGGACCTTGAAGAATTCGATGGAGTTGAGTTCATCCCGGAGGAAGAGGAAAGCACTGCCGAGGAGGAAGTGGATCCTGTACTGACACAGGATCCTGAAGGTAAATCTGATCTCTCTCTCCCATCCATTTCTCGCAAATTACTGCCTTCCGTTGAATGCCCACCAGAGCTTGAACTTAAAATACTTCCGGATCATCTTAAGTACGTTTTTCTCGCTGAACATAAAAGATTACCGGTGATTGTGTCAGCCAAGCTGACACAAGAACAAGAAAAAGCTCTGGTAGACATTCTAAAGAAATATGTACATGCAATCGGATGGACCATTTCTGACATAAAAGGAATAAGCCCCTCTGTTTGCATGCACAGAATTTTAATGGAAGAGGAGTACAAGCCCTCAAGGCAACCACAAAGGCGTCTGAACCCCCATATGCAGGAAGTGGTAAGGAAAGAAGTTATCAAGCTCTTAGATGCTGGTATCATCTATCCTATCTCTGATAGCAAATGGGTTAGCCCAGTGCAGGTCGTACCGAAACGTGGGGGGATCTGTGTAACGACTAATGAGCAAGGAGAAGAAGTGGCGACGCGTCCAGTGACCGGTTGGAGAGTTTGCATCGACTACCGGAAGCTCAATACCGCTACCAGGAAGGACCATTTCCCCTTGCCATTCATTGATCAGATGCTGGAGCGGTTAGCCGGAAGGGAGTTCTATTGCTTTTTGGATGGGTACTCTGGCTATAATCAGATTGTAATAGCTAGCGAGGATCACGACAAGACCACATTCACGTGCCCCTACGGAACTTTTGCGTACAGGCGCATGCCTTTTGGACTTTGTAATGCGCCTGCCACATTTCAATGATGCATGATGTCAATTTTCTCAGAATTTATCGAAAAATGCATTGAAGTTTTCATGGATGACTTCTCTGCGTATGGAGATACTTTTGATGAATGCTTGACTAATCTTGCACAAATTTTGAAAAGATGTGAGGACACCAACCTAGTTTTGAACTGGGAGAAGTGCCATTTCATGGTCACCGAAGGAATAGTGTTGGGTCACCGCATCTCGCGCGCAGGTATCGAAGTCGACAGAGCTAAGGTCTCAGTCATCTCAAACCTACCATTGCCTAATTCAATAAAAGCAGTTAGGAGTTTCTTAGGGCATGCCGGTTTCTACCGGAGATTCATAAAAGACTTTTCTAAAATTGCCAAGCCGCTCACTAACTTGCTTTGTAAAGAAAACCCTTTTGTAATAAATGAAGCGTGTGTTCAAGCCTTTGACACGCTCAAAGGAATGTTGATTTCTGCCCCAATAGTACAACCACCCGATTGGTCAATGCCTTTCGAGGTAATGTGTGATGCAAGTGATCTCGCCGTGGGTGCAGTTCTTGGGCAACATAAGGAAGGGAAGCATTGCGTGATTCATTACGCGAGTCATGCCCTGAATGAGGCCCAAATTAACTACACCACCACGGAGAAGGAGATGTATGCTGTGGTTTTTGCGTTTGACAAATTCAGACAATATCTCATTGGTACGAAAACCACAGTGTACACAGATCACTCTGCACTGAGATACTTGTTTAGCAAACAAGACGCCAAACCTCGATTAATCAGGTGGGTACTTTTGCTGCAAGAATTCAACATTATAATAAAAGATAGAAAAGGCAGAGACAATGGTGCTGCTGACCATTTGTCTCGACTATAAAATGATAAAAATGAGCTAGCCGTAAATGAGAATTTTCCGGACGAGCAACTGTTTGCCTTGCATCTTCATGATCAAGCTTGTCCGTGGTTTTCCGATATTGCTAACTTTTTAGCATGCGGAATAACCCCACCATTTCAAAGCAGAGGCCACAAAGCGAGGTTCAACCGAGATGTAGTTAACTACTTATGGGAAGACCCTTACCTCTTCAAGCATTGTGCAGATTCGATTATTAGACGATGTGTAACTGAGCACGAGGCTTATCAAATCGCTAAGAAATGCCATGAATCGGAATACGGAGGTCACCATGGCCCCACTCGAACAGCTCATAAGGTACTCGAGTGCGGTTTTTATTGGCCTACCATTTACGAGGATTGCAAAGCGTTTGTTAAAGCTTGCGACAGATGCCAAAGATTAGGGAATATCTCCAAGAGGGATGAGATGCCTCAACAAGGAATTCTCACTCTCGAGATTTTCGATGTATGGGGTATTGACTTCATGGGACCATTCCCGACATCTGATGGGAACTATTACATCTTGGTAGCTGTCGATTACGTTTCCAAGTGGGTTGAGGCTGTTGCACTGCCAACCAACGATGGCAACCAGGTCGTCAAATTTTTGAAAAATAACATTTTCAATAGATTTGGTGTACCCAGGGTGATCATATCAGATGGAGGAACCCATTTTGTTAATAAAGCATTTGCAAATCTTATGAGCAAAAATGGGATTCTCCACAAGATCGGCACGCCTTATCATCCCCAAACCAGTGGTCAAGTCGAGGTCTCTAACCGCGAAATCAAACACATACTCGAGGCCACTGTGGGGACAACTCGCAAAGATTGGTCACGTAAGCTCAATGATGCTTTATGGGCATACTGCACTGCATTCAAAACTCCCATTGGGATGTCTCCATACAGACTCATCTTCGGAAAGGCCTGTCATTTGCCCGTAGAACTAGAGCATAAAGCTTACTGGGCCGTACGAATGCTCAATTTTGACTCCCGAGTTGCCCAGAGTAAGCGCAAGTTGGACCTCAATGAAATTGAGGAAATACGTGCGCAAGCTTATGAGAGCTCGAGGATTTATAAAGAGCGGACCCAGAAGTTACACGATCGTCGTATTAAATCTAAACACTTCTATGTTGGCCAGAAGGTCTTGTTATTCAATTCTAGATTGAAGCTGTTCCCCGGAAAGCTTAAATCCAGATGGGAAGGGCCATACGAAGTGGTGCACGTGTTTGAAAGTGGAGCTGTCAGGATCCGAACTGACAAAGGAGAGCTGGTGGTAAATGGACACAGACTGAAGGAGTATCTTGGGCAGTTCGACCCCGAAAAAGAAGCTCAGATGACAACAGAACCGGCTTATGTTCAATAAATATTATACATATATTTACTTACGTATTTGTTACTTTCTTCACTTATTTTTATTGGGACAAAGTATCCAAAAATCAATTGAACATTTAGAGTACTATGACTCTAAATGTGAGGATGTTGATATTTGGAGAAAACCTAATACCTGTTCGTAATTGTTTTGCAGGAATTCAAGGAACCAACAAAAAGAAAGATAAAGCTTCCAAAAACCAGGTTCCCGGTTGGGTTAATATTATATTTAATGAAAATTAATTCTGGAATTTAGAGAAATCTGAAATCCAGAATAAATTCATAAAATAAAACTGTTAACCCAACCTAAATTATGCAAGCAATATGTTTTAAATTCTAAGTCTGTGTAAATATGTTTGCTCTTGAGTTCATCTTGATGAACATAAATTTTTGAAAATCCAAATTTTCCTAAGTCTTGGT
Organism: Hygrophila difformis; assembly: GCA_030278955.1. Taxonomy (NCBI): domain Eukaryota; kingdom Viridiplantae; phylum Streptophyta; class Magnoliopsida; order Lamiales; family Acanthaceae; genus Hygrophila; species Hygrophila difformis. The sequence goes on along the minus strand of JAOANR010000002.1, from coordinate 36,920,144 downwards.
CTTGGATGTGGTTTAATTTTCATTTCAAGAAAATTCGAATTAATTCGAATTGCTTGGAACATACCACATAAGACATTTTGCCTTGGAAATTTTCATATTCGGATTAGTTAATTCGAATTATGCAGGCAATTCGAATTAATTCGAATTGCCATGCAAATTCGAATTGGCACCCAAGGCAGAATTTTCGGATATTTTAGTAGGCCAAGTGTTGCAATTCGAATTATAAGGCAATTCGAATTAATTCGAATTGCCTGACTAATTCGAATTGGCACACAAAAGGCATTCTCTTATGCAAGTGAGCAATTCGAATTGTGGGGAAGTTCGAATTAATTCGAACCACACCAATAATTCGAATTAGCCCACAAAAGCATTTCCGTGTGAAGTCACTCCCCTTCACCAAGTTCGAATTATGAGTCAATTCGAATTAATTCGAATTGATTCACAATTCGAACTTGTGCATATAATTTTTGTCTTTCAAGCCAATTCGAATTAATTCGAATTGGCCTGAATAACTCGCATCCCACACAGAATACACCAATTCGAATTAATTCGAATTGGTGTGGATAATTCGAACCCCCCATTTTTTCAAACTCTTTAAATATCCTTGTTTCCCCCACTTCCTTCACTTTCACTTTTCACATTTCCAAAACCCCCGTGTTTTCTCTCTCGCGAACCCTTCTCCTTCGCGAAACCAGTCACTCATCTTAACCTTTCCTCCATTCGAACTCGTCGGAAATGGCGTCTTCTTCGTCTAATCCAAGTGGGAGCAGGGGGTAAGTGTTTCTTTTCCATTTTCGCACTCGGTTTTCGCAGTTTTTAGTTTTGTCTCTTTGTAATCCTTGCGAAATCGGGGTTGGGGGAGGGAATGTGTTTCGTTTTTCACGATGGGGATGGTCGGAATGTGCCCGGAATGTGTTAGGTAGTTCGGGAATAAGGGTAGAACCACTAGGGCAGAACCTAGATTTTTAGGGCTTTTTGTGAAACTGCCATTGATGGGGTTCGAATGTTTTTGTGAAGGGAAATTCTTTTATTTTAAAAATGAGGGTTGCAAAACCCCCAAAAATCTGGGTTTGTTTGTTCTCATGTAGTATTTCGATGTCTTAGCCTTATTTTGTGTTATTATGTGGATATAGGGTAACACTGTGATTTTGTTTCTTAGTCGCTCTATTGCTTTGTTCAGTAGATGTTTGATTATGATGACTCGAAATGCATATTGATGATATCTGCAAAATTCATGTTTTCAAGCATGAGTTTTGTTGGTAACATTAGTACATTACAGTAGTATAGATGGACCAATTTTGTCTGTTTGTTTTGGTGCTTGCATGTATGCTGTTATCTGAGTAAATTGGTAATAAATGCTTTTGTCGGGCACATGCTTCCCACACTTTACAAACTCAACTCGAGAAGTTGATGTTTGCACATACGGAAACATGGTATTACAGACAAAATCATGCCAAAATTTTTCCAATACTTTTGGCATGGCATTTATTTATAAAAAGACAAATTTTCAGAATACTCTTTGTTTAAGTGTTTGATCTTTGTCAACTTGGAACAAGTGGGAAATACTTGTAAGGAATGTTTTGTTTTATTCCTTAAAAACCCACTTTCCAAAACAAAATCCAAATGGGGGACCACTCACACCCCCAATTTCATTAAATAAACAAGTCAACACCTTTTCATAAAAATCCAAAAATCACCTTTTGTATGTATGCATGTCTACTTTTATTTTTATTTCTTATTTTTGGTCATGGTCCATTGTACATACTAGTAATTGCATAAATTATCGCTTGCATTCGATTTTCATCATTAATCTCTCATCTTCCCTACCTCACATGATTTAAATCACTGTTTAAGTGATAAAAATCAAATTCCTTCGTAGGCTCAATAACCTACGAAATTTTCTCTTTTTGGTCCTTTGACCACCCCAAAAACATCTTAGACTATTTATAGTCTAAGAAAAATTTCTAAGGATCCAAGATCCTTATATCTCTCTTGCTTTCCTCGTTTTTGCTGTAATAAGAGTTAGATTTAACAATCCAGCTCTATGTTTTTCGTTCTGTAAATTCGATTAGAAACCAATTAACTCACATTTAAAGCGTAGCTCTAAATGTGAGGATGTTGACTTTCAACTCGGATCCACTTATCAAAAATCTGTTAAAAATAGCTCCAACTCTTTTCTCTCCAGGGATCAATTCATTATAGATTCCCTGATGGGTCTTCCAAAGACAACTCCAGATAGTGCCTTCTTGGAAATCGAGAGGATGAAGAAAGAGGCAGAGGAAAATAGGGTGGCCATAAGGAATGAGCATAACTTGCCTATGGACCACCAGATTGAATGGAGGTTCGAAATGAAGGACCATTGGTGGAATACGATTCCAGAGGAAGAAAGAAATGATAGAGCAACAGGCCTCGAAAGAGACTTTTGCCAACATGTATGTAACTTCTGGAACCAAGAGTTCGATGAGGCAAGGTATGATCAACGGTTTAATGAGCCGAGAGTTCACTATGAGCGGATGGTTTGGAGGATGAAATGACAGAAGGCTTATTGGAACAGAATGCTTGAAATCCACTTCGGAGATAGGAGAGCTGCAGCCTTTGAGCCAGTCCTCATCCAACCACCCATTTCTAGGGAAGTGAAAATGCTCTATGCCCCCAAGACACCTCCACCATACTTAGTTGCGTCAACTGGTGTACTCTCCATGCCGGAGACCTTCCCATTTACATACAAGAAGGAACTATTCGACAATGGGACCATTTGCGGACCAGAGGAGCAGCTATGGCTGACATTGCATGCAAAAGAGCGTCATACTGAAATGACATTCAACTTCAGGGATTCCCTCCAGGCGGTACTGAACTACGGACAAGCCCACCACACTCCAATGCTGGATTCGATCATTGAGAAAACAAAAGCAGCCAGGAAACTGTGGGGGGAATACATGACTGCATGGGGAAAATGGCAAAAGGACATCAGGGAGTCTGTACTAAAACCGGGAATCGTGATACCTCCGGGAAAAGTGGAGATTCTGCCAGTCTTCTTACCACAAAGGATTCCGGCAGTTGAGCCCCGAGAGACCACAATGAAGGGGATGCCCAATTTCGAGCTAATGAGAGCTGAATGCATCGCAATGATTCAAAACAGATCATGGGACAGAATGGGACGCAAGAGGAAACAGATCTCAGTCATGGGCAAAAATAAGTGTTTAGAGTATCTCAACATTCCACCAGTCCGAGACTTAGGACATCTAAAGGAGAAAGAGGCAGACATCATGGACACCTTGTACACGGAAATGAAAAAGAGGTTCCTCGACCTGCTACGTGAAATGGATGCAGAAGGTCTGAGGCACAGTCAAGAACACCGGCCTCGTCTGCAGTATAACACGGGATTCCAAGGTGTCTTAGGCAGATACTTCACACTAAAATGGACTGCGCAACTCACAGCCATGTCTGAACCTAAATTCATCCAAAAATTTCTGAAGATCAAAGGACCGGAATTGGGTTTGAATGTTGAGGATGAAGAACAGATCATTGATGACTATGTTGATCCGACCTCCGAGCAATCTGAGCCTGCCGAACATGAACCCTCTCAAACTGAATCCGAGCCAGAGCCACCTAAAAAGAAGAGAAAACTGATAAGGTTGGCAGATAAAGAAAAGTCTGAAAAGTCTGCTGAGCCTCAGATCAGAATCCAAGAACCTCCGAATCAGCCAATGATCATTCCCCCTGTGCCAAAATTCTATGATGAGCCTCCCAAGCGAAAGGATAGAGGCAAGGATCAAGCCATTGAGTTATCCAAGGAAGAACAACAACGTAAAGCCCAAGAGCACGCCGATGCAGACTTGGCAAAGAAGGCTCAAGAAGAAGCCGATGCAGAAGCAGCAAGGATAGCTCAAGAGGAAGCTGAGATGGATAGGATTGAGGCACAGAGGAAAGCCGAGTACGATGCCCGACAAGCTGAAAGAGCAAGAAGGGAAAAGGAGAGGCTGAGATCGAAATGGCAAAAGAAACGGAGGAGTGGAAGCAGAAAATGGAAGCTGCAAGGGTCGAGAAAAATCAACTTTGGAAAGAACAAATGGCCAAGGCAGCTGAAGAGGAGGCCAAGAAAGCAGAAGAAGATGCCAGAAAGGCAGAGATGGAGGAGAATATTAGAAAAACCCGAGAGGAAGAGGAGAATAGAAGAGCTGCTGAGAAATTGCAGGCTGAGCTGGAGAAGAAGAAAGCTGACACTGAAACGCAGGTTGAGGTCGGGGACGATGATTGTCAGATAATCAGCGGAACCGACATTATTCCTGTTAAGGTGAAAGCTGAGCCAGCAGAATGGGCAAGAGAGAAGGAGGAACAAGTAAAAAGAGGAGATGGAGGAAATGGTGCACGAGGGTAATGTCAGGATTGAAGAATCAAAGAGGAAGTTCGCCGAGCTTGCGAGTGATTTGAATGACATAACTACACAAACTCTAGCGGCAGCCACTACTCAACCGCAACCCACAGTGCAAGAAACAGCGAGAACTGAAAGTAGTAGTGGTGACAAGCAAACGGACTTGGAAACCATAGAAAACTACTTTAAGGACAAGACATTTCAGCAGATCCTCCATTACGATCTTAATATGCCCATAGAGCAAGGAGACGACATGGAAGAACAATTGGGAGACCTTAACATCGGGAAGGAAGTTGAGGCATCACAACAAGAATACCAGCATGTTGCCGATCCCTATCTTTCCGAGGATTTCTTAAATTCTGTATTCCATGAAGATCCTTGTAATACACACGAGCAAGGAGCAACTCAAGGAGGTGAAGAACTGAGTTGAAACAAACTGAGGAAGAGCCACAACCGAATGCACAGGCCGAGTCAGAACAGCACGAACAAACTGAACAAAGGGAACAACCAAGGGAAAATTCTGACTCTGATGGAGAACAAGCAGGAACTGAAGGGACCCAAGAATCAACTGGATCAGTGCGATCGGCTGGTTATTGGGTCAACTCAACTTCAAGGGGCAGACTGGGTGTATCTACAAAGAAGTTCAGAAGATTCCGCATCACGGATGATGCTGACATAATGAGGAGGTTCAACGGGAATGAGCAGAATGCGGGGCGATACATGGCACTGAGTGGAGTATTTGTCCTTGACAAAGGGTTCAGTCCAGAATTGATTGATCATCCAATGCTACTCACATTGAAAGAAAACCACGGATGGACTGAGTTCCTTAAGCATCACGCTGAACCCGGGATAGCAGAATTGGTTCGGGAATTCTACTGCAACATCAATGCCACACAAAAGACAAGTTGGGTGCGAGGAGTTGACGTAGACATCTCTGCAGACTACTTGAACAACTTCCTTGGTACACCCAACTGGAGGTCAGAAATTCCGACATCTGAACATTTCGAGAAGGGAGCAAGCAGGGCAGCTGACAGACAATATCACGACAACATCACTAGGTCCCTTACTGCTGAGAGCTACACTGGTGAAATCCCCTTCAAAGCAAAGCACCTGAAACTGGAATTTCAACCCTCCTATGACTTCTACATGTCGAAGATCAGGCCAAACCCGCATGCACATGAAACATCTGGTCGAATGTTGAAGGGTTTTGCCAAGATTTGGCATGGACTGAAGATCAACGTGGGGGAGCAAATTTTCCATGTCATGACTACAAAAGTCACAGGCACCAGAGCTGCTGCTTTATGCTATCCCAACCTCATCAGGAGAATTTGTGAAGCCCAAGGAGTAGATCTAACAGCTTTTGCAGAGAGCGATCTTATTGATATGAGCCGGCCGATCCCAGTCCCAAAGACAAGGATAACTGAACCAGTTACATACATTATGCCGGAAGAATCAGATGCTCAATCCAGATACACTCCGAGGACACCAACAGCCGGACGCAAAGGGCATAAGAAGAAGGACCGTCCTGAAGCGGTACCTTCAACAGAAGAAGCTGCAGTCGCACCAACAAAACCTGCTCCCACTGCCACTCATCCTGGAACTGATGTTTCCACTCCAAGCTTATCACGAAGACATCCAGTCCGACCCTCGCGTAGAAGCCCAACTGTGTCTCAACACCCAGCTGAATCTCAAACTCTAGAAGCAGTGAGCAGAATGGAAGAGTCAATGATGCAGAGTGTCAAGCCTTTGGCCGATGCCATTGTCTCGACTCATGAAAAACAAATGCAGAAAGAGGAAGAGTTTAGGCTGAGAATGTTTGAGAGAGAAGAGGAGTTCAGAAAGGAAGCAGCCAGGCAGCATCAAGAAAGGATTGAGAATGAGGAAAAGAATAGAAGAATGTTCGAAGCAGTATTCGCCAGTCAAGCCAGGATGTTCGACAATCAAGCCGAAATGATGAAGACCATCCTCAGCAAGTTTCCATCACCTCCAAGAGATGCCGCCGGATCCTCCACACAGCCCACGGAGAAGAAGGACTAAGCCAAATAATCACATTCATGCGAGCCCCATTGTAAACATCATGCATTAGATTTTCCATTCATTCAGTACACTTTCAATCCTCACCATGGAAATCTATTGTAACTGATGTACATTTACTGCTTCCCACAAGAGAATTTCGTCTTGAATTCTCCATTATTCGAAAAAAAAAAAAGAAAGATGTGTGGCAGTCCAAGATGAATAAGTGACTGTCACGCCAAAAACAAGCTGTGACATGCTTGCATGCTCACAGTGTCTTTTTACTGCTTTCAATTAAACAAACCGGCATAAAACAAGCATAAATCTGTCACCTAAATTCACATGTTGAATTTAGGCTAATGACGAAATCTTCAGACTATTACATTGGGATAAAACAATTAAAAATATGCATGACATAAATTCTTAAAGTTTTGAGCTATAAAAATCCAATGATATGATCACTTGGAAGACTAACAAACTTTCATGTTGAGAATTCGATTGAATAAGTTGTAAGAATTTTTCAAAGGTTAAATTTGAGAATAAAAGCATGTCATGATCAAACCATCCCTTGTGAGATCTGAGCCGAGTCATTTTTACTCAATACTTCTTTGATTGTGTGAATCAATTCGATTAAAGGGCACTAGAACTTGCAATTGGGACCGATTCAAGACCATGCCATATTCCCGAAATTGAGCAAATGATCGAGGCACTTAGAAAAACCCAAAATTTTGGCTTTCGTTTGAATTCCAAACCCAAAAACATTTTCCCTTTAGGATCAACCAATCTGAGCCTTTAAACCTAATTTTTCTTTGAAGCCACTATATTATTCCTAGCCTTACAAAAAAGACCAAGAAAATCAAACCCAAGTGTACATGAGCCATCCCATCAAGGCATTGTAATTTTTGATCATCAAATATGTATCAATCGGTATGCTATAAACCGATTCAAAAAAAAAAAAAAAGAGAAGAAGTTGAGATCTATTCAACAAGAATAAATTGCAAATGACAAAGCAAATTAGACAAAGTCTAATGTCATGCAAAAGAAAGAGAGAAACAAAAGAAAGAAAGAAATAATGATGATCATAAATTTTGCAACATGCCAAGCTATGGTGGAATGGTGTCATGTCACTTTTTAGCCCAATAATTCCCTCTTCCTACCAAATGTTACAACCGTATGCCCCGTTATAACCTAGAATAAGACCTCGGGATCTCGATTTGAGGAAATGAGCCGGTGGCGAGTTAGTCCAGTTGCAAAAGCTTATGGGAGAATTTAATTGAATTTGATTTTGAGCGTTGATGATAAAAGCCAATCTTGAGAGTGAGTGAACTTTCCGATCCTACTATATGTGAGGCTCTGCTTTGATTGATCAATGATCATGTCATGCCTAAATTCAAGAATTAAGCCAATGTGATTTTCTAAACACATATTCAAGAAGAATTAACAATAATGATTGATTTGTATGTTCACTCAAGTGAGAAGTATCATTCCATTAAACACTGCAACCAAGAGAGTTTAATACTTGAAATTTTGATTGTCTTATCCCAATATAAAAAGAATGAAATTTCTAAGGCCACGCAAATGGATTGAATATGCAGAGTCCAAGCTCCTAGGAGCACTGACTCTGACTGCTCGGGGACGATCAGTATTAAATGTGAGGATGTTGATAATGGCCAAAATTGTCCATTATTTCCAATCCATTTCCGTGTCTGAGACGGACATTTTGATCTGTTTCCATCTTATTGTAATAAGAAAGCAGTTGAATTTGACAGATTAATGCTAGTTTGTAAAAACATCGAGCCGGTAACAAAAAGACACAAAATATGCAATTTTAATTGTATTTGTGTTAGAAAAATCCAAAAACATGAAAAAAGGAAAAAGAAAAGAAAAAGGAATGAAAAGATGGGCAAAAGAATAAAAGAGCCCACAAAAATCCAAAAAGATGGGAAAAAGAGTGAAAATCCCACAACTGAAATTTGGTCAAGTGTTGAAGCACAATTCGAATTGTGCAATTCGAATTAATTCGAATTGTGCAATTCGAATTAATTCGAATTGCACACAATTCGAATTGCTGAAGAGAACAAAGAAATGGTTAAGTGTTGGAAGGGATGCAGAAGTCTAATTCGAATTGTTCAAGTTCGAATTAATTCGAATTAGGGAATGAAGGGAGAAGAAACCCAAAGGCAAGAAGAAGATGCAATTCGAATTATCCAATTCGAATTAATTCGAATTGGCACAAACAATTCGAATTGCCAACAAGTGCAAGGAAGCCAAGCAGAAACCCTCATCCAATTCGAGAAAAGATCAATTCGAATTATCCTAACAATTCGAATTGATAACTGAAGGCCAAAATCCCAGCTCAAGGAAGAGATCTCACAATTCGAATTAATTCGAATTGGTTGAGATAATTCGAACTACACTAAAAAATTCATCAAAGCTGTGGAGCATGAGCATAACATTGGTGGGCCTAGGGTTTTGAAGATTGTCTATAAAAGCAGACCTTCCACAACAAAATGAAGAGATCAAGAATTTAACCAAAAAAGCAGCTTGGGACAAAAAGAACAGCAGGAGGTTCCACACCCTTTAAGGGTTAGGTAGGTAGTTTAGTTTAGTTTAGTTTATTTTTCTTGCAAGTAGTGTAATCTTTACATGCTTTGGACTTAGTTTAGTGTAGAAGCAGTTTGTGTAACCCTTAGAGTAGCCATTTTCCATATTTTTACATGCTTTCTAGTTAGAATAAACCCTACCTTCAAGCTAATGATGGTTTTGGGTTCCTTATTTTTGCTTTCAAAGTGTCAATACAAGGAAAATTTCCAGAAATGGTTTTACTCATTTGTTTTGGCACTCTTTAATGCTTTCCCTTGAAATAAATGCTTAGTATGTTTGTTTGTTTCAACTAGGTTACATTTATTATGTCCTAGTTGACATTCAAACTTAATAAATGCATGTTTGGTGGGTTTTTGGCTTGATTTAGTGCCTTAGAGCTTCAAATAAGTGTTCTTAGGTTTTAGATGTTTTTAAGGTTTGGTATAATTCATATTTAGGTTTTATTCTTCCTGCCCTAATCTTATTTCATGCTACCTTAGATAACTTGAGTGTTCTTAGTTTATTCATGCAGTTCTTAGATAACTAGATGTGTTAGGGTCTTTGATCTTTGATCCCTTGTTTGTGGCAGTAGGTTTTGAATTTTGCCAATACCCATTAGACATGTGGTTGTTTATTTCTTGAAAATCTCACTAGGGTGGCTGTGAAATGACATTGATGTGAGATGAGGGATTTAGTAAATCTAAACCCATCATTACAGTACAGTGTTCACCTAACCCATACTTGTGAGAACAAAAACAAATTGTTGTTGTTTGAAAGTGTGTAATTCGAATTGTGGCAATTCGAATTATCTCGAATTGCCTAAGAAATTCGAATTGCACACCCAAAAATTATTCTCTTCATGTGGTTTCCAACCAATTCGAATTATCCAATTCGAATTAATTCGAATTGCTCAACAATTCGAATTGGCTTAAAAACCACATTGTATCCATTGTCATCCCTTCGTGCCTTAGTTTATTTTCCATCTCTTACCAATTCGAATTATCCAATTCGAATTAATTCGAATTGCTGGACAATTCGAATTCACCTTCCCCTTGAGGTATATGCCTTAGTCAATTTTGAGCAAGGAAAGAACTTCATCAATTCGAGTTGTCCAATTCGAATTAATTCGAATTGCTCAACAATTCGAATTAGATGATATCTCATTCCTTTGCAAGGATTAATTGGGTAAGATTATACTTCATTCTTCATGCATGCTCAATTCGAATTACCCCAATAATTCGAATTGAACTATCCCTTCTATTTTGAAAACTCCAAAAACATTTTCTTCCAAGATTTGTGTAAGTTGCATGGGTGTATTGGGCCTAGGCCCAATTCATCTGATTTCTATCCATTACACCTTTCAACCTATTAGTGTCCACTTATTGTGTGCTTAACACTCACACAATACCAAAAATATTTTCTTACTTTTATATTTTCTCTTTCATTGTGTGTATGAACGGATAATGAGAAACACACAGATTAATGTTGGTGAAAGGTCCCTTCACAGGGATATCGACTAACCCGTCTTCTATGTGTTAATCATTATCTGTTATTTTGCATGATCTGGTTAGTGGTTGGTGGAAGCTTCGGCGAGCGTTCTCTTCACTAAGAGTTTCGATTAGTCACTCAGCCAATTCCTAATCAGATACAGTTTTAATTTTCCTTATCTTAATTTCTCAACCTGAATTCAAGTTGCAATAGTATCAACTGATGTCGACCAACATCAGTTGAGAAATATTACAGCAAGAAATATGTGGGTTCTTCTTCCACTCACAGACAAAAGAAAACTGAATGACGGCGGTCACCGTCGTTTGGAATTCTTTCTGTCTAAAATCAGTCATCTTGGATAATTGGGAACCGGACAACAGATGTTTGCAGTCCGGAAAACCCCAACTATCTCTGGCACTCTTCTTAGCCGATTTCTTCTTATCTCAGGCTAATCCATCTTTGTGTATCGCATTCTGTCTAACCCCACCATATATTTTGGGGTACTTTATTTTCCTTTTCATATACTTGTATGCATGATATTATTATGTAGATGTTCTGGTCTTATTGCTATTTTGGGGATCCTTCCCCTTGGACACAGAAGTCTTGATTTAAATCAGATGTTGCATAATAAATTTCCAATAAAAATTCCTTTACAAAATCCGGATCTGAGTAAGGGATAAATTCGACAGTTATGACTAATTCATCTTCCACTGGGGATTGATTTTGAGAGCTTAGAAGCAGAGTCAGCGATTAGGTCTCATCTAGACTGAAAGGATCTGTGTTTTAAGTGAGAGTTTAGTACCTGTCTAGGGAATGATTTTCAAATATTCATTTGCTTCTCAAAATTGTTGTGTGTTGGAAATCTGATATTAGATATCGCATTAAGTCAATATCCACTTGGGTGTAGATGAGATGTGATAAATAATACTAGAGGAACAACATATAGGCCTTGGTGAATTTCTAAGGTAAGGTCGAGTATTCCTTCGACTACTATCTTCTTCTGCCAAAGTCTAGAATTGAGTCTTGAGTGAGTACATCCGGAATAGGTTCATTTATGGATCTGTTTCATTTAGTTTGTATCTCATAACTACCCAGATGTTGTAAGCCCTGTGGCTTATTGATATCTCGGGGGTTCTTGATCTGCATCTGGTCATCAAGACCAGGGGCTCTTTTATACTAACGGAAAGAGACGTTTTTAATGCTTCCGAGTGATAGATTTAAATGCTTTCTTTACAGCTTTCTTTACTGCTTTCCTTTAAATGCTTTCATAGAGGTCACTCGGAAGAATTAGGGGCTGTCCATCTGTTAAAAGGTTTGAGAGTTATGGAATGGTTTGGGGCTTGATTTGAAACTTTGGGTGTGACATGGGGGAATGATAGGAGTACTTGGCATGTCAACTAATGATATGTTAGGTGTTGCTTATCCACCACAGATACATAATGTAACTTCACAAGGCTTGTGGAGGGAGTTATAAGTCTGTGGTATCTTAGATTTTGTTGTCTTAAGAGCATGTAAACTCTTACTGTAAGTACCTGTCTGTTAAAGGGAACATGGTATAGAGAGCATGAGAGTTAGCTAACCAGAGGGTTATCCCAAGCTAAGATCTGTGTATAAAAAGGGAAGTTTAATTGTGTTTCATCTGAATCTTGTCCAATCTTTATTATTTTCTCCCTGTCCCTTCTGTCATATTTAAATCTGCTTTCTAGATAGTGTAGCATAATTTTACATTGCTTTCGTAGTATAGATTTAATTGCTTTCTTTTACCATGCTTTGTAGAATAATTTTACTGCTTTCATAATCTGGATTTAATTTATGTCAAGTAGTTGTTAGAAACCCTTGCAAAACTTGAAACGAGTAACCGAGTGGAAAATCTTAGTAAACGACGTGGGCCCTGCTTCCATCGCACATCCTCCAGTGAACGATCCGGTACTTACTATAAATTACTGCAATTTTTGACCCGTGCGCTTTCGGGAGCACAGTTTGTTGACACGAGTAAATAAAAACAACATTTTGGGAAAATACTCATACAGTGGGAAGATGTTCAAGAATTTCATGGCAGGTATCTTCTAGACATGAAATTAAGAGAAGCATTATGGTGCAGATATCAGGGACTTTCAGGGTGACAGACTGAAGGTCCATCCCTGTTGCACCGTGATATTCGTCAAAAGTTTCATGGCTGGAAGGACCACAGCGCCGTTTGAACCCCACAGGAGTAATAAAAAGGGAAATCTTAATATATTCTTAAACCCTTTCCCTCAATCATAACTCTTTTCATTTAATAGATCCGAACTTGGAAATTGTATTTAGACGGTTCTTCACCCCCCCAGTAGCAAAATGAAACTAGAGCAAAAGTTTCATGGCGCCGTTGTCGGGGACTCTCGAGGCACCATTTGAAATCACAGTTTCCTCCTTAAGCAATAAACCAGTAAAGGAATTTTCAGAAAATTACTCGTGTTGGCGAAACTCGTCAAAAGTTTCATTAACCTAGAATCTTGGCGAATATTAACTTAGACCTTTTGCTTGCACTAGATGACTTAGACGCTTGACATCGAATTAGGAATGCAAACTAGAGACTGATCTTGCCTTAGTTCTAGATCGCGTTCATCTAAGCGCACGCCTAAGTATAACAAATCTCGGCTTTAGCCATTCCTATCCTTGTACGAATTAGAAAATTTCCTTATGTGGAACAATAAAAATCAAGTTTTTATTAAAACACTATTTATTCCAAAAATCTTGTTTGGTTTCCCAAACAACAAATCCATTTCAAACGCACGACTCATTTAAAACTTGACCCGAACCTTCTTGAGAATAATGAATAGGCAGTTATGGGGACATAACTGAAGCCCTAAGGGGGAGAGGATGTGATACCCCGTAATAATTTACTTTTGGAGTTCGACTCAATAAGATGTATCCTGAATAAAAAAAAAACAAATTCAAATTGTTTTGAACTACGTCATAACTTGATCCCTTCACCGGGTACGTAGGCAGCTTAGAAGTTTTAATTCTAAGTTCAGTCACAAAATAATAGAACAAACAAAAGACCCTAGCACGAGAAAAGTCGAAACACAACTTCGAGGACGAAGTTGATTCTTAAGGAGGGTAGACTGTAATACCCGAGAATTTTCCAACATAAAATAAATAAATAAATAAATAAATAATAAAGAGAACATAATAAATAAATAAAGAATCATAAAAGATGAGAAATGGAATTTAAATTAAAAAGGAAACGAAGTTCCGAGAACCCGGGAATCCGAAGGCAATTTAATTGAATAAATGGTTACACGGGGACCCGACACCGATAGACTCAATAACTCGAGTCCAAATATAAATTTAGGTCCGAATAAAATTTAGATAGGAAATCGGAACCCGAAGATAGCCCGGAAATCGGAATTCGGAAGCGTAGAGGGATAGAAGTCCGAAAGAGAGGAGGAAAAGCACGACGGATCGCACGACCCGGCCCAGACCGAAGTCCAGGCCAGGATGGCGCGGTGTCCGCGCACTTTTAGAGGGATTCCCGCGCCAAGTGCGCGCCAGCAGCGCAGTCGCGGCGTTCCGCGATTTTCTCGCCCGATTCCAGATTTTTCGACTTTCGGTTGAACATCTTTCGACTCTAGACTCTTAGAGTCAGATCTTGGACGCCCTAGGTCTTAGTTATCTATAAATAAACCCTCTTGGAAGCCCCAAACTCTTTACGAAACCCTACGAAATCTCTCTATACATTCGAAACCCTAAATCCGGAGTCGTCGGAGGCACGAAACCAAGGCTTGGACTGTTGGACGAAAATTTCAAGATCTCCAGCGTTGTGGATCTCGGAGGGAAAACGAAGAACGTGGAAGCCACGCATCCGAATCATCGAGCCGAGACATCCGTAAATCTGTAAGTTAACCTTACTATGGTTTTGGGCGAATTAAAATACATCTAATCTCAAGATTTAATCAAGAACATAAATTTTTTCCACACGAAAACCATTACAGCGCAGCGTTTTTGCACGAATTTTAAGGAACCTTAAAACTGTTCAAACGAGAAAACATAAAACATGAAAAACGTTATTAAGGCTTAGATCTATCTACTGTAAAAGTTTCAGAATTTTTCATGATGATTTGATATATGAAATCCACTCGAAACCGAACTGCATTAAATCTGGATCTTGGAATTCGTGACAGAACTCTAGTTCGAACTTGTTGGTGATTTTTACCTTAGTTCTAGACCGATCTAGGATTGGCGTAAAACATATGAATTGTAGATCTATGAGTATATAACATCTCTATAAAATTTTAGAATTTTTTGTTAAGATTTGAACCACCGAACCTGAGCCGATCCGATCTGCGTTTGTACCGAAATTAAGGAACTTGAACAAAATTAGTTTCGAACTTGATGATGTTTTTGACATTAGATCTAAACCGATTTGGAACTTTAGCCGAACATGAAAGTTGTAGATATATGTCTTAGGTATCTCTCTGTAAAATTGCATTAAATTTGGAGTTAGTTTGCTATGGTAGATCTTGGAACTTTTAACCCGATGTCAGAAATTTTCGGACAGATTAATATCCTGTTAAAGGTTGACATTTTCCACCTACTTCCGTATCTCGGATTGAAAAACTTAAAACATGAAACTTGTTCATCTCTGTGTTTCGGAGTTACCGGTAAATTTTCAGAATGATCCGACTTAAGATAAATTTTTAAATATTTTTGGAGCAAAACAGCGACTAGTGAAATTATATGTTGAAACGTGTGAAATTTGTGAAACTTGTTTTGACCTTGCGGGTTCGATTCCCTAAGGGCGTCTGTGTCCCTGCGGGTTCGAATACCAGGATGTCCGTGTCAAACCTTGCGGGTTCGATTCCCCAGGGTGTGTCTTTCTGCGGGTTCGATTCCCCAGAATATGTGTTGATTCCTACGGGTTCGATTCCCTAGGATGTATGTGAGTTCTTGCGGGTTCGATTCCCCAAGGGCGATTGTCTGTTTTCTTGCGGGTTCGATTCCCCAAGAACAAATTATACTAGATTATATCGAATAAAAGAGGAAGAGTGAAATCCTGAAATACTTGAATATTTTCCTTATTTAAATTGTGCCTTTAAATTATGTCTTGCGATTATTTTACCATGGAATTTGAATTATGCTCATGTGGAAATCCGTGTTTGAAATCATGCCATTTAATTATTAGTGGATGAATGAATTAAATTGTATATTACCTATAAGCATGTTTTTACTAAATTTAATTAAAGGCTTTGAAACCTCATGATCATGGTTGTGTTAACTTACTCAGCAAGTTTTTGCTGACCCAAACCATTTTTATTTCTTTTTCTTTCAGAGTTGAGAATTATGCATCGTCATATGCATACACGGGAAGTTTGGGATGATATATTATTCTGAATTTTTGTATTAGACTAGAGCTTGCATGAACGGGCCTGTTTAACCCGTGATTAGGCCATGTTGGCCCTATATTTAAATTCCGCTGCGATATATATATGTAAATATTATTTTTCGCTGCAACTTTGATGTATTATTTTTAAATTATATATGAATGGGCTGTTTGAATATTTTAAATTCTGAAAAACTATAGCCTTGCATCTCTTTAGTAAGCTCGGAGAAACCGTGTCTTGCTAGGGAGGTGTGGCGGTGACATCCCGACCTGGGTGACCAAAAACCGGGGTGTTACAAGGGGGTTTATAGGGACAAAAATTGGTGTGGGTACCTTGGAGGAATAAGGTGTCGGAGATGGGGATTTTTTAATAATTTTCCCAATATTTTGATCCAGGTAGTATATATATAATTTAAGTAATAATTGTAATATTCTTTTAACTTAATTTAAGTTACAAATAATTCTAAAATAATAAATAAATCACGGAAAAGACTAAAACATAGTAGTATATTGCAATATTCCAAATAGTTAAGATGAGCAAAGAGCAACAATATAACAAAGTATATTATTTACCGGTTATCATAATAACATATTATTTCTAATATGTTGTTAGTGTGTTATCCAAACATGTAATACCCGTGAATTTTCCATCATAAAATAAAACAATAACTAAATAAATAAATAATAAATAAAATAAATACCATAAATAAATAAATGAATCCAGCAAATAAATAAATAAATAAAGATAAGGAAATGAGAAATGAGATTCTAACTTAAAAAGGAGTTTAATTAAATAAAAAGAATTATTAAAGGTAAATAAATTATACACCGAAACCCGACACTAATGAACTCGAGGATTCGAGTCCAAAACATCCAATTAGACCCGAGTGAAAATTTAGAGAGAAAGTAGAAACCCGAATATACCCCGAGAATCGGAATTCGGGAGCATAGAGGGATAGAAACCCGAAAGAGAGACGGAAAAGCACGACGGATCGCACGACCCGCCCGGACCGAAGTCCAGGCGAGTGTCGCGCGGTGGCCGCGCGGTGAAGGGGGAAAAGCGCGCCACGACCGCGCCAAATGACAGATTCGCCCGTTGCGTGAATCTCTCGCCCGAACGCGGATTTTTCGACTTTCGGTTGAACATCTCTCGACCCAAGACCTTTAGGTCAGATGTTGGACGCCCTAGGACTTGGGAAATCTATAAATAAACCCCTCGGGAGCCCCGAACAAGTTTACAAAACCCTACAACATTCTATACATTCGAAACCCTAAATCCGGAGTCGTCAGAGGCACGAAACCAAGACGAACGCTGTTGGACGAGTTTCCCTACAGATCTCCATAGTCGTGGTAAGTCTCGATCCAATCTCTAGTCAATAAACGATTCGAAAACGAATCCTAATCATCTCCTTTTTCTTTCTACACCTCGAAATGGATCTAGATCGTAGAACCCGACGAACGGAGGGGAGAAACGGTGAACGGGAAGCCACGCCTTCGAATAGACGATCCCCGGCATTCATAAACTCAGTAAGTTAACTCTTACATGGTTTTGGGATGAATTAAAACATTCAAAACTAAAAGATTAACAAGAAATCGAAAATCTGTCAATCTAAACTTTCTACCGGCGCAACAGATTTGTTGAATTTTTCCGAACCATAAAACGAACTCAAACGGAAAAACTTAAAACACGAAAAACGTTCCTAAGAAGTAGATCTAGCTACTGTAAAGTTTTGAGAATTTTTGGAGTCGATTTGTTATGTGAAAACCCACCGAAACCGAACTGTTGGAATCTAGATCTTGAAATCTTGGACAGAACTTAGGAATGATCTTGATCACGTTTTTAACATAGGATTTAGGCTGTTTTAGATCTTTGGCCGAACATGAAAGTTGTAGATAATTGTCTTAAGATGATCTCTGTCAAATTTCATTAAATTTGGAGTTCATTTGATATGGTAGAATTCGAAATTTTTAAACTGTGACACATTAAACTCGGACAGAATTATTCTTATGCGAAAATTGGTGATTTTGACCTACTTAGGTATCTCGGATCGAAAAAGTTAAAACATGAAAGTTGTAGATCGTGATGTTTCCGAGTCAGATATGAAATTTTGGAATTTTTGGAATTAAATCTGATTTTAGACAAATTTTAGAGTAAACTGTGGTTTGCCGGAAACAAAATCTTGAAATCTTGTTGAAACATGGAATTAACCTTTAGGGTTGAAACGAGTTGAGATATTATTTTTAAATATATACAAATGAGGTCAGATTTTAAAAATTAAATCCCCTTACAAACTTGATAAATTAAAATTAGGGGTGAGTGCTCTGCAGGGTGCCCCCTAACGATTCACTTCGTGCCGTAATGGACGATGGTGACCCCGCGCGCTAAACTTGAGATATGGATTGCCTAAACGGCGAAATATAGAGCCTACACTCTCGTGAATATCCGTATGGGTTTCCCGAGGCTCCGGAGTGGTACTGGGTATGGCTGATACGGTTGCGGCCGCCGGGCTACCGGCTAAACTTGTTGACATCGCGATGCTATCGTGAAACCTTGAAATACACAATCGGGAATGTAATGGGGATTCTAAATTAAATTAAATTAGATTAAATTATGTTGTTGTCCAATTAAATTATTTAAATGCTTTATTTAAATTATGGCTTTTATCTTAAACCATGTGATATGTGCTATTAAATAGAGCCCTGAGATAAATTATGCTACTGAATAATTGATTAGATTAAATTAAATATCATGTTGTTATCATGCTTTCGTTAAATTATTTAATTAATGGCTTTTAAACCCTACGATCATGCGTGTGTTAACTTACTCAGCAATTTTGCTGACCAAAACCATTTTTATTCCTTTCCTTACAGAATATGTGGAATGAGCATGAGTGAGCACGATTCATGCATGGGTTTTTGGGGAACACTTATTTTGCTTTTAAATTTCGCACTTAGACTATGTTATGAACGGGCCTGTTTAACCCGTGTTTTGGCCATGTCGGCCCTTTTTATATTTTCCGCTGCGATACTGTACTAAACCAAATATTTCCGCTGCGCTATGCTATTGTTATTTTCGAATTATATTGTATGGGCTATTTTGAATGATTTAAATATTTTTAAATACTGCAATACCTAGCCTTGCATCTCTTTAGTAAGCTCGGAGAAACCGTGTCTTACTAGGGAGATGTGGCGGTGACATCCCGACCTGGGTAACCAAAAACCGGGGTGTTACAAGTTGGTATCAGAGCCCGGCTATTTTTAAACCATTATTATTTTTTAAACTATTATTAGTATTTTGACTATTATTTTAAATTTTAAAGTATTATTCCCATGGAAAATTTTTATTTTAAAACCCATGGAAAAATATATATATGTGGTGCATTAAATTATTATTGGGGGGAAATATCATTTGCATTTGCATGTTGCATCTCTGTTATGAACTTAGAATCTTGGAAACTTGAACTTAGAATCTTGGCAAAACTTGAACTTAGAATCTTGGCGAATTGAACCTAGAATCTTGGCGAATTGAACATAGAATCTTGGCGAATATTAACTTAGATCTCTTGCTTGCGCTAGATGGCTAGTCAAGACGTGATGCAGTTGATGGTCAGGATGATGAGTGTACATCTCGATTCCCACCAAACCCTAGAGCAAATGAAGTATCGTATGGCTCAATTGGAGGCCGATTTACGCCACATGGGCAACTTGAGAGAGGCGGATCATCACCGCATAAACCAACTCGAGCGCCAAGTCCAAACCCTCACTACGCAAAACATAATACTAAAAGAATACATCGATGCCCACGGGCAGGACTTAAACACTATCTTTGACGAGCTGATGCCGCCGAGTTCGGAGGAGGAAGATCCGGAGGAAGATCCTGCTACCCCACCGGAGGACGTCATGAGACACTAGAGATTCTACTGTTAGATATTATTTTGCTAGGGGAATATTTCTACTTTTGTACTAAAATTTCTTTTGAGGAAATAAAATGCCCGATTTATTTATTTTTTTCGGAAGGGAAATTTTAAAATAAAACCCCCGAGGCATCGTATGCTTCTTAATTCGAACAAAGCACCACGTGCTAAATTGCTACACACATATACATTTATAGAAAATGCTTAGACTATATGCTAAATTCACCAGTCCTAATCTATCCTATTTATACCAGAATGGCACCCAGAGGAAGAGGAACGGGAAGAACTCAACCCGCTCCCCAAACCACCACTGAGATACCTACTGAGACACCACCAAACGTCGCTGAACCAATTCAACCTGAGATGGAACAGCCCCAAGGTGCGCATGACGCCCCCGCACCGAACAATGTGGGCGATCGTCTTAGGACGATAGAGGAAGTGTTGATTGCGCTCGGAAACGCGCAAGTCAACCAGGGTCAAGCTGCGGCGGTACCTCCGCCCCAAGCTCGCCCTAACTACCTGGCGATGGTGAATCCTTACCAGCCGCCCCACTACGCTGGTGAGGAGGATCCAGCTAAACTGGAGGAATGGATCCGGACTTTTGACAAGCTGCTGGGAGCGGTCAAATGTCCGGAAGGAGAGAGGGTACATGTCGCTTCATATTACTTGGGAGGTGAAGCTGACGACTGGTGGCAGGCGACGCAAGCCAAACTGACGGAAGATGATGAGCCCTACTCGTGGATGGAGATGATGGAACTACTCAGGGATCGATTCTATCCCTTGAGTACTAAAGCTGCCATGTACGAAGAGTTCCTGTCGCTGAAGCAAGGAAGCCAAACGGTGCAGGAATACTACACACGCTTCAAGGAGCTGGTGAGGTTCGCACCGAGGCTAGTGCCTACTGATGCAGAAAAGGCACAGAAGTTCGAGATGGGACTGAACCTGTCTGTGCGCGAGGTGATCGCGGGGGTACACTACCCCGATTTGCAAGCCGTGTATGACCGCGCTGTGGCGGTAGCACGCGTGCAGCAGTTAAAAAGGAGGGTGAGTGGGGAATCCAGCAGGGGTCCCCAAGACAAGAGAAGCCGAGACTCAAGAAACGAGAACAACACTGGAAGGAACGAGCAGCGCAGAGGGTCGAATAGGCCCCAACAAAACAACACTGGGAGGAGGTTCAACCAAGAAGATCCGGTACCACCTTGCCCGAGATGTGGACGACCCCATCTGGCAAGGGGATGCCCGCAACAAGGCGCCTGTTACCGATGCGGTCGAATGGGTCACGTTCGACGGGATTGCCGAACTAGGCTCGAGAACATAACGAAGAGGGACGATTTGGTCGCGGGGCAAGAACAGCCTCAAAATCAAAACGGGCGAAACGGGAACAACCAAGGGTACAGACCCCCTCAAAATAGACCGCAGAACCAGAACCAGAACCAACGACCTCCGCCCCCTCAGAATCAAAACCACCAGCAAAACCAGCAGCAGAACGCGAATCAGCAGGGCAACCAAGGACGCCCTGTGGGGAGGCTCAATGTGGTAAACCAAGCGGACGTGCCTGCGCAAGGAGAAGTGATGGCAGGTACATTTTATGTGTTGAATACGCCCCTTAGAATTCTATTCGATTCTGGAGCTAGTTGCTCAATTATAGCATCAAGGATAGTGCCTGAGTTAGATCTACCAAAGTGCGAGAGAATTAGCTTAGGAATTCAATTGCCTTCTGGAGAAGTAGTGTCTTGCTCTAAACGATATAACGGAATTCCTATAGTGATAAAGAACGTAGAATTCTTCGCGAACTTAGTAGAATTTAACTTAAGAGACTTTGACATCATATTGGGGATGGATTGGCTATCCCAGTATAAAGCGGTGATCGAATGCCAAAAGCAAAAGATCACCTTGTCAAAAAGTAGGGGAAAGAGAGTTATCTTTTACTCTCAGCCCCCTAAGAAAAGTAAAAAAATCGTTAGTGCACTCAAACTAAGTAACTTGATGCGTAAGGGGTATGAACTATATGCGTGCTATGTGCACAACCTTGAGGCGGAGGAAAACAAGGTTGATAGCATACCAGTGGTAAGAGAATACCCGGACGTATTCCCTGAAGACGTTCCGGGCATGCCACCTGAGAGAGATCTTGAATTCACTATAGATCTCATTCCGGGGACAGAGCCTGTCTCGAAAGCTCCGTACCGGATGGCACCACTGGAAATGAAGGAGTTAAAGGAACAACTCGAGGAGCTATTGGGAAAAGGCTACATAAGACCGAGTACGTCCCCTTGGGGAGCACCGGTTTTATTTGTCAAGAAGAAAGACGGAGGACTACGTCTTTGCATAGATTACCGAGGACTAAACCAAGTGACCATTAAGAATAAATACCCCCTACCGAGGATAGAGGATCTGTTTGATCAACTGAAGGGAGCTTCAGTATTCTCGAAGATCGATTTGCGATCTGGGTATCATCAATTGAGGATCGCCGAGAAGGACATTCCGAAGACGGCATTTCGAACGCGATATGGCCATTACGAGTTCACAGTGTTATCCTTCGGGTTAACAAATGCTCCGGCCATGTTCATGAATCTCATGAACAACGTGTTCCGAGAATTGTTAGATCAGTGCGTCGTAGTGTTCATCGACGACATCCTGATCTACTCAAAGAGCGAGGAAGAGCATGCAAAACACCTACATCAAGTGTTAGAAATCTTGCGAAGAAATCAGCTATACGGCAAGCTGTCGAAATGTGACTTATGGCTGAAAGAAGTGGCATTTCTCGGACACATAGTATCCGCTGATGGAGTATCAGTGGATCCGGCAAAAGTCTCTGCCGTAACTGAATGGGCAACTCCCAAGAGTCCAACGGAAATAAGGAGTTTCATTGGATTAGCCGGGTATTATAGACGATTTGTGAAGGACTTTTCAAGGATTGCGCGTCCTTTGACCCAGCTACTAAAGAAAGGAGCAAAATACGAGTGGACCGAAGCGTGTGAGACTGCGTTTCAAGAGCTGAAGAAACGACTCACAACCACACCCGTATTAACATTACCATCAGAGAATGGTGACTTCGAAGTATATAGCGATGCTTCGAAGGAAGGTTTAGGTTGTGTCTTGATGCAAGACTCGAGAGTCGTAGCCTATGCATCACGCCAACTAAAACCCCACGAGGAGAATTATCCGACACACGACCTGGAGTTGGCAGCGGTCGTTTTCGCTCTAAAGATATGGAGACATTATCTTTATGGGCGGAAGTGTCGAATGTTCACCGACCACAAGAGCTTGAAATATATATTCACTCAGAAGGAGTTGAATTTGAGACAGCGAAGGTGGTTGGAACTTATTAAAGACTATGATTTAGAGATAGCATACCACGAGGGGAAGGCGAATGTGGTAGCCGATGCCCTAAGTCGGAAAACCCAACACGTGACAAACTCGTTGGTAATTCCGCCGGCATTGTACATGGAGTTGGCGAGATTGGAGTTAGAACTTGTGCATCCTGGCACAGTGAGAGAAACGGTCAATGCCATGGTCGTAGAAACTCCAATATTAGACGAGATTCGACTCGCTCAACCGGGCTACCCGAAACTCGAGAAGAAAAAAGGGTATATTGCCGAAGGAAAGGCAATAGGATTTGCTGTCCACGAGGATGGAAGCATCCGTTTCAAAGGGAGGTGGTGTGTGCCTCTTAAATGTGCCGAATTGAAGCAAAGGTTGATGGAGGAAGGGCACAACACGCCATATTCCGTACATCCCGGAGGTGACAAGCTATACAAAGATCTGAAGAAGATCTATTGGTGGCCGGGAATAAAGAAGGAAGTGGCGAACTTCGTGGCGAGATGTCTCACCTGCCAAAAGGTTAAGGCAGTGCGACATAAACCCTTAGGATTGATGCAACCACTAGAGATTCCAAGTTGGAAGTGGGATAGCATCTCAATGGACTTTGTCTCGGGATTACCCCGATCACCTAAAGGCATGAACAAGATTTGGGTGATTGTGGATAGGCTAACGAAGACAGCCATATTTATCCCAATGAAAGATACGTGGACTATGGACCAATTGGCCCGAGCCTACATTGATAATGTGGTACGACGACATGGAGTACCACATGATATCATTTCCGATAGAGACAGTAGATTTGTCTCTCATTTCTGGACGGAGTTACAAAAAGCTCTCGGTACTCAAATCAAAATGAGCACCGCATTCCACCCGATGACGGATGGACAAACCGAGAGGACAATCCAAACACTAGAAGACATGCTGAGAGCATGTGTGTTGGAATTTAAAGGGAATTGGGAATCTCACTTACCCTTGATTGAGTTTTCCTATAATAATAGCTACCATGCTAGCATCGGCATGGCACCTTTCGAGGCGTTATATGGACGAAAGTGCCGAAGCCCATTGAGCTGGGAAGAAAACGATAAGTCCGTGGTAGTGGGACCACAACTTATCGAAGACATGGCTCAACAAATCAAAGTGATTCAAGGGAAGATGAAAGCCGCACAAGACCGTCAAAAGAGTTATGCCGACGTGAGACGACGAGACTTAGAATTTCAAGTGGGAGATAGAGTCATGCTAAAGATATCACCCATGAAGGGGGTGATGCGCTTTGGCAAGCGAGGAAAGTTAAGTCCTCGATATATAGGACCTTACGAAATTCTAGAACGAGTCGGAACTCTAGCCTACCGATTGGCTTTACCACCACACTTAGATCGAGTTCATAATGTCTTCCATGTCTCGCAACTAAAGAAGTATGTGCCGGACCCGACACATGTACTTCAACCGGAGATAATTGAGCTCGATGAAGATTTGACTTACGAAGAAGTCCCAGTGCGTATTCTCGATACTAAGGAACGAGTAACGAGGAACAAAACCGTCAAAATGATCAAGGTTCTTTGGTCGAACCACGAAAGTGAGACGGCAACTTGGGAAGTAGAATCCGACATGAGAGAACGATACCCGACATTGTTCCAAACCGATACCGACACAGTTATGGGGACATAACTGCAATCTTAAGGGGAGAGGATGTCATACCACCTACTTTTCGTGCATTTTTGTAAATTTTGAACTACGTTATGGCTTGATCCCTTTACCGGGTACGTAGGCAGCTTAGAAGTTTTAATTCTAAGTTCAGTCACAACATAATAAAATAAACACAAGACCTTTAGCACGAGAAAAGCCGAAACACAACTTCGAGGACGAAGTTGATTCTTAAGGAGGGTAGACTGTAATACCCGTGAATTTTCCATCATAAAATAAAACAATAACTAAATAAATAAATAATAAATAAAATAAATACCATAAATAAATAAATGAATCCAGCAAATAAATAAATAAATAAAGATAAGGAAATGAGAAATGAGATTCTAACTTAAAAAGGAGTTTAATTAAATAAAAAGAATTATTAAAGGTAAATAAATTATACACCGAAACCCGACACTAATGAACTCGAGGATTCGAGTCCAAAACATCCAATTAGACCCGAGTGAAAATTTAGAGAGAAAGTAGAAACCCGAATATACCCCGGGAATCGGAATTCGGGAGCATAGAGGGATAGAAACCCGAAAGAGAGACGGAAAAGCACGACGGATCGCACGACCCGCCCGGACCGAAGTCCGGGCGAGTGTCGCGCGGTGGCCGCGCGGTGAAGGGGGAAAAGTGCGCCACGACCGCGCCAAATGACAGATTCGCCCGTTGCGTGAATCTCTCGCCCGAACGCGGATTTTTCGACTTTCGGTTGAACATCTCTCGACCCAAGACCTTTAGGTCAGATTTTGGACGCCCTAGGACTTGGGAAATCTATAAATAAACCCCTCGGGAGCCCCGAACAAGTTTACAAAACCCTACAACATTCTATACATTCGAAACCCTAAATCCGGAGTCGTCGGAGGCACGAAACCAAGACGAACGCTGTTGGACGAGTTTCCCTACAGATCTCCATAGTCGTGGTAAGTCTCGATCCAATCTCTAGTCAATAAACGATTCGAAAACGAATCCTAATCATCTCCTTTTTCTTTCTACACCTCGAATTGGATCTAGATCGTAGAACCCGACGAACGGAGGGGAGAAACGGTGAACGGGAAGCCACGCCTTCGAATAGACGATCCCCGGCATTCATAATCTCAGTAAGTTAACTCTTACATGGTTTTGGGATGAATTAAAACATTCAAAACTAAAAGATTAACAAGAAATCGAAAATCTGTCAATCTAAACTTTCTACCGGCGCAACAGATTTGTTGAATTTTTCCGAACCTTAAAACGAACTCAAACGGAAAAACTTAAAACATGAAAAACGTTCCTAAGACTTAGATCTAGCTACTGTAAATTTGTGAGAATTTTTGGAGTCGATTTGATATGTGAAAACCCACCGAAACCGAACTGTTGGAATCTAGATCTTCAAATCTTGGACAGAACTTAGGAATGATCTTGATCACGTTTTTAACATAGGATTTAGGCTGTTTTAGATCTTTGGCCGAACATGAAAGTTGTAGATAATTGTCTTAAGATAATCTCTGTCAAATTTCATTAAATTTGGAGTTGATTTGATATGGTAGAATTCGAAATCTTTAAACTGTGACACATTAAACTCGGAGAGAATTATTCTTATGTGAAAATTGGTGATTTTGACCTACTTAGGTATCTCGGATCGAAAAAGTTAAAACACGAAAGTTGTAGATCTTGATGTTTCCGAGTAAGATATGAAAGTTTGGAATTTTTGGAATTAAATATGATTTTAGACAAATTTTAGAGTAAACTGTGGTTTGCCAGAAACAAAATCTTGAAATCTTGTTGAAACATGGAATTAACCTTTAGGGTTGAAACGAGTTGAGATATTATTTTTAAATATATACAAATGAGGTCAGATTTTAAAAATTAAATCCCCTTACAAACTTGATAAATTAAAATTAGGGGTGAGTGCTCTGCAGGGTGCCCCCTAACGATTCACTTCGTGCCGTAATGGACGATGGTGACCCCGCGCGCTAAACTTGAGATATGGATTGCCTAAACGGCGAAATATAGAGCCTACACTCTCGTGAATATCCGTATGGGTTTCCCGAGGCTCCGGAGTGGTACTGGGTATGGCTGATACGGTTGCGGCCGCCGGGCTACCGGCTAAACTTGTTGACATCGCGATGCTATCGTGAAACCTTGAAATACACAATCGGGAATGTAATGGGGATTCTAAATTAAATTAAATTAGATTAAATTATGTTGTTGTCCAATTAAATTATTTAAATGCTTTATTTAAATTATGGCTTTTATCTTAAACCATGTGATATGTGCTATTAAATAGAGCCCTGAGATAAATTATGCTACTGAATAATTGATTAGATTAAATTAAATATCATGTTGTTATCATGCTTTCGTTAAATTATTTAATTAATGGCTTTTAAACCCTACGATCATGCATGTGTTAACTTACTCAGCAATTTTGCTGACCAAAACCATTTTTATTCCTTTCCTTACAGAATATGTGGAATGAGCATGAGTGAGCACGATTCTTGCATGGGTTTTTGGGGAACACTTATTTTGCTTTTAAATTTGGCACTTAGACTATGTTATGAACGGGCCTGTTTAACCCGTGTTTTGGCCATGTCGGCCCTTTTTATATTTTCCGCTGCGATACTGTATTAAACCAAATATTTCCGCTGCACTATGCTATTGTTATTTTCGAATTATATTGTATGGGCTATTTTGAATGATTTAAATGTTTTTAAATACTGCAATACCTAGCCTTGCATCTCTTTAGTAAGCTCGGAGAAACCGTGTCTTACTAGGGAGCTGTGGCGGTGACATCCCGACCTGGGTAACCAAAAACCGGGGTGTTACAAAACAACTAACCAATAAAATTATTGCAAAAAAATTTAAGAAACAGGATATTTGGTGATCCAGTTCAAATATATCAATAATACATTTCGGGGATTTGAATCCAGATATCACCCGCTCAACCAAGACCCATTGGAACCCTCAATACAATCCCTAACACTTTTACACTATTGGACTCAAAAGCCTCTAGACTACCGTACCCTCTAGACTGAACAGACTGTTGTGTTACCTTGTCACAACATTTGCCACACAATCACTGATCCAACAGCTAGGTGCTTTTCAAACCTAAGAATATGAAGATAAAATTACCCAAAAGATAACTTAACAAAATGACTCAAGATAATACTAAGAATTTCAACAACATTTTGATGGTTTTTTCATTCAGCTCAGGGTGCTTTTAAGTCGTCAAATTGATCTCTCCTTGTAGATTTTTCATCCTTCAGCTCAAGCCTTTCATCTCCCTCAAGAATGGTTTTATTTCAAAGTGCATTCTTTATTTTTTTTCTCTTTTTAAAGCTCAACCGCCAAGAATAATGGAATGCCCTTGAAATAAAATTTTTTTCTCTCTCTTGAAATCATGAAGGAATTCAGAGTATAAACAAAATTTTATTTAAAAAAAAAAGAAAAAGAAAGAAAGTCAACTTCAATTAACTAGGCGAATGGAGTTTCATTTCCTACCCGACCTCTTATCCCTCCATGTTGCCTTTTTGTAATTTTATGTAGTATGAACTCCCACAACTCTTTTCCTAACTTGTAAAAAAAAAAATTAACTAGGACAATCCAGTTAACCCAATTGGCTTATTACAAATAAAGAAAAGTAATAGTACTAGATCTTTTTTTTAAAAAAAGAAGAACAATTGGGACTACGGAAAAATAGTCGTTTCGTCCACTTTAAAATGATCATTTCGATTTTCAAACTTTAATTCAATTTTATAATATGCTCTCTCCGTCTAATTTAATTAGATTGGTTTGTTTGATTTTAAACAAGGTCACTATGGTTGAAACTTATGGTACTTTACTACTAGGCCAAATTTATCATCCCATAAAAACTAAATAAATTAAATCTAAAAGAATAAATTAAATTGAATTTATTTATTTATATTAAATGAAAATATAATAAATAAGCAATACAAATTTAATTAAATAAAATAACAATAAAATAAAAAATAAAAATAAAAGTATATTTTTTGGAAATAAAAATTAGCTGCCAATTTTTTTGGCCACTAACGTATATTCTTTTTTTTAGTAAATGGCAGTAGAAAAAAATAAGAACTCATCAACCATCGAAAGAAAGTGAAATAAAACTCAAGATCAGGAGGATGGGGGGGTCTTCGATGGGAACGCACACATTAGTGTGACAGAACAGTACCAAGGCACTGAGCAATCTCATTTTAGTAATTGACATCGAAATATGGTTTGACACGTTATTAACCAGTTATTTTCTTATTGGAACAGACAAAATAGAAAAATGTAAATAATGGGTGGAGGGAATATTATTTATTTTAATTACATAAAAAACCTAAAATAGGCCATTAGAATAATAGATTTCAATTCTTGGTCATAAGGATGTTGACGCTTGGGGTGTTCTCGCATTTGAACAGCACGCACCCTACTTTCTCACATTTTCAGTCCAATTGGTAAAAAAAAAATCAGCATGAAGCCCTCATGGTCCAATACATGAAATTCAATCTGTTGTGGCCCAAAATTGGAAAGAGCTCTTCTCATTACCTAAAAAAAATACGGTAAATTAGGGCCTTGGTCCATTTTAAAAATCTTTCTATTTTTTTAGGCTTCATTCCAATTTTATTACACTTTGCACCCCATCACATGTTTGACTTTGTTTACCACGTCATTTATATGTGCCTTACCTAGATACTATATGATATTTACCAGGTTAATGATATGTGGTTTACCACTCTATTACTATGTGTTTTACCATAGCTACCATATATTAGTACTTACCAAGTTATTGGTAATTTAGCACACTATACTAGTATGGTTTACCACATATATTTATTTACCAAGTTTTTTGTATGTGTTTTACCACAAATACCTTATGGTGTTTACCAACTTATTTCACATATACCATATGATATTTACCAAGTCTTGGTATGTGCTTTACCACAAATATCTTATGGTGTTTACCAGGTTATTGATATGCCTTTACCACAAATATTTTATGGTGTTTACCAAGTTATTCCACATATACCATATGTGCTTTACCAAGTTTTTAGTATGTACTTTACCACGATTACCTTATGGTGTTTACCAAGTTCTTGATAGTGTTTTACCATTGTATTGATATGTGGTTTACCAAGTTCTTAATATGTGATTTACCAGGTTATTACATAGGGCCTAAAACACAATGTTTGAAATGATTGGGCTTTGACTCTTATAATGTTTTATTCATGGGTACCGGACCCTAGTTTTCCCAAAAAAATATTATCTCATGAAATATAATAAAAATAGGTTATTTGATTGATTTATTAATGGTTAATAGAAAATTTTAAAGCTGGTGGGAGCCCATTGTTGATAGAATTTTAATAACGTTTGTTTAATTACTTAAACAAGCTCATAATAACAATCCCAATCTACTTGTCTATGTATTTGTGCTGGTCTTTGTGGTTTTAATTTGGGCGTTCAAAAATAAATAAAAATGTCTCTGTTTTGTGGACATGTAGCTAATCAGCTTTGTGGACCGATCGGTAGGTGGCTTTTCTTTTTTAGGGTTTGCCCCAAAAACGCCAAAGCAAATTGCGTCTTTTTTTTTTTTAAAAAAAAATAATAATAAAAAATTGTGTTTATATATAGGGTTCGTTATGCACACGGAGTTGTAGCTGCGGGCTGAAGTTATAGGAAGCTGGAGTTGTAAGGAGCTGTGGAAACTGTAACTGACAGTTTTAAGTGTTTGATATAACTAGCTGTAGCTGTCATAAAAATTATAAAATGACATAAAAGAACAAATATTGATGTAGATTATTGGGTAACGAGTGAGTTATTGAGTTAAAATTGTAATTGTACATAAATAAGCTTGATAGCTTTTTTTTGAACGTTACCTTAGGTAGCTTCTATTTGTAGAGCTTCAATTGTAGCTATAGCTCTCAAAAGCTAGTGTACAGAACAGAACTACAATTTTAATATAAAATCAAAATCTACCAAAATGTTCCAAAAGCTGCGTGCAGAAGAGACTCATAATATAATGTGTTAATACTCCAGTTGTATTCTTATTAACAACACCACTTAGCACGTGTAGCCACGTACGATCTTTCTTAATAAAAATGTCCAATTATTTGGGTAGTTCCTATGGACAAAATTATTTGGAGTCAACAACAACAGCAATCAGGAAATTGATATAATTTGATTCAAAAATCTGAATGCAAGATACTGTCAGCATTTCTTTGCTACATGTCATTATCTTCAGATCTGTGTATGCAAAAGCAAAATCCATAGTGAAAGATACAGCATCATTATTTATCATGCTTCATGTCAATATTAAAATGCAAAGAAACACATTGAGTTTTCCATTACGATGAAGATTCCGTGTGTAG
Organism: Hygrophila difformis; assembly: GCA_030278955.1. Classification (NCBI taxonomy): domain Eukaryota; kingdom Viridiplantae; phylum Streptophyta; class Magnoliopsida; order Lamiales; family Acanthaceae; genus Hygrophila; species Hygrophila difformis. Next base: position 36,889,055 of record JAOANR010000002.1, on the reverse strand, counting down.
TGATGAACTTTATAAGTGTACTAGAAATCAAATTGCCATTACGAATTACATATAAAGTGAATATACAGTTATCACACTGAATTATGGATTTTAACCTACACTTCAACTTCACAAGTGCTGTCCTTTTTTCAACTTTTGTTTTATTTCTGATCAAGGCCTGGAGGAGCTCCAGACTGCAGAAAGATTGCGAAAACTTGCCTCCGAGCCCGCCAAAGCTGCCGATAATCGGGCACCTTCATCTCCTGCTGGGAGGGGTGCCACATTATGTCATCGATAGAGTAACCCGGAAGTACGGGCGAATCTTGCATTTGCGGCTGGGAGAAATTTCTGCAGTGGTGATTTCGACCCGGGAGGGAGCTAAACAGGTGCTGAAAGATCAAGATCCAGCATGTGCTGATCGAGCCGAATGCCTCGGGTATAAGGTCATGTGGTACAATTACGCTGATCTCGCCTTCAGCCCGTACAACGAGCACTGGAGACAAATGCGTAAGATCTGTGTTTCCGAGCTATTGAGTGCCAAGAATGTGAAAGTGTATGGATATATTATGCAAGATGAGGCCTCAAATCTCATTGAATCCATCCGTTCGTCGTGTGGGGAATCGACTAATCTAACTGAAAAGCTGCTTAAAATGGGGAGCTCGGTCATTTGTAGGGCAGCAATTGGCAAAGACATGAAGGAAGAACATGTCGAGTTGATAAAGATGATGAGGAAGGGGCTCACGATGGCCGGGGGATTTGAGTTGGCCGATCTATTTCCGTCTTCCAAGTTGATGAACTTGTTGTGTTTGAACAAGTATAGATTGTTGTGGATGCGCCGTAAGCTGAATCCCATCTTCGATGGCATCTTGGATCAACATAAACGCAATCAAGGCGGCGAGTTTGGTGGTGAAGACATAGTTGATGTTCTTCTTCGGATCATGAACAATAAAGAGCTTAACATATCTCTTACTAGTGACAACATTAAAGGCATCATCTTTGTAAGTTCAATGATAAGTTTGTTGAGATCCCACATCGAATATAGAGTAGAATTCTCCAATTTATATAGGATATGAGCTACTCCACTCATCAGTAACAAAATTTCCCCTAGTAAGCTAATTGATCATATCCTATTGTGTAATTTTTTGTTTACAGGACATGTTTGCTGGTGGAACGGAAACCACGGCTATGACCATCGACTGGGCCATGGCCGAACTAATGAGAAATCCCCGAGTGATGACGAAGCTGCAGGCAGAAATTCGAGAGGTCCTGAAAGGAAAGAAGACAATCGAAGACGAAGACATCCAAGGGATGAAGTATTTGAAACTAGTGATCAAAGAAACACTAAGGTTGCACCCGGCGGCTACTATCTTGCCTAGGGCGTGTAGAGACAAGTGTACAGTTGATGGGTATTCGATCCCTCTGAAGTCGAAAGTTGTGGTGAATGTCTGGTCGCTTGGAAGGGATCCCGAATATTGGGACGAGCCTGAAGCCTTTCGACCCGAGAGGTTTGAGGATAGTTCCATCGATTTTACGGGCAGTAACTTTGAATACTTACCATTCGGGAGTGGTAAAAGGATGTGTCCCGGTATGCATTTTGCGCTGGCGAACATTGAGGTTCCATTGGCGCGGCTGCTCTACCACTTCGACTGGAGAATGCCGGGAAAAATGGTTCCGTATGACATCGATATGCGCGAGACGGGAGGGCTCTCTGTCTCAAGACAGAGTGACCTTTACTTGGTTCCAATTGTGCACAATGCTGCCTAGAAACCTTATTACATGTATCATTTTCCCTGTTTAAAGACACTTGAATGATTGCTTCGTTTAATTTATATTCCAATAATGTTGTTAGCTTTATAAATCCTATGTAAAAGTATAGTTTCTTGCTTACTAGCTCTTGGACACACGTATTTGTGTATATACTAGTATTACCCCGCCCAATGAGCGGAAATATGGAAATGACAATAAAAATATCCAATTTAATAAATAAAATTGTTCAATTTTATAATGTGGATTACATTTCTTAAACTTCTTAAACTATTATATGTAACATCCGGTTAATTAATTTATAATTATGATAAATTAATTATCAAGGAATTCCTTAAAGTAATTAACGTGTGTTAATTATTATAAATAAGCATGGGCCAAGTTTTACATATTAGAGCAATTGAGTCAGTCCAAATAGTGTAGAAGGAATAAAAATTGAGAAGAGCCCAAGAACTGTTGCTCCGACCCGACCCGAATCAAATTCATACTCTTAACTCTCGGTGGAGACTTGGAGGATTCCACTTTCATTCCACACACTTACCACTACCAGCATTGCTTAGAGAGAGAGGAGAGTCAAGAACCCATTTTCTCCTATTTCTTCTTACAATTCCCGTCACTTATGTGCAAGTGATGTTGGGACTCTTGTAACTTGGAGAAACGGAGGATTTTGGTTAAGAAACTTAGGGGGATGATTATATATCCAATTGGTGAGTATTTCCTTCAATAAGTTGTTGATTTTTAGGATTTTACTAGCAAATAACCCGTCGAGACTCGACGGGCATAATTATAAATTTATATAATATATATCCTTATATAATAATAATAAATGTATTTTGAGTAATAGAAAAATGTGAAATAATTTTATATATGTTCGAAAGTGAGTGTATATGATAATACTCCAATTTAATTATTTTTAAAACTAATAGAAAAATCGTATTATATTGCATTCTTTAGCTTCTGTGGCTTGTCCAGTACAAACATAACAGATCAATAAAAATAAATATTAAGATTTTTATTTAATTTAAAATAAATAAAATTTAAATATAAGTATTAAGTATAATATGAAATTTTCCTTTACAATTTGCTAAAAATTTCATTGTAAACAACAATTCTTGAGTATTAAGTATATATCATATTTTGAGTAATGAAAAATGTGTAATATTTTATATCTATTTGAAAGAGGATATATATGATAATATAATTTAATTATTTTTAAACTAACCAAGAAATCATAATATACCGTTATCTTTAGCTTCTGTGGCTTAATAGATTAATAAAAATAATTATTAATATAATATTTTATTTAATTTGAAATTTAAATTAAAATAAAATAAAATTTAAATATAAATATTAAGCATAATATGAATAACTTCCTCGCAATTTGCTGAAAATCTCATTCCTGAAAATATCATTGATAGGGGCTTGTATAGTACTATCTTTTACAATATCTGAATTTGAAGTGGTGCAGTTTATATTTGTATATGTACTCTTAAAAGTTGTCGCTATAGGATCACCTGTAGAGTTTATAAGAATATCATCCGGAAATGTCACGTCTAATTGTAGATCTTCAAAATCAATACCGGCCTTACCATCACCTACATTAAGTATCAATTTTGTAAATTTTCTGTTATATATAAATTTTATAGTAAACAACATTTCTTGTGGTATCATGAGTTAATCATTCTTAATTGCATATTAATATTTTGAGCCACATCTTGCTAGTGGCGCGAAATATTGCAACATAACTGATCATGGCAAAAACTTATTTGGGAAGATAAAGTCCAATATTCTTTAAAGATTAACATTGACTTTTGTTTATAATCATAGCAAAACAAACTACAAGTTGAAAATTTTTCATCTTAAATCGAATCATGAATTTAGTTAAATCAGATAGGCTCAGCTCATAATCATTATACCAATCAAGAATTTTTTACTTTCATAGTTTCTAGAAAATTAGTTTAACCTCAATAATATGATTCCACATCTTGGTGACTATCAACCTACTTACATAGTTACATTGCATAATTTATTTGATCGATCTATATTCCTTATATGCATGACTATATCCTAAATCAACTCTATTTCATGATTCGATAATCCAGAACAATTTGATCGTGTTTCAATATTATAGTGAAAATAATTCATTGACATTATCTATGCTTTCATCCTCTTGATAAATATTATTAGAACTGATATATATACATTTTCATTTGCAGACATACGTTCCATGATTTAATAATAGATCGTATCAACAATCTCATTGGTAGAAATTAGTATAACAATATATTTAATAATATCTGGATTTGAAGTGGTGCATTTCATATGTGTATAAATACTCTCAACAATTGCCGCTATATGATCTCCCGTAGAATTCATAAAATTATAACCCGGAAATGTCATCTAATTGTATATCTCCAAGATCAATATCAGATTTACAAATTACCATCACCTACATGAAGAATTCATTGTGCAAATTTAAGTCATATATAATTTTCATTGTAAATAATATTTCTTGTAGTATCTTGGATTAATTCATCTTAATTACATATTAATACTTCGAGTCCCCTCTTTCCAGTACACGAGATATTGCAGCATATCACTAACATAGGTAAAAATAAATTTTGAATATAGAGTCCAACCTTCTTTAAAAAATGACATTAACTCTTTTTTTTTAATAGTCATAGTAAAACAAAATGCGAGTGCGACTTTTTCCCTCTGAAATCCAATGAGGAATTTAGTTAATTCGGACGGGCTCAGAATCATTCTACCAATTAAGAATTTTCATTCCAAATAATGGGCTTTCTTTTAATGAGAACAGAGGTTAAATAATTTTCTGGGATAAGTTTTTTGCAGGTAGAACCAAATTGAAAATGGGCAATCCTACCTATTGGAAGGAGTAGGGTGCTATTCCACTGGATACTACATGCAACACAATATCACTTCTCCCAGAATGGCTAAACATTCTAAATAAATTATCGATAAATGTCTTGTCAGCTCCACCACGTAAAGAAAAAAAAATCAACCCTCATCACTATCAACTACATACATTATTTTATTATAAACATTCCTCTCCTCAATAATCAACAAATGTAATAGCTTAGCATGATCCACCTTCATCTCTTCCTTATTATAATATGTCTCTTCTAGTATAATAGACTATCTGTTTCAGACGTTAAAACTTCATTAGTATCGGTATTCTAGAGAACATTTTCAAATTTATAGAATTTGCTGCAATTAGCATTTCAATTTCTAATAAAGGTATATTATATTTGTTCTTCCGTCAATTGCAAATTTGATAAAATATAGATTAATGAAGTATTTCTTAAAAAATAGATTAAAAAAATAAATTTTCCTTCTTTATTTACTGATGGACTATTCGCAACCCAATAACTATTTATACACCCGATTCTTTTATTTCTAATATGCTTTACGAAAATAACTAATTTACTCTAAATTAATTATCCATATATTATGAATTTTCACAATTCTCTTAATAATTATAATTTTTGTTTTATTTTAAATATAATAAAATATAAATAAGATTTATACTATTTAGTATATATTTATATACAATTAGAATGATATAATTATAAAATATATTTTTTAACGATTAGCAACTATATAATTGTGTATTACTTTTAGTAAATATATAATTGTATACTTTCTTCATCTTAGTTTAATTGTTACGTTTGACTTTTTGACACTATTCACTGTTTAAATTTGATTCGAATTTTTATAATGTAAGAAAAATATAGTCAAGTAAGATCTTGTTAGATTCGTCTAATCATGTAGTTTTAGAATATCAAATTTTTATAATTTTTTTATCGAACACAATTTAAGTTATTACCCGTTAAAAATATGTATCGGTATACGTGTCAGGTGGGTCCGTAACAATTATAATGAGACGGATGTAGTATTAATTTTAGGAGGAGCGACATGATTTTGTAAAAACATGGCCTATATATACATTAATTAATATATACAAATCTTTTTCATACATTCATTAATGTATCTTAAAATAATATAAATTCTATTTATACACTGCGAGTTCCATATAAATTTGAAATTTCAAATCTTTAAAAACTGAAAATTGTGGGAACTTCATATAAATTGGAAATTAAATATCTTTTAAAAACTAAAAATTAGATTTCATATACACATTAATATATCTTTAATATAAATAAATAAATATGTGCAATGTATATTTTGATTACATCATTTACCACACAAAAAAATATATCAAAAAACTAAACATACACAAAATTACCGACAATACAATACGATCACTATTTTGAAATATAAACATAATATAATTCTTAGTTGCCAGTGCAGAACCCCGTCCTAATAATACTATGGTGCAAAAACTGAAAATGCTATTCATGTCATAATAATCCGATGGTGTAAAAACTCAAAATCTATAAATAAATAATAAATGCAGAAATAAAATCTAAAATAAATAAAATTAGAAATATAAAATAATAATATCTAAAATAGATAAAATAAAAAATGCAAATAATAAAATCCAATATAAATAAAATAAAAATACAAAATTTCAAATTTTATCTTTCAAATTTTTTTAAAGGTGAATAAATCTCTAATGAATAAATTAATAAACTTGAAAATATAAAATTAGTAAATTTAAAAATGCAAAATAATATAGATAAAATATTAAATGTAAAATTTCAAATTTCAAATCTTTCAAATATATTTTTGGTGACTTTCAAATCTTTCAAATATATTTAGGCTGGAGATTGAGTAGTTCTATGTTTTGTGGTTTTCTTGTTTTGTGGTTGTTCCCTTACTTTTTTCTTTTGGTTCCTTTTTTAGCCGCCTTCTATGGCATGTTCACCAAAAAAAATATATTTAAAATGAAGATTGTAGGAATTCCATATAAATTGAAAATATCATATATTTCAAAAACTGAAAATTTATAATGAATAAATAAATAAATAAATAAAATTTAAAAATAATTAATTAAAATGCAAAAATCTATAAAAATTAGAAATTTGAAATGAAGACACCGCATTAAATTTAGGATAGATTGTTCACTAATGCTTTAATATATATATAGATGATGGGTTTTGATGGGGGCAACGGGAAGTGACGAAATTGATATGTAGGTGGGGGTTTTGTGGCTTAAAGCTTAAGGAGATTGGGCATTCATTCCAAATTTAAGTCCCCCGGCTTGTGCATGTGTTCAAGATACTCTTAATAGCCTCTTTCTTTGCTTGAGTTTGGAAATTCAATGGTGGATTTGAAGGTTTGATGAAGTAGGATAGAAGAATTCTTGTGAGATTGTGATGTTGTCTAAAAAGGGTGCTACGAGGTTCAATGCTAAACAATGGGTAAGCTTCAATTCTTTTATTTATCTTGCAATTTCCTTTGTTGCTCATTTTACTCTAGACACTCATGAAAATGGGTAATCCCGTTTTTGGATTTGGAGGTGGAAAAAGAGGTCTTTTGGAAGAGATTCTTCAAGGAAATGTTCAAGGGGACCTAGGGGTTTGCTTCTATATACATTGGTGGGTCAAATCCTTGTATTTTTACATGTTTTTGGTGGGTTTAAGGCATATTTTGGAGGTGAGTTGTGAGAGTGACGGGAATTGGGAAAAATGTGGTTGTTAGTTGCAAACTCTTTGGGGTAGAATGCATTTTGGAATTCCTAGTGTTGCAAGTTGTAAAGTGGTAGATTAATAGGTGTTGAAATAGAAGGATAAAAGTGATAGGGATAATGATTTTTGGTTTCAATTTCGTACTGTAGTTCTGGAATTGAAGGAGGAAGGAGCTGGAACTGAAGATTCAAGCTTGGCAACATCAAATTCAAAGGCAAGGGAGTAGAATAGTGTAAAGAATTGAGGGATTGGCCGGAATTTGGCCGGAGCGACCAAATTCCCGCTCATTCCCTGCGTTTTGGTGGTTTTATTTATGTCTTTATTATATTTATGGTGGACTTTAAGTTAATATGCGAAATAGTATATTATGGTATTGAATGTGTGGACTCGCATGAATATGTATTCGTAATATTATAGGGATATATGAGACACATATATCTCTATGTTTTTATTCACCGTTATGTGAGGCTTGGTAACCCTCGTGTTATACAGATGAACGTAGAATTAGTTGTTCTTGACAGGTGTTGATTGCCATTATGTGAGACGTGGCAAACCTCGGTCATATGTGTAGTTCTGGGATTTATTCCCGTGTTTGTCTCTCTTTGTGTTTGATTTTGGATTTATTCCCTTATCTGGATTTAACCCGTAGGGATATTCAGCTGATATCCCGGGTTTGTGTGTTGTGCGAGTTGCACGTTTCGGCAATTGGGCGTGTACCCTGTGCCATGACCGCTAGACGCTGCTCTGGTCAGTGTAGACTATCCGGCTCCCTCACCTGTGTTATTGGCCCTGCGTAGGTCGTTCGTCCGCGGCGGGGGCGATGTTGACGGGCAGTTCATTGTGTATGGCAGAGTGTGGTGACCTCTGGCCAATGATGACTGCCGACCATGGTTATTAGGATGCGCGCTAGATATGATTACTTGTTGCATTTAGGATAGATAGACACGTAGGTCATCTCATTCATTTCATCATATCATATCATCCTATTTGTGATTGCAGTGGTTGAAGCACCGGTATGGGACGGTGTGATGGTTTGCATATCTTTATCTTTAATTATGTACTTTAATACTGTCATATATTGTTTGGTTGATGTCTCCCCATCCCCCATTATTCTTTTCCTTGCTCAGTACCCGTACTGACTCTCTGCTGTTTTTCTTTTATAGATACTCCTGAGGATGACGCAATGCATTGGGCATGTCGAGGGGTTGGGAATGAGTGATTATATTTTTAACTCGTTAAAAAGTCATAGGTTATCTAGTTAATTGATATGTTATGTTATACTTTTATATAATTCATGCTACTTTAAATTCTAGTATTATTAGAAAGGATTGTGAGCCTTATTTATCTAGAGAGTTGATCGGTTATGGTTTTCATATGTTATTAATAATTATGAGATGGTAGCAGGGCCGGATGCCCGGATATGTTGTTTAAGTGAATATGATTTTTATTATATTCGTAGTGTGGTGGGATTTTTCTGATTCTACAGTTATATGGCTTCGTGTTACCGATCCTAAGTTGACTGGCCAACAGCTTAGGTGATGTAACACGGCAGTGACGTCACGGAAATTTTTGGTTTAAATTTTCGGGGCGTTACATTATATGCATTACATGAGTATATCTATATATATATATTACATAGAAATCAACCAATAGACATATGCTATTTTCAATATTTATATATTAATTACAATTTAGTATCTTGAAAAATATCATACTAAAAAATTAGTTGAAAGAACAAAAAAAATGAAAAAGCAAAATAAAAAACTTTCTACTTACGACTCTAATATCATATATTGACAAAAAAAAATACGTGAAATCATATTGCATTTGGTAATTTATTATTGATATTGATTCACCCTAAAACGTTGACAAATTAGAAATTTCATAAAGATATAGATATTTTCAAATCTAAATTTGAAAAATATAAGAAATACTCTTGTGAATTAATCAATTGACAAATTAAGATGGCTATAGTTTCATTAACTTATTGTCATATTGTGTTTATCTAATTAGTGAATTTATCTAATACAAATATTTGCTATTCATTAGTGAATATAATATCAATCATTAAAGTACTTATAAATAATTTACAATATAATCTTTAATTATAATTTCAACTAATAGAAGAATAATAACAAATATTGAAATTATATTTAGATAATAAATATAATATCAATCCATAAATTTTTTGTTACATACTTTATTTGATAGTGTTTTTATCTATAATAATTAATCTATATATATATATATATATATATATTAAAGCATTAGTGAACAACCCATCCTAAATTTAATGCGGTGTCTCCATTTCAAATTTCTAATTTTTATAGATTTTTGCCTTTTTAATTAATTATTTTTAGATTTTTGTATTTATTATTTATTTATTGATTATAGATTTTCAGTTTTTGAAATATATGGAATTTTCAATTTATGGAATTCCCACAATCTTCACTTTAAATATATTTGAAGATTTGAAATTCACCAAAAATATATTTGAAAGATTTGAAATTTGAAATTTTTCATTTATTATTTTATCTATATTATTTTGCATTTTTATATTTACTAATTTTAGATTTTCAAGTTTATTTATTTATTCATTAGAGATTTATTCACCTTTAAAAAAATTTGAAAGATAAAATTTGAAATTATGTATTTTTATTTTTATTTTGGATTTTATTATTTTGCATTTTTATTTTATCTATTTTAGATTTTATTATTTTATATTTTATATTTTATTTATTTTAGATTTTATTGCTACATTTATTATTTATTTATAGATTTGGAGTTTTTACACCATAGTATTATTATGACATGAATATGCATTTTCAGTTTTTGCACCATAGTACTATTAGGACGGGGTTCTGCACTGGCAACTAAGAATTATGTTATGTTTATATTTCAATATGGTGATCATATTGTAATGTCTGTAATTATGTGTAGGTTTAGTTTTTTGTTATATTTTTTTGGTGTGATAAATGATGTAATCAAAATGTACGTTGCACATATTTATTTATTCATATTAAAGATATATTAATGTGTATATGAAATCCCAATTTTTAATTTTTAAAAGATATTTAATTTTCAATTTATATGGAGTTCCCACAATTTTCAGTTTTTAAAGATTTGAAATTTCAAATTTATATGGAATTTGCAGTGTATATATAGAATTTATATTATTAAAAGATACATTAATGAATGTATGAAAAATATTTGTATGTATATAGGCATCTTTTTACAAAAATATGTCACTTCTCCTAAAAGTAATATTACATCCGTCTCATTATATTGTTACGGACCCACCTGACACGTATATCGATACATATTTTTAACGGTTAATAACTTAAATTGTGTACGATAAAAAATTATAAAAATTTGATATTCTAAAACTACGTGATTAGACGAATTTAACAAGATCTCACTTGACTATATATTTTCTTACATAACTATGATAAAAATTCAAATCAAATTTGAACAGTAAATAGTTCCAAAAAGTCAAACGTAACAATTAAACTGAGACGGAGTATTTAGTAAAAGTAATATACAATTATATAGTTGCTAATCGTTAAAAAATATATCTTATATTATCCCTAAAAATTTTAAAAAATACTACTATTTATACTGTTTGTTATCTTTTCATCATTTAAAACTTATATTTTATTACGTAATGTATTTTAAATTTTTATTGTGATTAGTTTTTATGGACTAATCCATAATTTTATAAAATAAATTTTATTTATAATTACATTTTGATTATCTGTTAATTTTTTAAATATTATTTTAATCCATAATATTTTCTCCAATTTTTTCTTTTCCATATTGATTATGAAAAAACTTTGGTAGTTAATATTTTCATTTAATTTAATTAAATCATTATTTTTTAATTTATTATTATTATAAGCCTTAAAATCGAATTTATACTGCGATACCAAGTCTTTTAGGGGTATACTTCTTATATTCTTTTACAGTACAAATTATTTTTTAAAAAACAATGTATAACAATTTACTCCAAATTTCATATACATTTTCATTTTATACTGAAATAGATGAGGATTAATGGGTTAAGGATATTATGTCTAATAATTAAACTATAATGTGTTTTAGTCTTTTTTCCTTTACTTTCTTTTCTTCTTTAAAAAGAAAAAAAAATATGTAGAATTTGTTTAGAATGGTATAAAATTTTGTAGGTTATTAGTTATCTTACATTAATCAATACTTTTAGGGTCAATTTAATGTTTACATCATATTTTCAATGAAATATATTTATTTAAAATATAATTATTATATTCCTTATATTGATATATTATTATATATTTTCTAGACATAAATTTGTAACCTAATTAAATTTATTTAATAATATTATAGTATTAATATTTTCTAAAATATTATGTATACATTTCACCAAAAATAAAATATTATGTATACAATCAAATAATTTATATATATTGTAGCCAAAAAAATAATTTATATATATATTTGTAACAATTATATCTTTTTAAAATATATATGGAGATTTTCTCAAAAATTTTTTATATTAATAGATAGATTTATTTTCTAAATATAAATATTGATGATGTGTCCGATGACGTGTAACTAGTCAGCAGATTACGTGAAAACTTAAGAACAGTTGATTTATAAATGAGCATATAATGACTGATTAACCATTTAAAATTAAGAAGGATGAATTAAATTTAATAAGGATAAAAGAGTCTGCACAGGCCAAAAAATATTCAGGATTTATTATATAGATAAACCTTAAAATGGAATTTATACTTCGACACCAAGTCTTTTAGGGGTATAATTATATTATTTTACAGTACAAATTATTTCAAAAAAATTGTATAACAATTTACTCCAAATTTCATATACATTTTATACTGAAATAGATGAGGATTACTGGATTAAGGATATTATGTCTAATAATTAAACTATGATGTGTTTTAGTCTTTTTATTTTTTTTCTTTCTTTTCTTCTTTTAAAAGAAAAAAATATGTCTTTGAAAAAGGGAAGAAAAGAATGAATAGAATGAAGATTGCATAGCTTCGATAAATTTAGCCTCCAAGGTCCCAATCGTGTGATGGAGTTATTCATGAGGGAGGGGTTTCTTCTGTTTCTCGCTTTTCTTGATAATGTCTTTGAGTGGGGTTAGGACTCTGTGGTTTATTGTTGTTGGAGTTTGGGTTGGATAACCTCATGCTTGATTCACCCTTATTCATACTTTCCTACTTCCCTCCAGTGCCCATTTTTCGACAGACTCCTCCTCATAACCTCAATACTGCCGAAACTTCATATCTTATGTTCATCCTCTCCTTATCCTTGCTATGGTCCTCCCATCCTAGTATGGCCCTTTGACTGGTTCCGATACATTGGATTGAACATGTTTGTAGGGGTGACGGGATGTCGAAGCATGAATGTAGGATGTATCTTGTTCACATTGCATCACATTAAAAGAATACCTATTGCCTACCCAACCTGCGAAATTCTGGAAGGGAGCACCTACAACTGACCTCGGTGCTGCTCATGGACGGGTCTCACGATGCTGATGCTGCTAGGAGTTTCTGGGGATTGTTTTGAGGAGCTACTGATTAAGGATGGATGATACTATATTCACAGTGCAAGAGGCTGCGGTTGGCATATATCCATATGTCCATTGCCTTTTTGCTCCAGAGGGGCTTGAGCCTTCTTTTCCCTGTGCAGGCCTTCTTTCTTTCTGTTGTGTTCCATTACTTCATCGATGGAGTGTTGTAGTGAGACAGTGAGATTGTGGTACACCGCCATTTGTAAGACAGTTTTGGGTTTGGTTTATTGAATGCATAAAATTACTTCTTCTCAAAAAAAAAAAAAAAGAAAAAAATATGTAGAATTTGTTTAGAATGGTATAAAATCTTTTAGGTTATTAGTCATTTTACATTAATCAATATTTTTAGGGTCAACTTAATGTTTATATCATATTTTCAATGAAATATTTTTATTTAAAATATAATTATTATATTCCTTATATTGATATTGATTATATATTTTTTAGACATATTTGTAACCTAATTAAATTTATTTAATAATATTATAGTATTAATATTTTTTAAAATGTTATGTATACAATCAATTAATTTATATATATTGTAATCAATTATATCTTTTTAAAATATATATGAAGATTTTCTCAAGATTTTGTTATATTAATAGATAGATTTATTTTCTAAATATAGATATTGATGATGTGTCAGATGACGTGTAATTAGTCAGCATATTATGACTGATTAACCCTTTAAAATTAAGAAGGATGAATTAAATTTAATAAGGACAAAAGAGTCTGCACATGCCAAAAAGTATTCAGAATTTATTATATAGAAATCTAAACATGATAAATTGTTCTGGATTAGCGAATCATGAAATATAGTTAATTTAGAGTTGAATGTCATGCATATTAAGAATATAGATCGATCAAATAAAGTATGCAATGTAACTGTGTAAATAGGTTGATAGTCACCAAGATGCGGATCATATTATTGAGGTTAACTAATTTTCGAGAAACTATGAAAGTAAAAAATTTTTGATTGGTAGAATGATTATGAGCTGAGCCTATTTGATTTAACCAAATTCCTGATTTGATTTAAGATGAGAAAATTTCAACTTGTAGTTTGTTTTGCTATGATTATAGATAAAAGTCAATGCTAATCTTTAAAAAATATTGGACTTTATCTTCCAAAATAGTTTTTGGCATGAATAGTTATGTTGCCATATTTTGCACCACTGTAACGCCCCAAAAATTTTAAACCAAACTTTTGCGACATTACTGCCGTGTTACCTCTCTTAAACTGTTGGCCAATCAATTTAAGATTAATAACACGAAGCCTGGTAACAGATACACTAATAAATCATAACATCAGAGTAAGTCCAACAAGAGGAAATCCCACATCATAACAGATATCCGACTTACAAGCCACAACAGTACGACATCAAAGTCTTACCACAACCTGTCAACGATACCAAGTACATAACAGTAATACAGAACATGGTTCACAGACCAATGCCAATAACAGAAATAAGAAAACAGATAGTTCATGCTACAGAGAGCATAGATTCCAGACAAGCATATAAGTCTATAACATGAATGATGCATCTCTAGGTATATAATACTTCGTAAATTTCTTAATATAATTTTTAAATTTTAATTAATGATATTCAACATTTTCTAAAATAAAAAAATCTCTTAAATTCAATTTTGATTACTGAATAATTTTAAAATTGAAAAGAAAAAAAAATGATATTTTTGAGGCAACAATTATTTAATTAGTCCCAGTCAAGTCATGGGCTAACATTGGGAAACTAAAATTATTAAGTCATTATTAACATGTAAAACTAATGACCAACTATTCAACATGAATTGACACTAATTGTGCAATAGTAATGCATGACCTTGGTTTAGCTAGGGACATAGAAATTCTAAATAAGTTTGAAAGCAATCCTAATTGAGCAATGGACTATCATCGAAAGATTTTAAAACTAAGGTTCATTAGTTATAAGAGTTGGAATAAATATAATTGGACAAGTGTTAAGCAATAGAATAAATCACCATGGTTTGATTAAAATATTTAGCCTAATAAATTATGGAATTTATGGATAACCAACTCTTAATTAATAAATTATTAACTAATTAATTTCCAAAACTTCGATTAATTTTTCAAAGGAGACAAACAATTAAATAATTTAAATCTACTAAAATAGATTATGGAATTAAGACTACATTCCTAATTAGAAAATTAGTAGGAGTATTAATTTTGGTGTCCAAAATTATTTTTGATGGCCCAAGTTTTCTTTAAGTAATTCCAGCCCATTGGACAAAGCCCAACTCCCAAGCCCAAGGCCACTCATCGTCTTCGCCACCGATCTGCAATCTCCATTCTGCCGTCTGCACCTCTCCGCCACCAGCCTCCCAGCGCCGCCGCCAGCAGCGGCCTGCCAGCTTCACCACCGACGCCTCGCCGACCTCCTACCATCTTTTCCGTCTCAAGCCACCATCGAACTATAACACCCCGTAGAAATTTTTAAATAGAAATTTAAATTTTAATAAATAAATATTCCTAAATTTCTCGTAAATAAAATTTTTAAGATGAAAGGAAATAACAATTATTTTCGAAGTATAAATCTATTTAAATTGATCTTAGTTGAGAACTAAATTTAAGGAATTAAAAACTTTTAAATCCATTAATCCACTAAACCACATTACGATAGTAAGATTAAATATTGAATTAAGATATTATTAATTAAGTTCTTGACAAATAAGAATTTAAATCCTAAAATCTCGTAATCGTCGGGAATTTTTAAGTTAATGTTGCATTAAATAATTTCGGACTCACATTATGTTAGAAGTTAATCACTAGGATTTAATTAAAAATGTTTAGCCAATTGAATATAAAATTATCTAGTGATCAACTAGCGATTAGTTATCCGGGTTAAGAAATTTAAAGTTGTGAATTGTTTTGCTAACGGTGGCAAATTAATAAATGAACTAATCCATTAAAGAATACTAAACATAAATTAGGCTATAAAATTAAGTCCTCACAATTAGATTATAATATTTAACCCATTTGGTTGTCGGGAATTGCCCGACCATTAAATTGCGACTATCCCGAATTGGAGAAAATAGTCTCGAGTTACTCAATTAACGATATCGGGTTATTGAATTATTAGGTCCATAATTTAGATTAATTAATTTAATTCAATCCATATTTAAAGGTTGGACTGAGCCGATTAACGGAGGAAGTATCTAACAAGCCCATGAATTAAGAGTGGAGTTGACCATTTAATTAAGACTTGGTCCAATAAACAAGAAATGAAATGGACTAAGCCCAACTCAATACCCTTGGCCCAAACCCTAAACAATTCCTAACCCTAGCTGTCGCCGGCGCCGCCATCACCGCCGGCGAGATTCCGGCGAGCCGCCGGCCACCACCTCCGGCCTCCTTCCAGGCCTCCACCTTCTCGAAATCATCACCGCCATCTCACCACCATAGATCCGGCCATCTCCAACCCTCAAAACACCATTCCGGCCTCGCCATCGCCGCCCCGGCCTCCAACCGCCGCCGCTACCCCAAGCGGCCACGCCACCACCATCGACAGCCTCCGCCACCGTGGCTCTCACCCCCAATCCCATTTTGACAGTCCAAAATCCGTCACCATCCGCCACCACCGATTCGCACACAGCCACCCTTTCCATCCTTCCCCAAATCCAACACCAACACAACCCCTCCAATCTCCAACAACAACAAAACCAAAATGAAAATAATAGAAGGAGAGACCGAGGCAGAGAAAAGATCCGCGAGAGAGATAGAGAAATGACGAGAGTGAGAGAGGGAGCGCCGCTGTCGTCAACGGCCGTCGCCGCCCGCCGGCCGGAGTTCGCGCTGCAGTGTTGGGCTAGAGATTTGGATTGAAAGATTGAAAAGAAAAGGAAGAGAGGAACGAAGAAGCTGTGACCATTTGATTTTTCATGGGTTTCCTTGCCAATTCCTAATAATGTCCGGGCAAGGCAAAGGAGGAATGGGGACCTGCTAAATCCAATTAGAAGTCAAATAGGAAAAGAGAGCTTGATTGAAGCAAGTCACAGCTAAATGGAGTAACTAGGGAGCAGGCTGCTGTAGAATAAAAATAAAAAAAAAATAAAATAAAATAAAATAAGAATGAGCCAGTGAGGGTGGGCGTGATGATGGCTGATAAGATAAAGTGGGACAGAAAAATTTAAAATGAAAGCCCTTCCTTTCAACCGACTTGTGCAGCCTTAATTGGTGGAGATAATTCAGCTATAAGACCGGATAACAATATTACTACATGGGTTCTTAAAATCCCCCACTCTTTCTCCACCTCCTCTATAAAATGGCGCCCTCTCCTTCATTTTTTTCCCATCAAATTCTTGTTCACAAAACAAGATGTAGTAAACAATTTTGAGTTTGAGTTTCTGTTTGGGAGATGGTGAATTAGAATAGACAGTGGAAAATAGTTTTGGGGTTGGAGGATTTTGTTGAGCATATGAAAGCAAGCCGTAGGAATTCAAGAAGTTGGTTCTGGACAAGGTGTTGTGCCGATAGACAAAGAATTTTTATCTGCTCGTAGCCTACGCGTGTGTTGAATCCATCCCGCCTACGGTGACTGTAAGTAGATTTTTACTCTTTGGAGTAAGCCTTAATTTATTTAGCTTAAGCATAAATTTTAAATACCGTTTCCTTATTTTTAAATTTATGCTTATAGCTCCCTACTGTTTTTGGATTATTGGTATGCCATTTTACTGTGCTCTACAATACTTGCAATTATTCTCAATGTCCTATGGATTTTTGAGCGCGCATTGTTACGGGGTTGGGTCCAAGTTTTGGGTCGCTGCTGCCACCTCCGCCGTTTGCTTGTGTTACACGACTTACGGGGACATATGTTAATCCTCCGCCGTTTGCCTGTAATACACGACTTACGGGGACTGATGGGAATCAGCCCGATGCCATTTCTCGATTCAATGTGGTCTGAGGAAATTTCTTACCTCCACCACAACCCTTGAATGTATGTGAGATTTGGGCCCTACAATGGGGAACCTGCACATCATGTTGGCTGGGAAATTTATTTCTCGGTAACGCATAGTGTCATATTGTCTTTTCCCGGGTTTAGACTTATATGGATTTTGTCTGTGCATAAATAAATTCTCGTTTAAGCATATCATTACATTAACTGTTGTCTTTAAATTATTTCTGCAACCCGATCTCCTCCGGGAGTAAGGGTCTACTTACTCAGCGATTATTTTCGCTGACTCTACACTTGTCACCATTTCCTTTCAGGTTTGAGATCTGCAAAGCATCATCTGCACGGGCACGATTTGGGGTATTATTTATGAAAATGTATATTTTAAAACCCCCTTTTTGGGATTAAAAGCTATTACTTGGCATAGATAGTGGTTTATCGAGCATAAACAAAATATTTGGGTTTTATCCCATTTATGAAAATATGGTGCCCTACTGTTTTAAACAATGCGTTACGCGTTTAACAGTATTATTTTTGAAGTATGAGATAAACAACCCTTTCCATTATTATTGTTGCGCGCTTTGAGGAATGCAGTCCTCCGTTTGGTTACGCTCTACCAAACCTTTTTATCAAGCTTATTTTATACTTTTCACAGTATGTAAGCTTCTTTGCGAATTATATGCTAGCTTGTCCGGAACGTGGTTAGCATATACATTCAATATTGAGTTTTCTGCAATTAGTTATGTTAGCCTTAGCGTATTTTGGACAATCCGGAATACGTGGCGGTAGCACCCCACCCATTGTTCCCGCTCTTTTCTTCCGCTGCATCCTTAGGGAAAATGGGGGTGTTACAGTTTGGTATCAGAGCGTTTTGCTCTTGGAATTGTGCATCTGAAATTTTTAAAATTCATGCACCAAAAGTTATTTTTAAAAGCTAGGTGGCTATACAAGTCGTGTATTGAAATTATTAAAATCTTACACGAAAAGCATTTGTAAGCATTCGGATTAGTGCATATGAATTACTGCAATTTTTGCACGAAAAATATTTTTGAAGAGCCATTTTTGCTCTAAGAAGTAGTGCATTTAAATTATTGAAATTTTTGCACGAAATATTTTGAAAAGACTATGCCAAGTATTTTTTTTAAGTTAAATTTTGGGATGGGGACACACACACATATGCATGTAGGCACGAGCAGAATTTTGATATATTACAAGTATATTCTTGACAATGATTTCCCAAGGTATCGGACTACGAGCTAGAGTCTCTCTCCGATACTTTTATTGCTGTTGTGCTAAGCATCCCTTAGTATCTACCCCTAGACGTGTCTTGGATAACCTACTAGTATTGCACTAGTTCCTTGGCTTCTCAGTTCAGTTGCCTTATTACGTAAGATGATGCCTACAATTGGTGACGATATTCACAATTACTTTTATTTTTACCATTAGAAAGGTATGGGAACGTTACCTCAGAGTTGTACCTACCAAGTGGTAAAGGGTATTGAAATGGTCTATGACCCTTCTCGATCTATATAAGAAATCATCGTATCACAAATTGTTTTATATATGGCCTTAGTAAGATTTGAATTTTTACCTTAGTCAATATAAGGTTATGCCTTAGACTTATGAGAGCACGATTTAAATGTTAACACGATAATCGTGCGAATGATTGGAACTAAGAATTTTTTTTTTTCTAACTATATATGTCTTAAAGATGAGACGCGGGTGTCATAGAATGGCACTGAAGGATTTTAAGCTCACAACGAGTTTTATAAAACATTTACGATTTTTTTTTCCTTAAATTCATATGTCTATTTGGCAAGGAAAGTTGGATATTTATTTGGAATATTCTCAATGAAACAAAATGCCCTTAACCATGAGCTTAATAGAATAACCTCAAACATTTATTCTACTCCTTTAGCTCGATAGACTTGGAATCTCATCCTTGTTAATGGACCTACTACCTAAGGCTTGATTGTGTTGTCGGCCTTGTAATAAGGAATCTCTCATAATCATTAGAGTTGTTGAAATTACTCCGCATCATCGTTGTCCGCCTCGATATGATTCCGAAATACGTTATTTGAGTAAACTTCCCTTTAAAAGAATACAAGAGCTTACAGCCCTAGGATTTTGATTTTCCTCCTATTCTTAAAATATAATTGTGGATTGTCAAGGACAAAGTTTATAATTGAGGACGGAAGATTACTACCCGATAAAAATTTAAATTTCATAATTATCAAATTATGGTGGATAATCCTTAGTTGGGGAATCGCCATTAACATTTATCAATGCGATAACCCACCAATCAAGGGGATCGTAAAATCCTCATTGAAATTATTATTATATGCAAAATAAACACCCATCAAGAAGACATAGTAAGACGAATACTTACTATTACGGCCATAGGTCGAGCATTTGCCCTAACCATATGCTTGGAAGATGATCAGTAGAATTCTTCTCTTTTGAGCCTCACGCATACGGAGCCTAATGTGTATCCGAACATTTATTAATTTTGGCCGAAATTTAAGAGCCTCGTCATTCGATATAATTATTATCATCCAATGCTAGTTAAGTATAGTAAGTTGGACACTTACGAAGGTTATGGATGATTGAAACCGAACCTACCCATATTAGGTGATAAGTGGATTTCTTTTATCATTAAGATCTAAGCAAATTGGACAAACCCTTGAACATATCTATGAGGGATATTAATTAACATTCGAAAATTTAAAGTAAGGGGAACTTAGAAATAATTGGAAAATCCCTATGTGTACAGCAAAAAATAATTAATGTTTAACTGTATACGTGAATATTTCCGGTCAAGGATAAGGTGAGTTGGATTTCTAAAGGATTCAAATTTTAGCTAGAATGAGCCCAAATACTTTTAAATTCGATAACGTCCCTAGTATAATAAATAATTATTAGACCAAATATCAAACAAGATCAATCAAATGCTTAGGCACGAATAAATAATTTTCCTGTGAGCAATATTTTACCAACAAGGAGAAGTCGAGATCTATATGGATTAAGATGTACTTAAGAGGACTCTATCAATTTAAATCAAGTTAAGGGAAAACCCAACATGGAAATGATAACCACCGATGTTCTGTTTATGATTTCCCCTTCGTTTGTCCTATAACCGAATGATTAGATCTCCTGCCCACACCTAAGAATAATCATGGAAATTTCAAGGACAGTAAATTATTACACCCGGTAAAATGGTTACTTACCAAATTTGATAGATGATCCTTAAACTAAACAACAACGTTATCATTTGTTTAAGACATGGCTTCATCTACCCTTACTACTTAAGCAACCATTCTCCTTCGACAACACCTAATCCAAAAGGGCATACCCTTGGTCGGGTTCCAAAAAGGATAATTAACTAGCATTTGAAAATTTTAAAGTGACGAAGACATGGAAATAATTAAAAGATTCACGGGTGTATAACTAAAGACGATTAGTGGGTAACTTTAGACGTAAATATTTCCGATTAAGGACGGACTGAGTTGGATTTTACCAAATGATTTAATTTATCTACTTAGGGTTGAACAGGAGGAACTCATCACACTATGTTTAAGATTGAAGAACACTCCAAGTATAATGAATAATTAATGGATCAAATACCAAACAAAAGTGATTCAAAAATAAATTTTCCTAATAGCGACACCTTACGAACAAGAAGAGTGGGACTCATCAAGGATTGATGATGTACTCCAAGAAAACCCATCAATTCAACTAAGTTATTGGAAGCCTTAATAAAATAACGTAACCAATGAATTTTTGTCCAAAACTTATCCCGAATACCTTTTGAGAAATAGTAAGATACAAGGAATTAAGGAACGAGTAAATAAGATAGACCATTTTTATCTTCCTAGGAAAGAATGAAACATGGAGTCGCTAGCATACTCCGGTAGAGAAAGTGTCAAAAGAAAAAAAAAAATGAACCAACCTATATTCGACCAACATATTAAAATCATTTAAAACATCAACGGAAGTAAATTGGACAATTCTTGCAACAAGAAATATATTCTAAAAGAGATCAAGCGGGTATGAAGGATAAGTGCCCGAGTCGGATTGAAGAAAATTATAATTAATAGATAATACGACGGAAGGTTTTCTATAAGATATAATTTTAGTAAATATATATATCTAATCATGAATTACTTTTAGGATTTGTCGAGAGACTTCGAGGACGAAGCCTTATTTTAAGGAGGGTAGACTATAACACCCCGTAGAAATTTTTAAATAGAAATTTAAATTTTAATAAATAAATATTCCTAAATTTCTCGTAAATAAAATTTTTAAGATGAAAGGAAATAACAATTATTTTCGAAGTATAAATCTATTTAAATTGATCTTAGTTGAGAACTAAATTTAAGGAATTAAAAACTTTTAAATCCATTAATCCACTAAACCACATTACGATAGTAAGATTAAATATTGAATTAAGATATTATTAATTAAGTTCTTGACGAATAAGAATTTAAATCCTAAAATCTCGTAATCGTCGGGAATTTTTAAGTTAATGTTGCATTAAATAATTTCGGACTCACATTATGTTAGAAGTTAATCACTAGGATTTAATTAAAAATGTTTAGCCAATTGAATATAAAATTATCTAGTGATCAACTAGCGATTAGTTATCCGGGTTAAGAAATTTAAAGTTGTGAATTGTTTTGCTAACGGTGGCAAATTAATAAATGAACTAATCCATTAAAGAATACTAAACATAAATTAGGCTATAAAATTAAGTCCTCACAATTAGATTATAATATTTAACCCATTTGGTTGTCGGGAATTGCCCGACCATTAAATTGCGACTATCCCGAATTGGAGAAAATAGTCTCGAGTTACTCAATTAACGATATCGGGTTATTGAATTATTAGGTCCATAATTTAGATTAATTAATTTAATTCAATCCATATTTAAAGGTTGGACTGAGCCGATTAACGGAGGAAGTATCTAACAAGCCCATGAATTAAGAGTGGAGTTGACCATTTAATTAAGACTTGGTCCAATAAACAAGAAATGAAATGGACTAAGCCCAACTCAATACCCTTGGCCCAAACCCTAAACAATTCCTAACCCTAGCTGTCGCCGGCGCCGCCATCACCGCCGGCGAGATTCCGGCGAGCCGCCGGCCACCACCTCCGGCCTCCTTCCAGGCCTCCACCTTCTCGAAATCATCACCGCCATCTCACCACCATAGATCCGGCCATCTCCAACCCTCAAAACACCATTCCGGCCTCGCCATCGCCGCCCCGGCCTCCAACCGCCGCCGCTACCCCAAGCGGCCACGCCACCACCATCGACAGCCTCCGCCACCGTGGCTCTCACCCCCAATCCCATTTTGACAGTCCAAAATCAGTCACCATCCGCCACCACCGATTCGCACACAGCCACCCTTTCCATCCTTCCCCAAATCCAACACCAACACAACCCCTCCAATCTCCAACAACAACAAAACCAAAATGAAAATAATAGAAGGAGAGACCGAGGCAGAGAAAAGATCCGCGAGAGAGATAGAGAAATGACGAGAGTGAGAGAGGGAGCGCCGCTGTCGTCAACGGCCGTCGCCGCCCGCCGGCCGGAGTTCGCGCTGCAGTGTTGGGCTAGAGATTTGGATTGAAAGATTGAAAAGAAAAGGAAGAGAGGAACGAAGAAGCTGTGACCATTTGATTTTTCATGGGTTTCCTTGCCAATTCCTAATAATGTCCGGGCAAGGCAAAGGAGGAATGGGGACCTGCTAAATCCAATTAGAAGTCAAATAGGAAAAGAGAGCTTGATTGAAGCAAGTCACAGCTAAATGGAGTAACTAGGGAGCAGGCTGCTGTAGAATAAAAATAAAAAAAAATAAAATAAAATAAAATAAGAATGAGCCAGTGAGGGTGGGCGTGATGATGGCTGATAAGATAAAGTGGGACAGAAAAATTTAAAATGAAAGCCCTTCCTTTCAACCGACTTGTGCAGCCTTAATTGGTGGAGATAATTCAGCTATAAGACCGGATAACAATATTACTACATGGGTTCTTAAAATCCCCCACTCTTTCTCCACCTCCTCTATAAAATGGCGCCCTCTCCTTCATTTTTTTCCCATCAAATTCTTGTTCACAAAACAAGATGTAGTAAACAATTTTGAGTTTGAGTTTCTGTTTGGGAGATGGTGAATTAGAATAGACAGTGGAAAATAGTTTTGGGGTTGGAGGATTTTGTTGAGCATATGAAAGCAAGCCGTAGGAATTCAAGAAGTTGGTTCTGGACAAGGTGTTGTGCCGATAGACAAAGAATTTTTATCTGCTCGTAGCCTACGCGTGTGTTGAATCCATCCCGCCTACGGTGACTGTAAGTAGATTTTTACTCTTTGGAGTAAGCCTTAATTTATTTAGCTTAAGCATAAATTTTAAATACCGTTTCCTTATTTTTAAATTTATGCTTATAGCTCCCTACTGTTTTTGGATTATTGGTATGCCATTTTACTGTGCTCTACAATACTTGCAATTATTCTCAATGTCCTATGGATTTTTGAGCGCGCATTGTTACGGGGTTGGGTCCAAGTTTTGGGTCGCTGCTGCCACCTCCGCCGTTTGCTTGTGTTACACGACTTACGGGGACAGATGTTAATCCTCCGCCGTTTGCCTGTAATACACGACTTACGGGGACTGATGGGAATCAGCCCGATGCCATTTCTCGATTCAATGTGGTCTGAGGAAATTTCTTACCTCCACCACAACCCTTGAATGTATGTGAGATTTGGGCCCTACAATGGGGAACCTGCACATCATGTTGGCTGGGAAATTTATTTCTCGGTAACGCATAGTGTCATATTGTCTTTTCCCGGGTTTAGACTTATATGGATTTTGTCTGTGCATAAATAAATTCTCGTTTAAGCATACCATTACCATAACTGTTGTCTTTAAATTATTTCTGCAACCCGATCTCCTCCGGGAGTAAGGGTCTACTTACTCAGCGATTATTTTCGCTGACTCTACACTTGTCACCATTTCCTTTCAGGTTTGAGATCTGCAAAGCATCATCTGCACGGGCACGATTTGGGGTATTATTTATGAAAATGTATATTTTAAAACCCCCTTTTTGGGATTAAAAGCTATTACTTGGCATAGATAGTGGTTTATCGAGCATAAACAAAATATTTGGGTTTTATCCCATTTATGAAAATATGGTGCCCTACTGTTTTAAACAATGCGTTACGCGTTTAACAGTATTATTTTTGAAGTATGAGATAAACAACCCTTTTTAAAATAAAACTTCCACGGATTTATTCCATTATTATTGTTGCGCGCTTTGAGGAATGCAGTCCTCCGTTTGGTTACGCTCTACCAAACCTTTTTATCAAGCTTATTTTATACTTTTCACAGTATGTAAGCTTCTTTGCGAATTATATGCTAGCTTGTCCGAACGTGGTTAGCATATACATTCAATATTGAGTTTTCTGCAATTAGTTATGTTAGCCTTAGCGTATTTTGGACAATCCGGAATACGTGGCGGTAGCACCCCACCCATTGTTCCCGCTCTTTTCTTCCGCTGCATCCTTAGGGAAAATGGGGGTGTTACACGAACCCTCCCCAAACCACAAATCTGGAATCAAGAATCGGAAAGGGAGCCCTCCCCCAAATCTGAAAAACAAATCGAAAGTGGGCTCCTCCCCAAAAATCAACGCCGGCGGCCACCACACACTGCCGCCGTGCTATAAGACATCCTCCATCGCCACCGCCGCCTTCCCTTTCCAAAAATCGCCACCTTCATAAATCCTCACCTCTGTCGCCCTTCCCCCTTTCATCATCATCCAATCTCAAATACCAAAAGAAAAGAAAATCAAGAAATAAATAAATAAGGGGAAGAAGAAAGCAGCATCGATGAGACCTCTTTTGTCCAGTATATTGCTTTGGCTTACTTGAATCCGTAGTGCTTCCTAGAGACTCCCTGTGTTGGTAGAAAAAGGATTTGAAGAGAAGTGGGTGATGAGATGATTGAAAGCAAATTAGGGGAAAAAATGGGGGAAAGGCTGCAACTGATTTGATTTTGATAATAATGGAGGTCTGTGGTATAACAAGGGGTGAACTTTCGATAAATGGTTTTGTCCAGATAAAATCGTGCTTCACACTTGCCTATATAAAGCTCCTCCCTGCATAAGCAATTCACGCCATTCATCTTTTACAAATTTGACAAATTGTGTTCTACTGAGCTCTAAAATAGTACTACTAGGGATATCTTTCTCTAAAGTTAATCGTGAAGTTGTTGTTCGTTGCTTGAGGATATTACCTGCTCGTAGCGTGTGTGTATTCCATTCTGCCAACGGTAACTGTAAGTAGATTTTTACTCTTTGGAGTTAAGCCAAAGAATATTTAGCATGAGCATAAATTTTTATACCGCTTTTACATTTTAAATTTATGCCTATTGCTCCCTACTGCTTTTGGATTATCGGTATGCTACATTTTACTGTGCTTTAAAATTTAATGCGGCAAATTCTATGGTTTGGAGTACTCATAGTTACGGTGTTGGAATACTCTGTGTGGGTCTTGCCGCCATCCTCGCCGTTGTGTGCATCAAATGCCCCTCGGGAACGGTGCCGGAATTTAACCACACCTTATTTCAAAATGGTTGGAAGGAAATTCCTGGATTAATTTTGCATTGTGCACCAATAAATCTCGTTTAAGCATACCATGACCACGAATGTTGTTATTAAATTATTTATGCAACTTGACCTCCTCCGGGAGTAAAGGTCTACTTACTCAGCGATTGTTTTTGCTGATTCTACACTGTTACCATTTCCTTTCAGGACTTGAAACCTGCAAGGTTCGGCAGAGAATCATTTGCACGGGCACGGTTTGGGGTGTAACAGTTAAATATATATATTTTCCCTTTTGATAAAAATGTTACTTGGCATTCATTTTCTTTTTAGCATGGAAAACTATTTGGGATTTTACCCCACTTTTACAAAGATTTTGTAATAAAATTTAAACAAAGCGAATCTTGTGCAAAATCATTGGCCCATTATTTAAACTCTGAAATATATTTATTCTAGCCTTAGCGTATTACGGATATCCCGGAATACGTGGCGGTAGCACCTGCCCATTGTTCCCGCTCTTTTCTTCCGCTGTGTCTCTAGGTAAAATGGGGGTGTTACAGATTGGTATCAGAGCGTTTCGCTGTACGGAAATAGTGCATTTAAATTATTTTTAATGAAAGAAAAAAATTATTTGCACAAGAAAAATATTTTTCAGAAGCATTTTTGCTTTAAAGAGTAGTGCCTTTAAATTTTTAAAATTTTTGCATGAAAAATATTTTGAAGCATTTTACCATAAGAGTGCATTTAAATTTTTGAAATCTTTGCACGAAAGTATTCTGAAAAATATTCCAAGTATTTTTTTAAAAAAAAATATTTGGGTTGGGAACACACATATGCATATAGGCACGAGCATAATTTTTTGGTTTATTACGAGTTTATTTTTTTGGGATTTCCCAAGTGTCGAATTCGGAGTTAGAGGAATACAACTCTTTTTACTCGATATTTATAGGAAATCGACTTCTCACTATTGGGATTTTTGACCTTTTAGTCTTTCCCTAGTCAAAATAAGTTTTTGCCTGAAACTTGTAAGAAACGATCTACATGTTATCTAGATAACCATGTGAATGACTAGGATTAAGGTGTACTCAAAAGAAACCTATCAATTAAAATTTAGTCATTAGGAGTATTTTTGCTTCAGAGTTGTCATGGATTTTTAGAACCATCAATATATTAAAATTGCACCTGTCATGTAAAAGATATAACTCAAGGAGTTCAAGCGGATATTAAGGATAAATATCCTAGACAGGATGAAGAGAATTATATTGATAAGTAACACGTCGAAATGTTTCTATAAAAATAAAAACTTTGGAACAATACCTCTAGGTAAGAATTACTCATAGTTTTATCGCGAGGCTTCGAGGACGAAGCCTTATTTTAAGGAGGATAGACTATAATACTTCGTAAATTTCTTAATATAATTTTTAAATTTTAATTAATGATATTCAACATTTTCTAAAATAAAAAAATCTCTTAAATTCAATTTTGATTACTGAATAATTTTAAAATTGAAAAGAAAAAAAAATGATATTTTTGAGGCAACAATTATTTAATTAGTCCCAGTCAAGTCATGGGCTAACATTGGGAAACTAAAATTATTAAGTCATTATTAACATGTAAAACTAATGACCAACTATTCAACATGAATTGACACTAATTGTGCAATAGTAATGCATGACCTTGGTTTATCTAGGAACATAGAAATTCTAAACAAGTTTGAAAGCAATCCTAATTGAGCAATGGACTATCATCGAAAGATTTTAAAACTAAGGTTCATTAGTTATAAGAGTTGGAATAAATATAATTGGACAAGTGTTAAAGCAATAGAATAAATCACCATGGTTTGATTAAAATATTTAGCCTAATAAATTATGGAATTTATGGATAACCAACTCTTAATTAATAAATTATTAACTAATTAATTTCCAAAACTTCGATTAATTTTTCAAAGGAGACAAACAATTAAATAATTTAAATCTACTAAAATAGATTATGGAATTAAGACTACATTCCTAATTAGAAAATTAGTAGGAGTATTAATTTTGGTGTCCAAAATCATTTTTGATGGCCCAAGTTTTCTTTAAGTAATTCCAGCCCATTGGACAAAGCCCAACTCCCAAGCCCAAGGCCACTCATCGTCTTCGCCACCGATCTGCAATCTCCATTCTGCCGTCTGCACCTCTCCGCCACCAGCCTCCCAGCGCCGCCGCCAGCAGCGGCCTGCCAACTTCACCACCGACGCCTCGCCGACCTCCTACCATCTTTTCCGTCTCAAGCCACCATCGAACCCTCCCCAAACCACAAATCTGGAATCAAGAATCGGAAAGGGAGCCCTCCCCCAAATCTGAAAAACAAATCGAAAGTGGGCTCCTCCCCAAAAATCAACGCCGGCGGCCACCACACACTGCCGCCGTGCTATAAGACATCCTCCATCGCCACCGCCGCCTCCCCTTTCCAAAAATCGCCACCTTCATAAATCCTCACCTCTGTCGCCCTTCCCCCTTTCATCATCATCCAATCTCAAATACCAAAAGAAAAGAAAATCAAGAAATAAATAAATAAGGGGAAGAAGAAAGCAGCATCGGTGAGACCTCTTTTGTCCAGTATATTGCTTTGGCTTACTTGAATCCGTAGTGCTTCCTAGAGACTCCCTGTGTTGGTAGAAAAAGGATTTGAAGAGAAGTGGGTGATGAGATGATTGAAAGCAAATTAGGGGAAAAAATGGGGGAAAGGCTGCAACTGATTTGATTTTTATAATAATGGAGGTCTGTGGTATAACAAGGGGTGAACTTTGGATAAATGGTTTTGTCCAGATAAAATCGTGCTTCACACTTGCCTATATAAAGCTCCTCCCTGCATAAGCAATTCACGCCATTCATCTTCTACAAATTTGACAAATTTGTGTTCTACTGAGCTCTAAAATAGTACTACTAGGGATATCTTTCTCTAAAGTTAATCGTGAAGTTGTTGCTTGAGGATATTACCTGCTCGTAGCGTGTGTGTATTCCATTCTGCCAACGGTAACTGTAAGTAGATTTTTACTCTTTGGAGTTAAGCCAAAGAATATTTAGCATGAGCATAAATTTTTATACCGCTCTTACGTTTTAAATTTATGCCTATTGCTCCCTACTGCTTTTGGATTATCGGTATGCTACATTTTACTGTGCTTTAAAATTTAATGCGGCAAATTCTATGGTTTGGAGTACTCATAGTTACGGTGTTGGAATACTCTGTGTGGGTCTTGCCGCCATCCTCGCCGTTGTGTGCATCAGATGCCCCTCGGGAACGGTGCCGGAATTTAACCACACCTTATTTCAAAATGGTTGGAAGGAAATTCCTGGATTAATTTTGCATTGTGCACCAATAAATCTCGTTTAAGCATACCATGACCACGAATGTTGTTATTAAATTATTTATGCAACTTGACCTCCTCCGGGAGTAAAGGTCTACTTACTCAGCGATTGTTTTTGCTGATTCTACACTGTTACCATTTCCTTTCAGGACTTGAAACCTGCAAGGTTCGGCAGAGAATCATTTGCACGGGCACGGTTTGGGGTGTAACAGTTAAATATATATATTTTCCCTTTTGATAAAAATGTTACTTGGCATACATTTTCTTTTTAGCATGGAAAACTATTTGGGATTTTACCCCACGTTTACAAAGATTTTGTAATAAAATTTAAACAAAGCGAATCTTGTGCAAAATCATTGGCCCATTATTTAAACTCTGAAATATATTTATTCTAGCCTTAGCGTATTACGGATATCCCGGAATACGTGGCGGTAACACCTGCCCATTGTTCCCGCTCTTTTCTTCCGCTGTGTCTCTAGGTAAAATGGGGGTGTTACAGATTGGTATCAGAGCGTTTCGCTCTACGGAAATAGTGCATTTAAATTATTTTTAAAGAAAGAAAAAAATTATTTGCACAAGAAAAATATTTTTCAGAAGCATTTTTGCTTTAAAGAGTAGTGCCTTTAAATTTTTAAAATTTTTGCATGAAAAATATTTTGAAGCATTTTACCATAAGAGTGCATTTAAATTTTTGAAATCTTTGCACGAAAGTATTCTGAAAAATATTCCAAGTATTTTTTTTTTTAAAAAAAAATATTTGGGTTGGGAACACACATATGCATATAGGCACGAGCATAATTTTTTGGTTTATTACGAGCTTATTTTTTTAGGATTTCCCAAGTGTCGAATTCGGAGTTAGAGGAATACAACTCTTTTTACTCGATATTTATAGGAAATCGACTTCTCACTATTGGGATTTTTGACCTTTTAGTCTTTCCCTAGTCAAAATAAGTTTTTGCCTTAAACTTGTAAGAAACGATCTACATGTTATCTAGATAACCATGTGAATGACTAGGATTAAGGTGTACTCAAAAGAAACCTATCAATTAAAATTTAGTCATTAGGAGTATTTTTGCTTCAGAGTTGTCATGGATTTTTAGAACCATCAATATATTAAAATTGCACCTGTCATGTAAAAGATATAACTCAAGGAGTTCAAGCGGATATTAAGGATAAATATCCTAGACAGGATGAAGAGAATTATATTGATAAGTAACACGTCGAAATGTTTCTATAAAAATAAAAACTTTGGAACAATACCTCTAGGTAAGAATTACTCATAGTTTTATCGCGAGGCTTCAAGGACGAAGCCTTATTTTAATGAGGATAGACTATAATACTTCGTAAATTTCTTAATATAATTTTAAAATTTTAATTAATGATATTCAACATTTTCTAAAATAAAAAAAATCTCTTAAATTCAATTTTGGTTACTGAATAATTTTAAAATTGAAAAGAAAAAAAAATGATATTTTTGAGGCAACAATTATTTAATTAGTCCCAGTCAAGTCATGGGCTAACATTGGGAAACTAAAATTATTAAGTCATTATTAACATGTAAAACTAATGACCAACTATTCAACATGAATTGACACTAATTGTGCAATAGTAATGCATGACCTTGGTTTAGCTAGGGACATAGAAATTCTAAATAAGTTTGAAAGCAATCCTAATTGAGCAATGGACTATCATCGAAAGATTTTAAAACTAAGGTTCATTAGTTATAAGAGTTGGAATAAATATAATTGGACAAGTGTTAAGCAATAGAATAAATCACCATGGTTTGATTAAAATATTTAGCCTAATAAATTATGGAATTTATGGATAACCAACTCTTAATTAATAAATTATTAACTAATTAATTTCCAAAACTTCGATTAATTTTTCAAAGGAGACAAACAATTAAATAATTTAAATCTACTAAAATAGATTATGGAATTAAGACTACATTCCTAATTAGAAAATTAGTAGGAGTATTAATTTTGGTGTCCAAAATCATTTTTGATGGCCCAAGTTTTCTTTAAGTAATTCCAGCCCATTGGACAAAGCCCAACTCCCAAGCCCAAGGCCACTCATCGTCTTCGCCACCGATCAGCAATCTCCATTCTGCCGTCTGCACCTCTCCGCCACCAGCCTCCCAGCGCCGCCGCCAGCAGCGGCCTGCCAGCTTCACCACCGACGCCTCGCCGACCTCCTACCATCTTTTCCGTCTCAAGCCACCATCGAACCCTCCCCAAACCACAAATCTGGAATCAAGAATCGGATAGGGAGCCCTCCCCCAAATCTGAAAAACAAATCGAAAGTGGGCTACTCCCCAAAAATCAACGCCGGCGGCCACCACACACTGCCGCCGTGCTCTAAGACATCCTCCATCGCCACCGCCGCCTCCCCTTTCCAAAAATCGCCACCTTCATAAATCCTCACCTCTGTCGCCCTTCCCCCTTTCATCATCATCCAATCTCAAATACCAAAAGAAAAGAAAATCAAGAAATAAATAAATAAGGGGAAGAAGAAAGCAGCATCGGTGAGACCTCTTTTGTCCAGTATATTGCTTTGGCTTACTTGAATCCGTAGTGCTTCCTAGAGACTCCCTGTGTTTGTAGAAAAAGGATTTGAAGAGAAGTGGGTGATGAGATGATTGAAAGCAAATTAGGGGAAAAAATGGGGGAAAGGCTGCAACTGATTTGATTTTGATAATAATGGAGGTTTGTGGTATAACAAGGGGTGAACTTTGGATAAATGGTTTTGTCCAGATAAAATCGTGCTTCACACTTGCCTATATAAAGCTCCTCCCTGCATAAGCAATTCACGCCATTCATCTTTTACAAATTTGACAAATTTGTGTTCTACTGAGCTCTAAAATAGTACTACTAGGGATATCTTTCTCTAAAGTTAATCGTGAAGTTGTTGTTCGTTGCTTGAGGATATTACCTGCTCGTAGCGTGTGTGTATTCGATTCTGCCAACGGTAACTGTAAGTAGATTTTTACTCTTTGGAGTTAAGCCAAAGAATATTTAGCATGAGCATAAATTTTTATACCGCTTATACATTTTAAATTTATGCCCATTGCTCCCTACTGCTTTTGGATTATCGGTATGCTACATTTTACTGTGCTTTAAAATTTAATGCGGCAAATTCTATGGTTTGGAGTGCTCATAGTTACGGTGTTGGAATACTCTGTGTGGGTCTTCCGCCATCCTCGCCGTTGTGTGCATCAAATGCCCCTCGGGAACGGTGCCGGAATTTAACCACACCTTATTTCAAAATGGTTGGAAGGAAATTCCTGGATTAATTTTGCATTGTGCACCAATAAATCTCGTTTAAGCATACCATGACCACAAATGTTGTTATTAAATTATTTATGCAACTTGACCTCCTCCGGGAGTAAAGGTCTACTTACTCAGCGATTGTTTTTGCTGATTCTACACTGTTACCATTTCCTTTCAGGACTTGAAACCTGCAAGGTTCGGCAGAGAATCATTTGCACGGGCACAGTTTGGGGTGTAACAGTTAAATATATATATTTTCCCTTTTGATAAAAATGTTACTTGGCATACATTTTCTTTTTAGCATGGAAAACTATTTGGGATTTTACCCCACTTTTACAAAGATTTTGTAATAAAATTTAAACAAAGCGAATCTTGTGCAAAACCATTGGCCCATTATTTAAACTCTGAAATATATTTATTCTAGCCTTAGCGTATTACGGATATCCCGGAATACGTGGCGATAGCACCTGCCCATTGTTCCCGCTCTTTTCTTCCGCTGTGTCTCTAGGTAAAATGGGGTTGTTACAAGGTAGATCACTCATACCCAAACCCGATATCATGCTCAGGCTATGCGTCCTCCCCGGGAGTATCTATAAGAAAAACAAAACGCAAGGTGTCAGTACATAAGTACTGAGCAAGAGTAGGAACAGCTGGCAAACGGGGAACGAGATTAGTACAGTTAAATAACAGTTTATATAATTGTATAATTGAATACATAAATAAAACATCACACCGTCCCATACCGGTGCTTCAACCACATCATACACTGCAAAACAGATAATAATATGAATGATGAATGAAATGCAATGACCTAAGTGCCTATCTACCCTAAATGCAGCACAGAAGAAGTCTAGCGCGCATTCTAATACCATGGCCGGCATTCTTTCCCATTAAGGATCCACCTCTCCTTAATGGTCGAAAGAGATGCCTACAGTGCCCCCGCCGCGGACATTACATGCATAAAGGGGTAAGTGGACTTACGGAGTGGCATCCCCAAGGATCGAACCACAGACAGCGGGTAGAGCCCAGAGCATCTCGCTCTCGAAAGATTACATGCCCAGAAATAAGTTCTCGAAAGCATAAACACATAATCATCATAATAATATGCCCAAGATAATCAAATAATCAAGCTTGCCCAGTTAACACTCGAAAGCATATACATGATATTTGTATCCTCGAAAGCATAAGTCAAACAATTCGCACAACCATAATTCACATGCCCAATCTCAAGATTCGGAAGCATAATAAGATAATTTCCAAGTCCCATGACTAAGATTTAGATTCCGGGTTAGCCAACCCCACATATCGGCTCGCAACTCTGTTATAAAAGTTAAGTTCTAGCTCATTCACGTTTCCCTAGTTTCTACGGTATGGTAGATTCTCAAAGTCAATACCAATTGTCATAACTCTAATATCAACAAGGCTTAGACCATTTAAAACAGTTTTCGTAGCCTAGAAACGAGTGTGAAATGATAAAATACGAAAGGAAACGAAAAATGGAAGAAACAACGAATCGGCACGCAAGGGACACCCTGAGGTTATAAACTCCTATAATTAAATTTTTGAAGGAGTCATTATCTCTTAATTCCAATTGCATATTTAAAATCCTTGTTCCGAGTAGGGTCAGATTCATATTTGCGAAAATCGAATTAGAAACGAGTAAGTTAGGGCCGATTCAAGTTCGTGGGTTTTTGGGGTGCACAGGAGGCGCCAGGGTGGCGCCTCAGACCACATTTAGGCGCCACCCAGGCATGGTGGCGCCGGGGTCTGAATCCCAGTGAACAGGGGTGCCGAATTGGCGCCCCGGACCCTTTTTGGGCGCCGCCAAGGCTTGGTGGCGCCCCGTCTGGGCGCAAACAGAACAACAAACGTTGTTCTGCATTCCCCTTCGATTTTTCTCCCATTTTCCCCCACTTTGAGCTAAATCCTGCTCTTGCCTTGGATTTTTGGTGTCCCAATACTTCAATTAACAGCTCCCCAAGCTTGCAAACACCAAGAATGAGCTGCATTACAAGAATCAACCCCAAATCCATCAACAATCCCAACTAAAGGTCAAAACATGACATGCAAGAGATTAGACTTGAATTTCCCAAAAATATTGAATCACCACAGCAACAATCCCTTACCTCAACTTCCCAAAACGTTTTTAAGCTCCCATGGTGAAGATTCAAGCCACCAATCAACCCACAACTACAAAAATCCAACCCAAAAGCACCAATTTCGTCACCCTTAAAATAGCCCCCAAAACTTACTTCAAAAACCATGGAAATGTGCAATTAATCAAGAAACAAGCTTACCTTAAGTTGTATGATAGGTTACCTACTTGATTTGAGCAAGAAAGCACAATTTCTCCTCCAATTTGAAGAACCCTAGTTCCTCCTAGAGAGGGTGACGGTATTTGGGGGTGTGAAGGGTGGAAATGAATTTCCCCAAGTCCAAAATCTGATATGTAGCACTCAAGTGGACCCGGGTCGGGTCATAATGTTCGGGTCGGGTCCGGAAATGGGTTGGTCCACTAGTCTTGAGCCATATGCACTATAATGCACTCACTTGAACACTTGAGCTCTTATTAACTTGTGGGTTTGAACCCACTTATTCTTCCACTTCATTCAAAATCATACCTACAAAAATAATCCATACCGAATTATCTTACTGAATCAACCATAATTAATTAAATTAATTATACGTTAATTAAATGGGGATGTTACAATCCCACCCCTTAGGATCATTCGTCCTCGAATGAAAGAGTATGGATTTAAGCAAGTTACCTCATTGAATTGGAGCTAGGTCCAATTCTGGATAACGCTCCATCATGCTATCTTTGGTTTCCCAAGTGGCATCTTCAACTCCGTGTCTAGACCAAAGTACTTTCACCATCTCGATCACCTTGCTGCGAAGTACTTTATCTTTGGTAGCTAGAATCGCCATGGGATACTCCTCATATTCCAAGCTCTCATCCAACTCCACTTCATCCGGTTGGATAATTTTATCGGGATCGGAAACGTACTTTGATAATGGCCAAAATTGACCATTATTTTCAATCTATTTCCGTGTCTAATACGGACATTTGATCGCATTCCGGTCTTTATTTAAATAAGAAAGCAGTTGAATTTGACAGATATGTGCAAGTTTGTATAAATAATAAGCTGGTATTGGAAAATACAAAAATATTGTTATTTTTATTAACTTTGTGTTAAAAAACCCAAAAACATGATAAAAATATTAAAAACCCTCCACTTGACTAATTTTAGTTCGGTGTTGTCTATTCGGTGAAACACGAGTTCATTAAATGGAACACAAACCAAATAATCAAGTGGAATAAATATTTATGTATATATTAATTTATATTTAGATATATATATTAATTTATATTTAGATGTTTTTATAATCTTTATGTTTGTTTTTAATTCTGTTTTCCGGTATAATTTAAACAATAATTGTTCCACTAATCACTTTTAATTTCAATTAATTGCAGGTGTTTGGGCTAATGCCAATTAAATTCAAGTTAGTCCAAGTGTCTTAGTCCAATTGATCCAGTCCAATTTATTCCATTGCAAGCCCAATCCCCACCCATTATCCAAGCCCAACTCCACAAGCCCATCTCCAATGGCCCAACCCTAAAATTTAACCTAACCATACCCCTGCACCCCCGCCGCCGGCGCCGCCACCGCCGGCCGGCGGCCAACACCCCTTCCCCGGCCACCACTCCCTCCGCCCATCACCACCATCCTCAACCTCCGCAACCCATCCCCCTCATCCAAATCCAGCCACCACCTCCGTCCATTTCCCGCCGTCGCACCACCGCCTTGCCGCCCACCATCTCCATTCTCTTCCCCCATCACCAGCACCACAACCACCATTAAAATCTTCTCCAATCCAACAAAAAAATTAGAAAATCAAAACAAGAAAAAAAAATCCCAAAATCGAAAGAAGAGGAGGAAAAGAAAAGGGGCAACGCCCGAGCCACCTCCTACCACCGCAGCACCTCCGGCCGCCGCCCCATCTCTGCCTCCAACTCGCCGCCACCACCGCATCTTCTTCATTCCGCCGACGCAGGCCCGCCGCCGCTCCAGATCCGGCAGCAGCCCCCATCCCCTCAAACGAAGCAACAGCCGGCCCTGTCCGCAGCCACCACCAGCCACCGCTCCGTCCAGTCGCGCCCGAGCCACCTCCGACTCGTCTTCTCCCTCCATCGCCGTCCCCAACAATGGCGAAATGAGAAGGAAAATGGAGGAGGAAAGAAAAGGAAGCAAGAAACAAGAGAGAATGGAGGATGAAAAATGAAGAAGAAAGAACGAAGAAGAAGAAGAATATGGGAAACTGAACGAGAAAGAAAATGGGAGAGAGAAATGGAGGAAAGAGAGAAAAGAAGAAGAGAGAGGAAATTAAACCTTTTGTCGCGATAGACCTTTTGTCGCGATAGAGTGCTCCGCGACAAATGCTCCGCGACCAAATATTGCTCCGCGACTGTGAGAGGAGTATCAAGCCACAAAAATTGTGTCGCGGAACAGTGTTCCGCGACAAAATGGAACGCGACCAAGACAGCGGACCGCGACCAAAGATAGAGACAGAATTAAAGCAAAGTCACGTGACCATGTGTGCTCCCATTTTCAAAATTTCCCACATGTCGAATTACTTGCAAGCTCCAGGGACCTCAGCTCCCGCAGACACAAAAACTTTGTCTTTTCCTCCTGGGACTTCAACTCCCGGCCCCTCCTGGGCGCCATCTTGGAGCTAAAAAGTGTGTCCTGAAGCAGAATTTGTTCCGCGACAAGGCATAATTGTTTAGCGACACAGTGGGCCTAATGGGCCTAGGGCTAATGTTACTCTCTATAAATATATCCTCCCACCCCTTGAACAGTAACCTAGCTACACTTTAGTTTTTAGTTGTTCTTGGAGGCACCACTGTGCTCTCCAAAAATAGGTTAGAGTAGGTAGTTTTAGTTTATTTTTATGCAATGTAGATGTAGATTTTAGCTTAGTTTTAATTTACGCTTTGTAATAAATTAGTGTAGCTAGTGTTCACTTTTATTTTTCCAGTTTTATATTTGTTATTTTTGGGTTGAAAACACTTAATCAATGGGTGTGTTTAACCCATTTTTGGTTTTTGTTGTTATATGAGAAAATGTTCCACAAAAATCTATTATGGATCATTTCCATAATATTACTTGCTTTATTTTTGTGTTTTGGGTCACTTGACCATTTTTTCATGTTTTAGCTAGATTTTTAATTTTTATATATATTGCATATATTTTGTGTTGCATTATTCCCGTCTTAATCCCACGGATTAAGACGCAAACCCCGAGTTTCCAATATAAGGGGTTATGCTGCCAAAAGTTTATAAAATTTTTAAAACCCTTTGTCGCCATACACTTTGTCGCGGACCCACGGTCCGCGACACAACCCTGTTTAGCGACAGAGGACCCAACTCTTGCATTTTGTCTGCATGGCTTTTGTCGCGGAACCCTTGTCGCGGAACCATGCTCCGCGACAAAATCTTATTCCGAGACAGAAAATTATGCCTTGCCATTATTTTGAAACCCTTGGTCGCGAAACAACTCTTGTCGCAGAACCATGTTCCGCGACAAAATCCTTGAGTAGAGACCAAGGACCCAAATACTTGTAATTTTATTCTGGGAGGACTCTGTCGCGGAACCACGGTCCGCGACAAAATCCTTGTTTCGCGACCAGGAATCATGTCCTTACCATTTTTTAAACCTTTTGTCGCTACACCCCCTTGTCGCGGAACCATGGTCCGCGACAAAATTTTTGCTTAGCGACAAAATAAACCCTAATGTTCAAAAATATAAATTTCTCTTATTTCCCACCTCTCTGTCGCGAAACCCTTGTCGCGGACCCATGGTCCGCGACACAAACTCTTTATCGCGACAAACAGGCACTCGTTTTGCCAAATTTTTATTCTCCATTTCTCCCCATTAATTAATTGAACCTTTATATTAATATTTTGAGGTTGAAATCCAATGATCTCAACCCATGATTAATTTAATATAAAGAACTTTGTTCAATTTTCCATTAAAAGATTCTTCTACAAAATTAAACTCTAATGATCTAAGTATATAATCAGGACTGTAATTAATTAATTATGGAATGAGAGATTATTTAGACCATAAAGAGTGATTATGGAACGATTTCCATACCTTGCATGAGAAACCAATGTCCCTCATGCAAGACGACCCAAAAATATTTTTCTTTTATTTATTTTATCTCTTCCCGTAATGTGTGAAACAGCTAGTAAGAGATACAACAGACTAATGTTGGCGGGTATTCCCACACGGATAACTAGCTCGTGGTCTGTATATTAATTATTAGATGTTATTTTGCATGGTCCGGATAGTGGTCGGTGGAAGCCTTGGCGGTTCGTCCATCCGGGATTATAATAGCTGCTCAGCTGACCCCTATCCGGATACAGTTTCTTTTTCTTTATCTTAATTTCAAACCCGAATCTCAAACTGTGCCAACACTAGACGACATAGGTCAATGTTGTCTAGTAATTAAGACAGCGAAAGAACATGTAGGTTTTTATTCGATTCACAGACAGTGAGTGGTCTGAATGAAAGCGACCACTGTCATTTTGATCAAATTCACTGTCTAAAACCGTTCCACCTGGAATAGTTGGGACCCGGATAGCAGATGTTTGCAGTCCGGATAATCCCAACGATTTCAGTCATCCTTTTTAGCCAATAAAAAATTCTTCTCATCTCCGGCTATTTCATCTCTGTGTGTCAACTTCTGTCTGAACCCACCTTATATTTTGGGTTATTTAACTTTACACTTTTTTATAAAATTATGCATGATATTATTATTTAGGTATTGTGGTCAATATTATTTTGGGATCCTTCCCTTGGACATAGAAGTCTTGATTTTATAATCAGATGTCTCATATTAAATTTCCAACAAAAATTCATTTATAAAATCCGGATCTGAGTAAGGGATAAATTCGACAGTTATGACTAATTCATATTCGACTGGGGGTTGATTTTGGGAAATTAGAAGCAGAGTCAGCGATTAGGTCTCACCTCGACTGAAAGGATCTGTGTTTTAATTGAGAGTCTAGTACCTGATAGGGAATGATTTTCAGATTTATTATTCTCCAAAATTGCTGTTTGTTGGAAATCTTGTATTAAATATTGCACTGGGTCAGATTCCACTTGGATTCCGATAAGGTGTGATAGATAATACTAGAGGAACAACATTCGGGCCTTGGTTATTTTCTAAGGTAGGGTTGAGTATTCTTTCAACTGCTATCCTCTTCTGCCAAAGCCTAGTTTTGAGTCCTGAGTGAGTGCATCCGGAACGAACTAATTTATTAGTTCGTTTCATTAGTTTGTATCTCATAACCACCCGACGGGAAGTGAACACTGCGAGCGGTTCACCGAGAATAGGGAATTCTTGATCCACACCCGGTCATCCTGACTGGGGGCTTTCTTTTACTACCAGGGTCAGACTTTTAAAACTTCCGAGTGATAGGATTTTAAATGCTTTCTTTATCGCTTTCTTTTAAACTGCTTTCTTTAGAGGTCACTCGGTTGTATTGAGAGTTGCGTAACTGCTACTAGGATTGATAGTTAAGGGATAGTTCAGGCTTGATTAGAATCTTTGGGTGTGACATGGGGGATGATAGAAGTACTTGACACTTCAATAAATGATTTGTCAGGTGTTGCTTGTCCACCACAGATGAATAACATGTCTCTACACGGCCGTGTGAGGGCAGTTATGAGTCTGTGGTATCTTAGATTATGTTTTTCTTAACAGCATGTAAACTCTTACTGTAAGTACCTGTCTGTTATAGGGAACATGGTATAGAGAGCATGAGAGTTAGCTAACTGATGGATTATCCCAAACAAAGATCTGCGTAACAAAATGGAAGTTTAATTGTGTTTCATCTGAATCGTGTCCAATCTTTATTCTTTACTTCCTGTCCCTTCTGTCATAATTTAAATCTGCTTTCTTAGATAATTTTTAACCGCTTTCCTAGAATAATTTTATTGCTTTCTTAGATTAAATCTAATTCGCTTTCTAGAATAATTTTATCTGCTTTATTTTGATTGCTTTCATTATGTCAAGTAGTTGTTAGTCAAATCACAAACTTGAATCGAGTAACCGAGTGGAAAATCTTATAAAACGACGTGGGCCCTGCTTCCATCGCACATCCTCCAGTGAACGATCCGGTACTTACTATAAATACTGCAATTTTTGACTCCGTGCGCTTTCGGGGGCACAATTTCTTAACACGAGTAAATAAAAACGTGATTTTTCGGAAAATACTCATGTAGTGGGAATCTGCCGAAAGTTTCATGGTAGGTAATCTCATCACATGAAATCATGAGAAGTATCATGGCACATATGCCGGGGACCCTCAGTGTGACAGGCTGAAGGTCAATCTATCCCGGTTGTACCATGAGACTTGTCAAAAGTTTCATGACATGAGAGGACCGCAGTGCCATTTGAAATTAAAGCACCCCCACCTGAGTAATAAAGAGTGACACTCTTAATATATCCCTAAACCCATTCCATAAATCATAACTCTTTCATTTAATAAATTCAAACTCGATATATTTCAGAAAATACTCGTGTTAATGAAATTTGTCAAAAGTTTCATACTTCCTTAATTGTGACACATGAAAGACGTTGTGTACGTTCCCCACCTCAGCTGGTAAATCCAATCGATAAGCCACCTTCCTAATCTTTTTGATAATCTCGTAGGGACCTATAAACCGGGGACTCAACTTTCCCTTCTTCCCGAATCGCCTCACACCTCTCATCGGCGAGACTCTCAGAAGTACCCAATCGCCCATGGTAAACTCAATGTCCCTCCTCGATAAGTCTGCATAGCTCTTCTGGCGATCCTGAGCTTCCTTCATTCTGTCTCTGATCACTCGCACAATTTCAGGGGTTTGCTCAATGATATCAGGGCCCATAATTGCTCGTTCTGATGGGTCATTCCAACACAAAGGTGTCCTACACCTCCTTCCATACAAGGCTTCAAATGGAGCCATTCGAATGCTCGCGTGATAACTGTTGTTGTAGGAGAACTCCACCAAAGGTAGGTGTTCCTCCCACATTCCCTGGAAATCCATCACACAAGCCCTCAACATGTCTTCCAAAGTTCGGATGGTTCTTTCGGTCTGCCCATCGGTCTGAGGGTGCCACGCCGTGCTCATGCTGATCTGGGTACCAAAAGCTGCTTGTAATTCTCTCCAGAACCTCGACAAGAACCTCGAATCCCTGTCTGAAATGATCTCCTTCGGCACTCCAAACCGTCTAACCACGTGCTGAATATAAGAACCAATCAATTATTGCATACGTCAGTTCAATCTCATCGGTATGAACACATCACTCTTGGTTAATCGGTCCACAACTACCCAAATGGTATCCAACCTGTTTCTTGTTTTAGGCAATCCAGTGACAAAGTCCATAGCAATATACTCCCACTTCCACATGGGAACCTCCAAAGGTTGCAATAACCCCGAAGGTCTCATGTGCTCTGCCTTATCTTTCTGACAAGTAGGGCACTTAGACACAAACTCGGCCACCACCTTCTTCATGCCCTTCCACCAGTAACCCTGTCTCAAGTCCTTGTACATCTTCACTGCTCCAGGATGTACAGAGTAAGGCGTGCAATGTGCTTCCCCCAAGATCTTTTTCTTCAATACTTGATCTTCTTAAGGTACACACAAACGGTCCCCAAGTCGGATCACACCTCTGCTATCAATCGTGAATCCGTCTGCCTTGCCTTGTCGAATCCTAGCTCTCAAGTGCATCATCTCTTTACTCACAACTTGGCTCAATCTGAGCTCCTCGAGTAGTGAAGGCGTCGCTGTCATAGCATTTAATCTCGCCTTCATACCATAAGGGATTGCCACAATTTCCTCCTTTTCCAATTCTTGCCTCAATTGCCATGGGAGGGTAATAGTGTTCAGCGTATGTCCCTTCCTGCTAAGTGCATCAGCCACTCGATTCGCCCTTCCTTCAATGTACTGAATGCTAGTGTCGTAGTCTTGCAAGAACTCCAACCACCTTCGCTGTCTCCCACTCATCTTATCTGTAGTGTAGAGACACTTAAGATTCTTGTGGTCCGAATAGATTTGACACTTAGCACCATAGAGATAATGTCTCCAAATCTTCAATGCATGCACGACCGCTGCCATCTCCAAGTCATGAGTCGGGTAATTTAGCTCATGAGGCTTCAATTGCCTAGATGCATATGCGATCACCCTGCCGTTCTGCATAAGTACACATCCAAGCCCACGGTGAGATGCATCAGTGTACACCTCATACTCACCCGATTCATCTGGCAACACCAGAACTGGGGCTTCCGTCACCTTCTTTTTCAACAATTCAAACGCCCCTGGCAATCCTCACTCCATTGAAAAGGCACATCCTTCCTTAACAACTGAGTTAGGGGTCGAGCAATGCTTGCAAACCCCTCAATGAATCTCCGGTAGTATCCAACTAATCCAAGGAAACTACGCACCTCACTGGCATTACTAGGTGGATTCCATTCCAAAATGGCTACCACCTTCGCAGGGTCCACAGTAATTCTTTCTCCCGATATGATATGTCCCAGAAAAGCCACCTGATCAAGCCAGAATTCACATTTTGAAAGTTTGGCGTACAACTTATGCTCTCTGAGCACCTGCAAAACTGTCCTGAGATGCTCCTTATGTGTCTTTAGATCAGGGCAGTAAACCAAGATGTCGTCAATGAAAATGACCACACAGACATCTAAACAAGGCCGGAAAATGCGATGCATTAAATCCATGAAGACTGCTGGCGCATTACTCAGCCCAAACGGCATCACCGTGAACTCAAAGTGGCCATATCGTGTCCGGAAGGCAGTCTTCTCACGATCTCTTTCCGCCACTCTAATCTGATGATACCCCGACCTCAAGTCAATCTTAGAGAATGTAGAAGCACCTTCAGCTGATCGAATAGGTCATCGATCCTAGGTAACGGGTAACGGTTCTTGACTGTGACCTGATTAAGCCCCGATAATCGATACACATCCGTAAACTCCCGTCCTTCTTTCTGACAAATATTACCGGCGCACCCCAAGGCAAGCTGCTAGGCTGAATATATCCCTTATCAAGTAGATCCTTGAGTTGTTCTTTCAACACTCTCAATTCTGCAGGAGCCATCCGGTAAGGGGCCTTGGCAATTGGTGCTGCCCCTGGCACCAAATCAATGGCAAAGTCTATCTCCCGGGCAGGCGGGAAGCCGGGTATCTCATCAGGAAATACATCGGGAATTTCAGAGACGATATGAATCTGTGCTAACGTCGAACTCGGGGCAGGTGGTGTAATCTCATGCACGAAACAAAGATACACCGGATACCCCTTTCTAATTAAAGCAGAAAAAGACACAGGAGGTACTACTCGGATGTTAGGAGGATAATAAGTCACTTGCTCACCCTTTTCATCGGTGAAAGAAATCCTCGGTACTCCGCAGTCCAATCTTGCTCGGTACTTTGACAGCCAGTCCATACCCAAAATCACGTCGAAATCAGCCAAGTCTAGTACCACGAGATCTGCGCTGAACTCCCGATCCTTAATGACTATTTGTGCACCGGACCTAATCCAATGGCTCCGCATAAAATCTCCGGATGGTAGCGACACGTGAAGGTGATAGGCCTCCAATGGTCCCATGGAATGCTTGGACACAAGCTCCGAAGATATGAATGAGCTTGATGCACCGGAGTCAAACAAAACATAAGCGGGAACATTGTCAACTAGTATAGTACCTACACATTCAACAATATAAGGCACTACCCTAGCAATATGTTACAGATGGTTAGATCAGTCATAATTGAAATTGAACAG
Source organism: Hygrophila difformis (assembly GCA_030278955.1). Lineage (NCBI taxonomy): Eukaryota > Viridiplantae > Streptophyta > Magnoliopsida > Lamiales > Acanthaceae > Hygrophila > Hygrophila difformis. Next base: position 36,844,157 of record JAOANR010000002.1, on the reverse strand, counting down.
CTTAACTTACCAGTCATGATGTCATCTCGCCTGTCAAGCTCGGCCCGCTCCATAACATTGGGGCGGCCTCCCCGGCTCCTCTGTGTCCACGTCCCCTGTCTGTACCTCGCCCACGTGCTGCCCCTGCTCCGCGAGCTGCAGAAGAAGAACCACTGGCCTGCCCCGTCAGCTGAGGGCACTGATATCTCAAATGTCCCTCCTGCTGGCAATGCCAACAGTAAAGACCCGGCCTGGTATGAGGCTGAGCATGAGTCTGTGCTCTGGAGGTCTCACCGCCTCCCCTTGACGGCCTTCGCTGAGGTCCACCCGTCCTCGCCGCATCTCTGCGCCTGCCAGCCCAATTGCGCTGAGCATCTGCCCTGGCCCGTTCAATAAATAGTGCCTGATCATAAGCATTGGATAAGGATGCATGCTGAGCACTGAATCTGGTCCGTATCTCTGCCTTCAGGCCATCCACAAATCTGGACACCCTGTCTTCCTCATCGGGGACCAATCCCGGCACATAACCCATCAACTCCACGAACCTCTGATAGTACTCTGAAACTGTCATGTTCCCCACCTGTTCCAAAGTGAGGAACTCTCTCTTTTTAGAATTCAACATCCGTGGGGTATAGAAATGAGCTCGAAAGGCACTGCAGAAAAATTCCCAGGTGAAATTGGTCCTCGCCATGAGCTCATTCCTGCGAGCTCTCCACCAATGCAACCCTGGCCCCCTTAGGTATTGACTCCCCACTCTTACCTTCCGGTCCTCGGGGCAATCAATGTTCTCGAAAATGATGCCCATCTGAAAGATCCAGTAATCTAGAGTCACTGGGTATGACCCTCCACTGAAGACCGGAGGTTGATGATGTCGTGCCAAATGAACATAGTCCACTGATCGGGGCGGTGGGTTAGCATACTGGTTTCCTAGTCCCTGGTACATCCCTTGCATGGTCTGCATGAACTGCATGAATTGATTCTGATCAAATGGCATAGGCCCTGGTGGAGGTGGTGGCACTGGTTCCTCCTCATAGCCCTCCTCCACATCCATGGGCTCCTCGAAGGGAACATACTCCTCCTCATCATTGTCCTGTCCCCGGCCTCCAATAACAGGCCCCGGATTTCTGCGAGGTCGTCCCCTCCATCGGGGTTCTCCATCTCTGCGCGGCGGCATCCTGTACTCAAAACACACAACAATATACATTAACATTCGGTAACCAAGAATAAAGTAATATCGAATAATAATGAGCAAGTATAGATCTCCCGGGATATCCCTATGAGTTGATCGTGCTTTGACACAAATCACAACTCAAGCTCATAAGGTACGCAGTCATCCCAAAAACATAATGCAAAACAACAGGAATATAAGCATAATAAATGCATATCCTACACTATATGCATTCCCCCACACACCTCACCACATGCTTGTGTCAAAATTCTAAGCACATAAGAGCATACATGGCTCTGATACCAACATGCAACGCCCCAAAAATTTTAAATCAAATTTTTTGCGACATTACTGCCGTGTTACCTCTCTTAAACTGTTGGCCAATCAATTTAAGATTAATAACACGAAGCTTGGTAAACAGATACACTAATAAATCATAACATCATAGTCAGTCCAACAAGAGGAAATCCCACATCATAACAGATATCCGACTTACAAGCCACAATAGTACGACATCAAAGTCTTACCACAACCTGACAACGATACCAAGTACATAACAGTAATACAGAACATGGTTCACAGACCAATGCCAATAACAAAAATAAGAAAACAGATAGTTCATGCTACAGAGAGCATAGATTCCAGACAAGCATATAAGTCTATAACATGAATGATGCATCTCTAGGTAGATCACTCATCCCCAAACCCGATATCATGCTCAGGCTCTGCGTCCTCCCCGGGAGTATCTATAAGAAAAACAAAACGCAAGGTGTCGGTACATAAGTACAGAGCAAGACTAGGAACAGCTGGCAAACGAACGATATTAGTACAGTCAAATAACAGTTTATATAATTGTATAATTGAATACATAAATAAAACATCACATCGTCCCATACCGGTGCTTCAACCACATCATACACTGCAAAACAGATAATAATATGAATGATGAATGAAATGCAATGACCTAAGTGCCTATCTACCCTAAATGCAGCACAGAAGATGTCTAGCGCGCATCCTAATACCATGGCCGGCATTCTTTCCCATTAAGGATCCACCTCTCCTTAATGGTCGAAAGAGATGCCTACAGTGCCCCCGCCGCGGAAACTACATGCATAAAGGGGAAGTGGACTTACGGAGTGGCATCCCCAAGGATCGAACCACATACAGCGGGTAGAACCCAGAGCATCTCGCTCTCGAAAGCTTACATGCCCAGAACTAAGTTCTCGAAAGCATAAACACATAATCATCATAATAATATGCCCAAGATAATCAAATAATCAAGCTTTCCCAGTTAACACTCGAAAGCATATACATGATATTTGTATCCTTGAAAGCATAAGTCAAACAATTCGCACAACCATAATTCACATGCCCAATCTCAAGATTCGGAAGCATAATAAGATAATTTCCAAGTCCCATGACTAAGATTTAGATTCCGGGCTAGCCAACCCCACATATCGGCTCGCAATTCTGTTACAAGAGTTAAGTTCTAGCTCATTCACGTCTCCCTAATTTCTACGGTATGGTAGATTCTCAAAGTCAATACCAATTGTCATAACTCTAATACCAACAAGGCTTAGACCATTTAGAACAGTTTTCGTGGCCTAGAAACGGTGTGAAATGATAAAATACGAAAGGAAACGAAAAAAGGAAGAAACAACGAATCGGCACGCAAGGGACACCTGAGGTTATAAACTCCTATAATTAAATTTTTGAAGGAGTCATTATCTCTTAATTCCAATTGCATATTTGAAATCCTTGTTCCGAGTAGGGTCAGATTCATATATGGTTTGCGAAAATCGGATTAGAAACGAGTAAGTTAGAGCCGATTCAAGTTTGTGAGTTTTTGGGGTGCACAGGAGGCGCCAGGGTAGCGCCTCAGACCACATTTAGGCGCCACCCAGGCATGGTGGCGCCGGGGTCTGAATCCCAGTGAACAGGGGCGCCGAATTGGCGCCCCGGACCCTTTTTGGGCGCCGCCAAGGCTTGGTGGCGCCCCGTCTGGGCGCAAACAGAACAACAAACGCTGTTCTGCGTTCCCCTTCGATTTTTCTCCCATTTTTCCCCCACTTTGAGCTAAATCCTACTCTTGCCTTGGATTTTTGGTGTCCCAATACTTCAATTAACAGCTCCCCAAGCTTCCAAACACCAAGAATGAGCTGCATTACAAGAATCAACCCCAAATCCATCAACAATCCCAACTAAAGCTCAAAACATGACATGCAAGAGATTAGACTTGAATTTCCCAAAAATATTTAATCACCACAGCAACAATCCCTTACCTCAACTTCCCAAAACGTTTCTAAGCTCCCATGGTGAAGATTCAAGCCACCAATCAACCCACAACTACAAAAATCCAACCCAAAAGCACCAATTTCGTCACCCTTAAAATAGCCCCAAAACTTACTTCAAAAACCATGGAAATGTGCAATTAATCAAGAAATAAGCTTACCTTAAGTTGTATGATAGGTTACCCACTTGATTTGAGCAAGAAAGCATAATTTCTCCTCCAATTTGAAGAACCCTAGTTCCTCCTAGAGAGGGTGACGGGATTTGGGGGTGTGAAGGGTGGAAATGAATTTTCCCAAGTCCAAAATCTGATATGTAGCACTCAAGTGGACCCGGGTCGGGTCATAATATTCGGGTCGGGTCCGGAAATGGGTTGGTCCACTAGTCTTGAGCCATATACACTATAATGCACTCACTTGAACACTTGAGCTCTTATTAACTTGTGGGTTTGAACCCACTTATTCTTCCACTCCATTCAAAATCATACCTACAAAAATAATCCATACCAAATTATCTTACTCAATCAACCATAATTAATTAAATTAATTATACGTTAATTAAATGGGGATGTTACAACCACTATCAAGATGTGACTCAAAATATTAATATGCAATTAATAATGATTAATTCAAGATACCACAAGAAATATTGTTTACTATAAATTTATATATAACTGAAAATTTACAAAATTGATACTTAATGTAGGTGATGGTAAGGCCGTTATTGATTTTGAAGATCTATAATTAGATGTGACATTTCCGGATGATATTCTCATAAACTCTACGGGTGATCCTATAGCGACAAATTTTAAGAGAACCTATACAAATATAAACTGCACCACTTCAAATTCAGACATTTTTAAAGATTGTACTATACTATCCCTATCAATGAGATTTTCATGAATGAAATTTTCAGCAAATTGTGATGGAATTCTTTATATTATGCTTAATACTTATATTTAAATTTTATTTTATTTTAATTTAAATTTCAAATTAAATAAAAATATTCTTTTAATAATTATTTTTATTGATCTGTTAAGCTACAGAAGCTAAAGATGACGGTATAATATGATTTCTTAGTTAGTTCTAAAAATAATTAAATTATATTATCATATATCCTCTTTCAAATAGATATAAAATTATCACATTTTTCATTACTCAAAATATAATTTATACTTAATACTCAAGAATTGTTGTTTATAATGAAATATTGAGCAAATTGTAAAGAAAAATTTCATATTATACTTAATACTTAAATTTAAATTTTATTATTTTAAATTAAATTTAAAATTAAATAAAAATCTTAATATTTATTTTATTGATCTGTTATGTTTGTATCGGACAAGCCACAGAAGCTAAAGAATGCAATATAATACGATTTTCTGTTAGTTTTAAAAATAATTAAATTATATTATCATATACACTCACTTTCGAATATATATGAAGTTATTACTCATTTTTCTATTACTAAAAATACATTTATTATTATTATATAAGGATATATATTATATATAAATATATAACTATGCCCGTCGAGTCTCGACGTGTTATTTGCTAGTTAAATTAAATAATCTAATTAGAATTTCGCACAAATTTGGTTCTACTATATTTTGAAAGTGCATTATGTTTTTATATAATTCTTTCACTTTTATAGTGAAAATTGATTGACTTTTGCTACTTTTTATTACACAACTTTGACTAAAGCTTATACAACATCTATAAAAAAAACATAGTCAAGTGAGATCTTGTTAGATTTGTCTCATCATGTAGTTTTGAAATATCTCATTTTTAGAATTTTTAATTGTATACATTTTGAGTTATTGATTAGTTATGATCATTAGAAATGTGTATTGGATTGCGTGCAGAAAATGAATATTGAGAAAATAGGTAGGTTACTGTTCATAAGGGGATTTTTGTGAGATAGAATTGATAGGTTATTAATTACTGTTCATTAGAAATATGCCATTACCAATATTTATATATTAATTACAATTTAGTATCTTGAAAAATATTATACTAAAAAAATAGTTGAAAGGACAAAAAAAATGAAAAAGTAAAGATAAAAAACTTTCTACTCACGACTCTAATATCATACATTGACAAAAAAGTACGTGAAAGTATATTGCATTTGGTAATTGATTATTGATATTGATTCACCCTAAAGTGTTGGCAAATTAGAAATATCATAAAGAAATGGATATTTTCAAATTAAATTTGAAAAATATAAGAAATTGCCTTGTAAATGAGTCCATTGACAAATTAAAATGGCTATAGTTTCAACAACTTATTGTCGTATTGTATTTATCTAATTTAATTAATTTATTTAATACAAATATTTGCTATTTATTAATGAATATAATATCAATCTATAAAGTACTTATAAATAATTTACAATATATTCTTTAACTATAATTTCAACTAATAGAAGAATAATTAATAAATATTGAAATTATATTTAAAGAATAAATATAATCAACCCATAAAGTTTTTGTTACATACTTTATTTGATAGTATTTTTATCTATAATAATTAATTAAACTAAATTATCTAATTTGAATTTCTCTCAAATTTGGTTCTACTATATTTTGAAAGTGCATTATGTTTTTATATAATTCCTTCACTTTTATAGTGAAAATGATTGACTTGCTACTGTTTATTACACAACTTGACTAATGCTTATACAACATCTATATAAGAAAGAACATAGTCAAGTGAGATCTCGTTAGATTCGTCTCATCATGTAGTTTTGAAAAATCACATTTTTAGAATTTTTAATTGTACACATTTTGAGTTATTGATTAGTTACAATCATTAGAAATGTGTATTGGATTGCGTGCAGAAAGTGAATATTGAGGAAATAGGTAGGTTACTGTTCATAAGGGGATTTTTGTGAGATACTATAATTGATAAGTTACTGTTAATAAGAGTAGATTACTGTTGATAAGGGATATTGTTTTTATATAGTAAATATATATAGATATAGATTTGTTGACTTCACCACTTGGTTAAGTAGTTATTCTCGAGTCCTGTAATTATTTAAATAAACTGCTGTTCGTGGAAAGTAGAAACACATGTATTGTTTAATACAGTAATTTGTTTTGATCGAATTTTATAGTTATACACCCGTAAGACCAGATCGGTGCTGCCGACACAAACTAAATAAGGATCTTTGAACTCTATTATTGCCTATAATTTACTATAATCTGATTGAAATTAAAGTAAGCCCTCTTGTCCACTGGCTGGTTGCTCAAGGCCAGATAGCCACTCCCTCAAAGAATTATAAATCATTTCACCCTGTTAAAACACCTTCAAAATATAAATAATTAATTACACTATGTTTATTTTATGTGTATCTTTCTCAAGTTATATGCTCCATTTCTCCCGTTGACATATCGCGGCTTATTTTATTTATTCAACCACGTGCAAGTTAATTTTGATGGGCAGATTTCGTGGGATTTTTGTTCCCATCATCTCCCGTACAAAGGAATTCGTGATTATTTAAAAATTAAAAGTTCAATACACATGGGACGGGAGAGTATAATAATTGAATGATCAATTAAACTTTTTTTGCACGATGTTCTGACCTCTGATATAGCTGCTATAACCATCGGAAAAGTACATAATTTGTCCCAACACCACCTGTATATAGGCATATAGCTGAAATCCTAATCCAATTTCATGTATAGGTTTTCGGCCACAAACAATCATGGAGATCCAGGGCTCTTTAAATCTCACTATTCTTGTTCTTATTATTTCTTCAATCACCTTGTTGCTGATGATCAAGGCATGGAGGAAAGCCAAGTTAACCAAGAACGAGGAGAATTTCCCTCCTAGCCCGCCAAAGCTACCGATAATCGGGCACCTTCACCACTTGATAAGTAGGTGGCCACACCACGCACTCACAAGGGTCACCCAACAATACGGATCCGTCTTGCATCTCAAGCTGGGTGAGGTTTCAGCAGTGGTGATTTCCTCGAGGGATGCTGCAAAGGAGGCGCTCAAAGCTCAGGACCCCGCGTGTGCAGACAGACCCGACAGCATAAGTATGAAGATCTTATGGTATGATTACAACGACATTGCCTTCAGCCCTTACAACGAGTGCTGGAGGCAAATGCGCAAGATTTGCATTTTGGAGATGCTCAGCGCGAAAAATGTGAAATCTTTTGGGTCCATGAGGGTGGATGAGGTTTCGCGCCTTGTCAGGATCCTCGAGTCCTCATGTGGAGAGCCCGTTAATCTGACTAACAAAGTGTTTGCACTGACAAGCTCCATAGCTAGTCGAGCTGCTTTTGGTAAGGTGATGAAGGAACCAGACGTGATGATGAGCTTGATTAGGGAGGGTTTGGCGTTGGCCGGGGGATTTGAGTTGGCGGACCTGTTTCCTTCGTCATTTTTGGCGAATTCATTGAGTTGGAACAAGTACAAGTTGTTGAGGATGCGGCGTAGGCTTGATTCCATCCTTGACTCCATGATAGCAGAGCATAAAAAGAGGCAGAGTGGTGAGTTTGGTGGAGAAGATATAATTGATGTTCTATTGAGGGTCCAGAGCAGCGGCGAACTCCAATTTCCGATAACCAACGACAACATCAAAGGCGTCATTTTTGTAAGCCAGAATAGTCCTATAACTTCTTGCAATAGGGCATCTTCAATTCATATGCTAGCAGATTCTTTTTCTTTGGTAACAGCTCGATCTTTTAAGAGAATTGGTCACTAACAATCCTGTAATACACACAGGACATGTTTGCCGGTGGTACAGAAACATCATCCGCAACTGTAGATTGGGTCATGGACTCATGGCAGAGCTGATGAAAAATCCCCGGGTGATGAGCAAGTTGCAAGCCGAAATAAGGAAAGCAGCAGAAGGAAAGGCGACACTGGAAGAGATCGATGTCCAAGGAGTCAAGTACTTGAAACTAGTAATCAAAGAAACCTTGAGACTGCATCCTCCGATCCCCCTAATCGCGAGGGCCTGCAGGGACAAATGCACCGTTAACGGCTACACAATCCCATTGAAATCTAAGGTCATCGTTAACGTCTGGTCGATGGGAAGGAATCCTGATTTTTGGGACAATCCGGAGACATTCCAACCCGAAAGGTTTGAGGACGTGTCGAGAGATTTCTTGGGAAATAGCTTTGAATTCATACCATTTGGGGCAGGGAAGAGGATGTGCCCTGGTATGAACTTCGGATTAGCAAATGTTGAACTTCCACTGGCTCGGCTGCTGTACCATTTCGATTGGCACCTGCCTAATGGAGCGAGCCCATCTGACATGGACATGACTGAAGGAGATGGGGTTACTGTCTCAAGGAAACAAGATCTTTTCCTAGTTCCCACTGCTTATAATAATGTCTCAACTAAGAATGCTTGAGACACGACATTCACTTCAAAATCAATGTTTTCTGTCCCTTATATCTGAAATTATCAATGAAGTTTTCAATTTGTTTCGAAATTAGAAAGTGGGTTCAATCACCGATTTTTCTCCACCTGCCCCCAATCTTTTCTTTATTCATTTGTAATTTTTGTAATTTATTCATTTGTAATTTTTGTAATTTGTATAGCTTGAGCTCCCACACACATTTGTCGACAACCGAGTTTCAATGTTAAACAAACAAACTAATATAAAGCGCACACAAAATATGTAGTATAAAGTATATATATACACCCACACTAAGCAGAAACCATCACCGAAATCTTTTTTCTGGCCATTTTCGAATTTTGATTATAGAAATATTTATTAGTTTAAAAATAAGAAGTAATAGTATATCTTATGACATATCTGTTATTTATTATAAAATAGAATTACTGTAATACTCGAGAATTCTGTAACATAAATAAATAAATAAATACATAAATGAATAAATAAATAATTAAAAGATGAAATGAGAAATGGTCCAAGAAGGAATTAAAGTTAAAGATAATTTAATTAAATAAATTGTTCCAAGAGAACCCAATACAAATGGACTCAATAATTCAAACCCAAAATTTAATTGAGATCCGAATAAAAATTAAGATAGGAATTTAGAGCCCAGGAATAGCCCGGAAATCGAAGCCCAAGAACATAGGGGGATAGAAGTCCGAAAAAGAGGAGAAAATGGCCCGACAGCACGACCTGGCCTGGACCGAAGTCCAGGCCAAGGCCGCGCGGCCTCCACGCGGGGCGAGAGGTTTCGCGCGCCACCACCGCACCAGCAGGTAGAAACGCCCCATGCGAGATTCACTCGCCCGATTACGGATTTTTCGAGTCGGTTGCACGTCTTGCGGCCCAAGACTCTCTAAGACGGCTCTTGGACGTCCTCCGAGTCCTCCAAGTCTATAAATACACTCCTCCTTCAGCCCCGGACACTTTTCAAACTCTTCGAATTTCCTATACGCTTTCAAATACCGAAAACCCTAACTCCCAAGTCGTCGAAGGCAAGGAGTCAGCGAGAGAGGAAGCGTTGGACGAATCCAGAGGCTCCTGGGCATAAGTAGACAGTGGGGTAAGGTTTTGTTAACTTTTTTCCTTTCAAAACTCGGATCCGAAACTAATTTACCCCGTTTTCTTTTCTAAACCCTGATCCGGACAAGAAGAGAGAGAACGAAGGATCTCGGGAGACAAACGGTGAACGAGGAGGCCACTTCTTCGAATTAGACGAGCCGGAAGAACCATTTCAAGTAAGTTAATGCTTACTTATGGTTTTGGGAGATTAAAATAAACCGAACGTAAAGATTTAACAAGAAACCGTAATAAAATCTGTTTTCACATGCGTAACATTTTTGTATGAATTTTTCGGAACATTTATCATGTTCAAACGGAAAAACTCAAAACATAAAAAGTGTTCCTAAGACCCTGATCTATGTCGTGTAAAAATTTCGTAATTTTTTGTTAAGATTTGATACCTGAAAACTGACCCGGACAAACCTGCATTTAATTCGAATCTTGAAATTATGGCAGAATTATTTTTCGAATTTGTTGATGATTTTGACACTAGATCTAAGCCAAATTAGGATTGAGTTGAACATGAAATTTGTAGTTCTATGAGTTGTGAATCACCCTGTAAAATTTCATTAAGATTGGAGTTCATTTGATAAGTTAAAAGTTCGATCTTTGAAAGCTGCTGCATCCTGAATCCGGACAGAATGATATTTTTGTACAAATTCACCCTTTTGACTTGGTTTCTTAAACCGGATTGAAAACTTAAAACACGAAACTTGTTCTTTACTGCGTTGTCGAGCTACTGTCAAATTTTCAGAATTTTTGGCCTTGAGATGAATTTTTAAATGAGGATGGCGCGAACAGCGCCACGTAGAAGTCATATTTTGAGAAATTGAGAAATTGTGAAATTATCTTTTCTAAACAAGCAAATGAAACTCTTTTGAAATTAATACGAGAACGTTTTTTCGAAAATCCCCTTGCGACTTGATTAAAAACAAATTAGGGGTGAGTGCTATGCAGGGTGCCCTCCTAACTGCGTCGTGCCTGAATGGACGATGGTGTCAAATATGAGAAATTATGCCAAAACGGCGAGATATTTTGGGCCTACACTCTCGGGAGTATCCGTATGAGTTTCCCGAGGCTCCAGAGTGGTACTGGGTATGGCGGATTTGGCTGAGGCCAACAGTTACTTGAAATATGGATGAGATTGCGATGCAATCATGAAAATACTTGAAATACCTAATCTTGGAGTAATGGGGATAATTAAAAGACTTTAAATTTATTTCTTTTACTTAAATTATGCTTTTAAATTATGACTTGTATTTATTTGATTGTGAAATTATATTATGATCATGTAGAATTCTTGCTTAAAATTATGCAATTTAATTATTTGTGGTTAAATAAATTAAATTGTATATTGCCTACTAGCATGCTTTTGTTAAATTAATTAATGACTTTGAAACCCCTTTATCATATGCTATGTATTAACTTACTCAGCACGTTTATGCTGACCAAACCATATTTTCTCTTTTCTTTCAGAGTATGAGAATTATGCATGAGCATAGCATGCATGGGGAGATTGGGGAGACATTAAATTTTTGTTTTGAGACTGAATTGCATAACGGGCCTGTTTAACCCGTGTTTTGGCCATGTCGGCCCTTTCTTTAAATTTCCGTTATTAATATTCCGCTGCTATATAACTATTGCACGTGATTACTCTGTTATTTCAAATTATATTACAATGGGCTGTTTTTAAATGTTTTAAATGTTTTAAATCCTGAAATACCTAGCCTTGCATCTCTTTAGCAAGCTCGAAGAAATCATGTCTTGCTAGAAAGGTGTGGCGGTGACATCCCGACCTGGGTTATCAAAACCGGAGTGTTACAAGTTGGTATCAGAGCCCGATTATTTTGAAACTATTATTATTATTAATATTATTATTTTTAAGTGTACACTATTATTTTTAAAGGTATTCTTTTATAAAGAGCCCAAATTATTATTTTAAATTTTTCTAGCCCAAACACTATTTTGAAATTTGAGCCCAAATTATTTTAAACCCAATCCCTATATTTTTAATAAAGCCCAAATATTATTTATTTTGTCCCAATATAGAGGCCAAAACAATACTCTCTTATTTTAGTTAGTCCACCATGGAATTAATTTTTGTTTTTATAAGCCCATGGAACATAAATAAATGTAGTGCATGATTTATTTTTGGGGGGAAACATCATGTGCTTTTGCATACTGCATACTCTACACCTAGATAACTTAGAGGCTTGACATGCTCTAACCTAGATTTCTTGTTTGTACTAGATGGCTAACCAAGACATGATGAACCTAATGGTCAAAATGATGAATGCTTACCTCGATACCCAACAAAATATACAACAATTGAAACACCGCGTAGCTCAGCTGGAGGCAAATCTGCACCATATGGGAAATCTGAGGGAAGCTGACCACCACCACATCAATCAACTTGAACAGCAAGTCCACAACCTCAGTGAACTAAACCATAACCTGAACGAGAAGATCATAGACCAAGGGATGGATTTAATCCACCTCACAGACATCTTGCTACCAGTCAGTCCCGTGAAGAACCACTTGATGGGCCACAAAGCCTAGCTCCTGCAGCTAACAATCCACCGCCCCCAGTGTTTCATGGACCTTTGGGCGCCGGCCAAGTCTCTGATGAGGAGGACCCAATGGAGGACCCTGCTACCCTGCCGGAAAGAGCTTAGATTCTTAGGAATTCTTTTTTTAGAAAATACTACTTTTGCTAGACAAAGTTTCCATTTTTGTACACCCTATCACTTGTATAAAAATTTCTTTAAGAAATAAAATACAAGCTTTATTTATTATGTATTTATTCATTTATTAAAAATTCCCTAAATTCCAAATATTTGGTGGCTTCCCAAGCAAAAATCCAAGATTGAAAAAAAAAAAAAAACGAACAACTGCCTGTTAAAAAAAATCGAAACCTTAAACCCTGAAACCTAAAACCTAAACTCTAAACCCTACACTCTAAACCCTAAACCTTAAACACTAAACCATAACCCTGAACCCTAAACGCTGAACCCTGAAAAAAAAACCCTGCGCCACGTTCAAATCGTAGCCTTAAAAATGCTACATCCGGACATACATTTAACACTTGATCCTATATATGATTTCTCAATTCCCTGTTCAAACGATCTATCCAAACTCTTGTAATCTAATCTATACACGTTTGTAACAAAATGGCACTAAGGGGTAGACCGAGACACCAGCCTGCTCCCCAACCCACTAATGAAATACCACCGAACAACACAGAGCCAGCTCAGCCAGTACGAGCGCAGAACCGAGGTGCGCAAGACGCCCCCGCACCGAACAATGTGGGCGATCGTCTCCGGACGATAGAGGAGGTCCTAATTGTGCTGGGAAACGCGCAAGTTAATCAAGGGAAAGCCGCGCGGTACCTCCGCCCCAGGCTCGCATTAACTATCTGGCCATGGTGAATCCGTACCAGCCACCCCACTACGCTGGTGAGGAGGATCCTGCAAAACTGGAGGAGTGGATTAGGACTTTCGACAAGTTGTTAAGCGCAGTCAAGTGACCGGAAGGGGAGAAGGTGCACGTCGGCTCATATTACTTGGGAGGCGAAGCAGACGATTGGTAGCAAGCCACCCAGGGGAAACTAACAGAGGATGAAGAGCCCTATTCGTGGGCGGAATTGATGGAACTGCTCAGGGACCGATTCTACCCCCTGAGTACGAAGGCGGCAATGTACGAAGAGTTTTTATCACTAAAATAAGACGGGCAGACTATGCAGGAGTATTACACTCGGTTCAAGGAGTTGGTACAATTCGCGCCAAGGTTAGTACATACGGATGTGGAGAAAGCCCAGAAGTTCGAGATGGGTTTGAATCTGGTGATAGTGAGGGGATCACAGGGGTACACTACCCCGCCTTGCAGGCCGTGTACGATCGTGCTGTGGCAGTGGCACGAGTACAACAATAGAAAAGGAGGGTGAGTGGGGAGTCCAGCCGGGGTCCCCAAGATAAAAGAAACAGGGACACGAGAAATGAGAACAACACTAGGAGGAACGAGTATCGGGGAGGGCCGAATAGGCCACAGCAAATGAACAATGGGAGAAGGTTCAATCAAGGGGGTCCAGTGCCACCGTGCCCAAGGTGTGGCAGGCCTCATTTGGCGAGGGGATGCCCTCAGCAAGGTGCGTGCTTCCGATGTGGCCGGATGGGTCACCAGAGTCGGGAATGCCAGACTAGAATGGAAAACATCACGAAGAGAGAGGATTTGGTTACGGGGCTGAAGCTTTTACAGGGAATCCCTCGCAAAGATCCCCTTATTTGCAAAGTTACTAGAATGATTCTTGACTCTCTTCAAAACAATATTCTTAAAGAGTACTTCAAGAATATGCCTCGTTTGCATTACCGAAAGCGCACGGTATCAAGCTTGCAGTATTTATTTATTTGTCGGGATCGTTCACTAGAGAGTTATACGATAGAAGCATTTTAATAATGTTATGAATCTTAGAATGTATTTATACTCCTTGGTTTGTAGTGAGTAGTGAATGTGTCTTAAAATCTAATGCTGAAGAGTAAATGCAGTAAAGTAATAAAGCAGTAAAAGAAAACGTTATAAAAGAACATTATAAAAGAATGCAAAATGATGGGTGAAGTTTGATTGTGTGATAATGATGGACTAAGTGACAAAGCAAACAAATAAGACTTCTGCTAGAGTAAACATGCTTCTGTGATTTACAAAAATGTGTAGCTCAAAGGGATCAGATAATTCCTCTATCAAATCTGTCTATCCTTCATGTCTTCGATCACTTTCCCAAGACGAGTACTTGTGATCTAGTGTCATAACATTTCATGCACTGAAATCATGAGATACCTACAGTAAGAGATAATCGGTCGGACTTATCTCTTGGCATAAGCCTTTAGAAGTATCACTCAATCTGTTTCTTTCGAATTCAGATTAAGCCATTGAAGATTCAAGGTCACATCTAATCCATCTTATACTAGTCTGAACTTGTTGTTGTCCTGTTACTATTTTGTGAAAAGAGATATCTTACACCCCTTACTTGGATGTCCTCTACAAGAAATTGTAACGCAAATATTTGAATCTATCATCCAAAGGTTGTATAAGACTCATTCTTTCTCAAAATAATTCTAACAAGTATTTGTAAGAAATAGTAATCCTGTAAGTGTCTCAAGATGAAAATGCTAATCAAAGTCCTCGACTAATCTGGACTACTCAGATTCATACAGATGTCCTAGCTTGAGAATCCTCTGTAAATAGATCTAAATACTCATGGCTTGACTCAGGATTAATGAAATTCTGCAAGTTTCTTAACCTCCTATCCATAGCATATGATTAGAGTATCATAAATCTATGGCCCCTGGAAGTTAAGTCTTCTAGATTCTCATTAATTCTTGGGACAAAAGATGACTTTCGAACATCTTCCCTTTTAAACGACAGGTACTAAATGTCCAACTGTAGAACAGGTTTGTTCATCATTATCCTGAGTAAATGATGATTGAGCAGATTTGTATCATCATTCCTTTCTCAATATGCTAATGAAAGTAATGGTGTGCTAATGATTATGAAGTGCGAGTTTGTATAGTGAAAGCATATTACTAGCATTAAGTCTGTGAAATATCCCTAAATATTATGATTATAAGTAGTAATATATGTATAAAGAAGCGATGGGGGTTCTGAATCCTATAAGTAAAATGCTAGGGTGCTCCCAAAATATAGGTTAGGAGCTAGACAGAATGTAGGGAATCGCTTCCATTAAAAAGAATTTGAGAATCAATTCTGCAAAATAAGTGTCCAAGATAACTTGCAGTAATTATCTTAGGGTTTAAAACTATGAACACTCTCATTTTCCGCGCGCTATATCTGTACAGCGTGGAGGGAGTTATTATTCAACTAATGTTCCTCAGATTTGATTAATACAAGGAACTAAGCTTCTCGCAATAGAATCTAAAATAATGCGACGAGATTGTTTAAATCCCATTTATACAATAGATGATATATACTTATAGCGAGGATGTATTTGGCTTCCCTCATAAAATGAACCAATTCTAATGTCATCTCAGATTGTTCCCTCGCTTTGTTGTTCAAGTGAACAAAGCGAGAGCTCTGGTAAAACATGTTTAAGAGTTAAAGATGATATGTTTGTTCCTCGCATCATCCCAGTGATGAGATAAAGCGGGCTGAAGTATTGTATGAAGGAAACTACTAACTTTAAGAAATATTGAAGTTCTTCCTCGCGTTATTCCCTTACCAGAGATACGGCGAGGAAGATTTCTCAACCTTGATTAGGAGAGTGAATCCCGAGTTCTTTTAGTTCCCAAAGATTGTCACGCTATGTTGAACACTGGGTGGGTCTTTAAGAACTTAATGAAAATTTCTTCACTCGACCTTTAAGTCTGTTATTTGAAACCGAAATCTGTTTTATACAACTAGTAAATTCATTTATTCAATAAATCTGCTGAAAACAATACCTAACTCAAAAATTACAAATCCAGAATTCTAAGAACATGTATTTGCGAACAACTACAATGTGGAAATTTATGATACGAATGAAATTGAGAATGTGAATTGCAGAATTTCTTAGAAATTTAAAATCAAGTAATAATATCGAGGATTGTAACATTTCTTTGCAGAATTAAAGAAATCAAGTAATGGATTCAAAACAGGAATTCGGAACCCCAAAATGTTAAGGAAAACTCGAACTGAGATTCTCAGATTATACCATAAAATTCCCCTGATTTCGGCCATTAGGTTTACCAATCCAGTCATGAGAATTCAAAGATTACGATCCAAATGAGAAATATTCAATCTAACATATGATTTTCCTCCATAAAATCATAAACTGTAACAAGAAATGTAAACGAAAACACCTGGAGATCTAAATTTCATCAGAAAATGTGCGAAATCGATTCGATGAAGTCGAGAAAACAAGATGGAAGATCCTCGATGCGATGGAAAAGATACATCTTGATTGCCATTCCTCTCTCCAGGAAATTGTCAAACTAAACTAATCTCGAACAAAAATTAAACTAAACTACTAAAATCCAGAATTTGAATCTGAAAAACAAGAATATATATTGCAGAAAAATAAAAGCCTAGCTACTTACCTACTAAACTCTAATGAACAGGAGAAAAATGAAGTGTTCTGCGATCTCCAGCTTAGCTTTGAGTTGATCCCCTGTGGGCTTATTTATAGGCGTGCGAAAGTAACTGTCTCCCATCTGGGCGATAACTGCTCGCGCTCTCTCTCTCACCCCACGCTTTGTCCCGTTCCTTCAAAGCGAGGGCTTTGTGAAGTCTGTTCTTCTAACAAGGCGAGAGCTTCACGGCTTCCTTCAAATAAACTTCTTCTCGCTATAACTTTAAACTTTCTCAGCTCGCGCAAACTTTGTCCCAAAGCTTTTTCTCACAATATGACTTGAACATCGCGTGAGCTTCTTAAACTTGTCTGAATTTGCTTACGCGCCCCTCGCATCATTCTTTTTCCTTGCTTGCGACATGGATATTCATCCATGCTCAACTTCTTTAGTTTTTACCAAGCTTCTCCCTCCCAACATCTCTTTTAATCCCTGTTGACAAGGCGAGACTTAGTCTTTGATAAAAACAATGCGAGACAAAAACTTCAATTATTGTAACAGTTTAAAGCCATTTTCATGATTTTCAAGTTCATTTCCTAATCTTGATCTTTCCAAGATTTATACTCCTACCATTTTTTTCTCTAATTCTTCATACAATATCAAGGAAAATAGACGAAAATGGCAGTCATGAATTTAGACGAAAATGGCAGTCATGAATGACTGTCATCACCATCCTCACATTTAGAACCACTTGTCCCCAAGTGGTAGAAAACTGCAAAGTTTCAATGAATGAGGCTAAATTGTGGCCTCCAAAATTAAGAACTATTATAAGATCTTCCTTGGATCATTGCCTTCTCTTCTCCAACTATTTCGAGCTTGACTCATTCGATCGATTGATACTTCATACATGACTCTTAATTTACCAGAGTCAATGAAAATATTAACTAGAGTGATTTCCATTTTTGTGAGTTATTGTATTGTCCCTTAATTAGTCAGATTTTCTCCTTTCACGCTCAATCCTATCCAACTCATGTGCATACTTTGTGTTTCTGAATCCTTAGCCAAAAATAATAAATTTTTTTATATTTTTTTATTTTTTTATATATCAATGGGTGGCTTCTCGTGGCTTTCAATAGCTCGGTTTCACATTATTAGGAGGAGTCGCATGTCCTGACATTGCAGATGAATTTGCTCTTTAAGAGTTCTTCAACCCATAAGTCAGAGGGGTAGCTGTGCCAGCTACTTATATCCACATTATTTTACCACGTTTGTTTCTGTAATAACCCTTGTTTTGGCTTTAGATTCATACTTCACTAATATGCACACTCATCTTATAAGAGAGACTAGATTGGATCAATCCTTCTAGCCTTAGTCCAATTTATTGATTATAGTATGCAAATCACTCAAGTCAATAGAATCACAGAGTCTTCAAATCATTCATCTAGTAATGGCATCAATCAATCTCAAAGTACTTAGCTTTCAACAGTTGTCAAAAGCGGCTTCGGATACAATTAGATTCTTTAAAGTGTATATTTCTGTCATCAGCCACTTAGACTTAGTCTTCTACTTCTTTAGCAACTTCCTATCCCACTTGGGTTCTAGTTCTGATTACCAAAACATTCCCTGCATCATAGAATTTAATTCTACAAAATGACTTGATCTAAAACTTATCTACTCTATCCTAATCAAGTAGCAGATTCACAATAAAGCAATCAAGAATTCAAATAAAAGAAATAAAGGAGAAATGCTGAAAGAAGAAAATACAAAAGAAAAGAGTTTCAGATACTCCCCTGTGAGAATGTCTGCATTTCTTGATCCATGCAGTTCCTGAAGGACCTGCATCATTGTTTGGATCTTTAGATGGTGCTGAAGGTGGCTTTTTAATGTCTGCTACCAAGGTGGCTAGGATATCCACCGGCCTTCTCCTGCCTCCTGAGCTCCATATCATTCTCTCTCTCCTGTCTTCTTTCTTCTAACTCTTCTCTCCTCAATCCCTCATATCTTTCCATCTCCTCTCTTCTCATCCTTTCTTGCCTGTCCCATTCTTCCTTCCTAATCTTCTCTTGTCTTTCCATCTCCTGAGCTTTTCTTCAGTTTGAATTCTGACATGTTCAAGCTCAATCCTCTTCTGTTCTATCTCTCTTTGTATGTGTTTGTCCTCCGACATGGTTTTAACCAACATTTCCATAGACTGTGCAAAATTTTTGATTGAAGTACTCATGTTCTGAGATTCATCCACTGACACTGTATTCCTCAATGGTTGTCTTGGAAGTTGAGATGGTGCAGAGATATCTTCGAGCTCTTCATCTTCAGGAATAGCATTTAATGCAGGAGATGCTGCTGAAATTTTTGATCTTTTTACTGCAGCTTTAGACTGAGATGGTTTAGATTTTGAAGGAAGTTTAGGTTGCCTGGCTTTAGGAGATGGTACTTTAGATCCTGAACCTTCAGAGGTCTGTTCATCCAAATCTGGCAATTGATAAACCAATTCTCCTCTTAAAGTGTCCACTGGCAAAGGAATAGGAGGATCTATCCTTATAATTTCTGTCAAGAATGGTGCCATCAGTACTCCCTGCTTTTCACAAAGTCTCTGATAAGATTTGGGTATGCTAGCGCTGCATCTTCCCCAACTCTTGATTTAATAACATTGAGCACATGATGTGCAGTACTACACTTTCTCCCTGCCCAAATCAATGCAAATCCTTCAAAAGTTCCAGCAGAAGGTCCTTGGAAATTGGTAGTAGGCCTGAGCTTTGAGTAGTAGAAATCAAGTGTTGGCAAGTACTCAGTTTTCAAATATTTTAATGGGATTTTGTTTTGCTCAGTTCCTATGTGTGTTGAACAAAACCCTAATGCCATTTTCCTAGCATTAACCAGCTTGTTGCCCTGAGTCTTTTTCCTTAAAAGAACTTCAGACCTGACTTCTGGCTGCTCCAGTAGAGGTGCCTGTATTACATCATTCAGAGTTTCAACATTGACTTGCACTGTTTTACCTCTGATCCACGTTGTCTCAGCCTCTACATCAAAATTGGCATAGAATTCCCTGTTCAATTCCACATAACCACACTTATGATTGTGTCTCATGAAGATGTCTCATTCATTGATCCTTCTCCAGTAGTTAATACACTTATGGCTCAGATATTTAGGATGGAATCCCTTGTCTGGAACAATCATCTTTGACATTCCCAGGTAATTTTCTAATGCTTCTTTCTTTCCATTGAATTTAACTTTGATTTCCTCTTCTGTAAACTCAGTCCTTTTCTCAATGCTGTCAGGAATTGACAATCTTACTTTTGGGCTATTCTTTCCCCAATAGCTCAAAGGCATAAGCTCTGGAACTTCTTTTCCAGGTGAAGATCCTTCAGAAGTATCCGATTCACTTCCTTCAAATTCCTGTGCCTCTTCCTGATCGTTTCCTACAGCTTCTTCTCCTTCATCACTTGACTGATTTTCTTCCTGGATAGGTTCCACATTCTCTTCTTGAGCCTCCACAGTTTCAGTATGATGAAAATCATCGATATCCGAGCCGTTTATTAATGAAGTACTTGTATCTATCCTTTCAGTTATCTCCAAGCTCTGCTGGTTCAGTGTTTCTGTAGGTTCTTATGGTTCTGGCTCTGGTTTTGGTTCATTCAAGAAGAGTGACGTCTCAGTAGATCCCGAAATGAACACTCCTTGACTTACCAAATGCTCTTCCAATTTCTGTCTTTGGTCTTCAATCCAAACAGGGTCTTGCATCCTAGAGATTGCCCTCTGAGCTACCTCATTCCTAATTGGAGATGGTAAGATCCACTGGTTAAGTTGACCGTCAGCTAAAGTTTGTGACTTGATATTTTGATAAACATTTTGATCAACAAATTCTTTCTGCTGTTCTTTTCTGACAACTTCTTCTTCATAAAGAACCATCTGCCTCTCTTGATTATTCTGAGATTCATTTTTCTGGACTTCTTCTCTGTAAGCCTGAAGTGCTAACGGACTTGGTTCCACTTCTACTCCAGAATTAATCTGCTGTTTAACTTTTTCCAGCTCCAATTCAAGCTTTTCTGCATATTCAGTTGCTTGTTCATTGGTAGTGCGTGCATTTCCTCTTTCTCTAGCCAGCTTTCTGTATTTCTTAATCAATCCTTCCAAAGATGAATTCATATTTCCCACAGTGATTCCATGCAGGTTCAGGAAATCAAACTCTTTCAGATCTTTGATCAATCCTTCTTGAATTGCATCTCCCACTAATTCATTAACTTGATCTAGAACTTCTTGATCAGGTGAATTTTTCTCTTGTGATAAATTCTGTTCCAATTGATTTGCTTCCCTAAGAGAGCTGCTAACTTCCTCAGTAAAGTTCTCAACAGATTTATCATCTCCTTTTCCTGACAATTCATCCAAATCAATCTGACTTCCAATTAGAGTTTGATTTAGCTGTGCCTGTTGTTCCTTATCATGTCCTTCTAAATTTTCCTCTGGACTGGCTTCAGTCTGTTGAGATTGAATAGTTGGATCCAAAGGTTTTTGTATTTCAGCTTGATATTCAACAATACAAGATTTCCACCCCTCTGGGTCAATATCTCCCAATTCCAGATCTTTAAAAGGTACAAGCTCCAATCCTTCTGTGGATACTTTTTCTGATTTGATTTCCTTATCTCCAATGTATGGCACTATTGCTTGATGGATTCCCAGAATTGGTTCTACCTTTTCCTCATCAGAACTGGCATCATGTACTACAAACTTTGATTTCCTAGCCTTCATCTTTTATCCTGAATTTCTTGACAGGTTTATCAGGCTCCTTTTCTTGCTGCTTCACCTCCTCAGGGACAGGTTCTTGTTGCTTTGATGACTTTTCCTTTCTTTTGTACACGACAACTTCTTTCCCTCCCTGAGATGGTTGTAGTAACTCCTTATTTTTCTCCATCAATTGCTTTGATTCTGGAGGTAATGTGTGATGCAAGTGGTCTTGCAGTAGGTGCAGTTTTAGGGCAACATAAGGATGGGAGACATTGTGTGATTCATTACACAAGTCATGCCTTGAATGAAGCCCAAATAAACTACACCACTACAGAAAAAGAGATGTATGCTGTAGTCTTTGCATTTGATAAGTTCAGACAGTATCTGATTGGGACAAAGACTGTAGTGTACACTGACCATAGTGCACTCAGATACTTGTTTAGCAAGCAAGATGCAAAGCCTCGTTTAATCAGGTGGGTGCTGTTGTTGCAGGAGTTTGACATCGTAATAAAAGATAGGCGAGGTCGAGATAATGGTGTTGCTGATCACTTATCTCGTTTAGAAAATGATAAAAATGACAAAGCCGTTAATGAAGAGTTTTCGGATGAACAGTTGTTCGCACTGCATTTGCATGATCAAGCGTGTCCATGGTTCTCCGACATCGCTAACTTTTTTGCATGGGGGATAGTTCCACCATTCCAGCAGAAATACAAAAGGGCAAAATTCTTCAAAGAAGTAGTAAACTACTTCTGAGAAGATCCCTTCTTGTTCAAACACTGCGCTGATTCAATAATCAGACGGTGTGTGACTGAGTCAGAGGCTTACCAGATCACCAAGAAATGCCATGAATCTGAATATGGAGGTCATCACGGTCCCACTCGAACTGCCCACAAGGTACTCGAGTGTGGCTTTTTCTAGCCTACTATTTATGAGGACTGCAAGGTGTATGTAAAAGTCTGCGACAGATGCCAAAGATTAGGAAACATCTCCAAGAGGGATGAGATGCCTCAAAAGGGGATTCTCGCACTTGAGATCTTTGATGTATGGGGCATTAACTTCATGGGACCGTTCCCACCATCTGGTGGAAACTACTATATCTTGGTAGCTGTCGATTACGTGTCCAAATGGGTAGAGGCTGTCGCATTACCAACCAATGATGGTAGCCAAGTCATAAAGTTCCTCAAGAACAACAGTTTTAACCGATTTGGCATACCTAGGGTGATAATATCTGATGGAGGAACACATTTTGTTAATAAATCCTTTGAGAACCTTATGATAAAAACTGGTATCCTCCATAAGATAGGCACGCCTTATCATCCTCAAACTAGTGGACAAGTCGAGGTATCAAATCGCGAGATCAAACATATACTCGAAGCCACGGTTGGGATAACCCGTAAGGATTGGGCACGTAAGCTCAATGATGCTCTATGGGCATACCGCACTGCATTCAAGACTCCCATCGGGATGTCCCCTTATAGGCTTGTCTTCGGAAAAGCTTGTCACTTGCCCGTAAAACTAGAGCATAAGGCTTACTGGGCCGTAAAAACGCTTAATTTTGATCCAAGAGTTGGTCAGGGCAAACGCAAGTTGGACCTTAATGAAATTGAGGAAATACGTGCGCAAGCTTATGAAAGCTCTAGGATTTACAAAGAGCGGACCCAGAAGTTGCACGATCGCCGGATTAAGCCTAAACACTTCTATGTTGGCCAAAATGTCTTGTTGTTCAATACTAGGTTGAAGCTGTTCCCCGGAAAGCTAAGATCCAGATTGGAAGGGCCATATGAAGTGTTGGAGGTGTTTGAGAACGGTGCAGTCAGGATCCGAACTGAAAAAGGAAATCAGGTGGTAAATGGACAACGTTTGAAGGAGTACATAGGACACTACGATCCGGAGAAAGAAGGCCAAGCAGTGGCAGACCCGGCTTATGTTCAATAAAAATAGCATTAAAATTATAAAAATTTCATTCTGTGTATTTATGCACTGTTTTAGTTCAAAACAGAAAGTATCCAAAGTCAATTAAACATTTAGAGTACTAAGACTCTAAATGTGAGGATGCTGATAATTGGAGAAAATCTAACATGGGTAACCTATTTGTCTTGTAGGAATCATGGAACCACCAAAAAGAAAGGAGCAGAACAATAAAGCACAAAACCATGTTCCCGGTTGGATTGATTCCATGAATTTAAGAAAATAATTCCGGAAATTAAAGCAATTTAAAATCCGGAATAATTTTTGCAAATAAATGGAGTTAATCCAATCTATTTTGAGCAAGTAGGATTTTAATTACGACGCTAGTTCAGCGCCGTACCATAGGCATAGCGTCGTAGTTAACCTCTTCTCCCTTTATTTCACCTACGACGCTGAACCCACTCTACGACGCTAGTGTAGCGTCGTAGGCCAAGTATAGCGTCGTAATTGACATTTCTCCCGCCTATAAATACCCCTACCCTTCTTCTTCCCCATTTTCACCCTTCACACTCTCATTTCCAAACCCTTTCTGGTGAAAGAACGCACAGTTCTTCTCAACATCTTCCACCCAATACTAAGGGGACACTATCGCAAGATTTTTCCGACTTTTCCCAAACTTGGGACCGATGCCTCCCTCTCCCCCAAGGGGAATGCCGGAGTAAGAGTTTCACTTCTTCCCCCCCCGTTTTGCGATTTTGTTTGGTATTTTGTGTCTTATGTTTGTGAATAGCTTGCATATAGCATAATGTGCTTTGAGTTACTTGATTATTTTCTTGTTTTGGGTTTTGTTTGCTTTCGGTTTCGGGTAGGGAGTGTTTCTATGTTTCTCATGGCACCCCTGTGTTGACCGAGCATGGGTAGTAAATGGGTTTGTGATCTTGTGCTGTTGTCAAGGGTTAGGAAGACTTTAATCTAGTTGAGCATGTGATTTTTGAAACCCACAAGAACCTTGATGTCCGAACTGTTAGGGTTTGAAAAATTTCTGAAACCTAAAACTTGAAAAGATAAACTGATGAGCATTAGGGTGTTATCTTGAGCACCATGATGTTGTTAGTTTTTTCTAATCTTGAAATCGTGACAGAAGCTTGAGTGATTATTTTTGAATTTTTGTTCAACTCTGTTCAGGACATTAATTTGGTGTAATGCTTGATGGATCTTTTGGAATGATTTATGTCTGCTGATATGGGTGTTCTTTTTGGCATATCTGTCTCAGCATGTCATAAATCTTATGGGAATAAATGTTTGCTTGTTTTTGGAAACATGGTACAAACACCCTATGGGAGCTTACCACTTTTCAACAAAAGTGACATTTTGGAAAAAGACAAAATAGTAGGTAGTTCTTTAAGATTGACCAACTTGTTTTGTTCCCAATGGAACATAAACTAGTGTAATAAAATAGCAGTCCCTTTCATCATGTGGACTGCTATCATTTATAAAAATCCAAAAATTGGGACCACAAAATCCCATCTTTTATTAAATAAATTTGGTCAACCATTATTAAAAATTAAAAATTGGTTTCTCCTTATTTTTATAACTCGAACTGCCCATTTCCCCTGTCCAAACAGTTCAAGTCAAGCAGTTCCGAGTCGCCGCGTCACCATTTGCACATTCCTCGATTCGCGTTCCATTCCATTTCCATTGCACTTTCAACAATCACCCCGGGATTGTTTAAAAATTGGAAAATCAAGTTTTTGGGCTCTATGGCCCATTAAAAAGATTTTTGGTCCATGACCATTTTTGTTTTATTTTGGACTTAATAGTCCATTCAAAAATATTTAGGGGCCCAATGACCCCTGCCTTTTCCTAATAACGCACTGCTTTGAAATTATCTCAAAGTGTAAAAAGAAAAATTTACCTATGCTTTATATTAAAATTCAAGTTGGAAATTTAATAACCTCACATCTAGAGCAAAGCTCTAAACGTGAGGATGTTGGTTTCCAAACTTGAATGGTTTTTGAGAAAATTATAAAATTGGATTCATTACTTCCTATCTTTTCAGGGACAACATCTTCCAAATCCCAGACCCAGTACCCGGAGGGACCCAGCTGCTGGACCTGCCATTGGAGCGGCTAGGAGAAATCCTTTCCTGAATCGGAGAGGATGACATGAAGAAAGTGTTCACGGTCCAGGAAACAAGCACAAAGCTGAGGGACGCAGGCAATCTCACCATCGTTTATAAGCGATGCGAACTGGAAACCTCCACCGTGAAAATGTGGCAACAAAGTGTTCGGAGGCAGAAGGAGGAATTCCTGCAAACATGCATGGAGGCAGAAAATTTCAACCTTCAGATCATCCCGGCAATAGAAGCATTTACAGGAGGGGATGAAGAGCAAGTCTACGAGATGCTGCGACTAGGGATAGAAGATAACCACAAGGCATCAATCTTCGCGCGGGGATTGATGTTGTTAAGCAAGCTGGATGAGAGCCAAGTTCTTCTAGGGATTAAAATGTTAGACGAAATGGTAACCGATAGATCAATCTTGATCTACACATCCACCAACACCCTCGCATGGCTGGCAAATAACCAAGACACCCCTGGTTTATTCCATGGCCAGGCAGACCGGATCTACTGCCCAATGATGGGGGCAACCCTGGAAAAACATAACGGCTGGTGCCTGCGCTGTCACTTAACAAGTTTCATCCACTGGAGCAGAATCTTCTTTCCCTAGGAGAGGAGGAATGGAGGAAGAATGAATCTTAAAACGCTTTATTCTATTTAAAGCTTAATTGTAAACATCATATAAAGGGAATTCTTCTTTTGCATGCATGTTCGTATTAACTGCATAAGAATCTCTTGTGAGTGATGTATTTAATTGCTTTCCAAAACAGTACTTCACTTTTGAGGTCCAAATAATTTTATTTGAGTAAAAGATGTCTGACAGTCCAAGATGAATAAGTGACTGTCAGGCCAAAAATACACTGTTGACATACCTTGTATGTTAACAGTGCCTCTTTACTGCTTTAAATTAAATAACCAGTAAAAAGTATGCATAAACCTGTTCTAAATTCACATGTTGAATTTAGACTTGTGATTAAATTTTCAAACTTTTAAATCGGGATAACATAATAGAAAACATGCATGACATGAATTCCTGAGGTTTTGAGCTATAAAAATTTAATGATGCGATCAGCTTATTGGGTAATAAATCTGCATGTTGAAAATTATGATTGGATAAATTGTTAGAATTAAGCTTTGATTAATTTTGAGAATATTACATGACATGAATCAATCCAACCTTGTGAGATTTGAGCCATGAGTCACTTTTACTCATTTAGTTTCTTTGATGTGTGAATTAATTTGATTAAAGGAAACTAGAACTTCCAATTGGGACCGATTCAAGACCATGCCATATTCCCGAAATCGAGCATATGATCGAGGCACTTAGAGAAACCCAAATTTTTGGCCTTCGTTTGAAATCCAAACCTAAAAATATTTCCCCTTTAGGATCAACCAACTTGAGCCTTAAGCCTAATTTTTCTTTGAAGCCACTATATTATTCCTAGCCTTATAAAAAGATCAAAACATTCAACCCAAGTGTGCACGAATAAATTCTATCAAAGGCATTAAATTTATGATCATAAAAATGTATCAATCGGTAAGCTATAAACCGATTCAAAAAAAGAAGAAGAAGAAAAAGAGAAAAATGTTGAGTTTCACTCAACAAAAATAAATTGCAAATGACAAAGAAAATTAGACATAGTCTAAAGTCATGCAATATGAAAAGAAAAGCAAAAGAAAGAAATAATGGATGATCATAAATTTTATAATAATGCCAAGTTATGATAGAATAAATTCTTGCCACTTCCTAACCCAATAATTTCTCTTTCCTACCAAATGTTACAACCGTATGCCCCGTTATAACCTTAAATAAGACCTCGGGTCTCGATTTGAGGAAATGAGCCGGTGGCGAGTTGGTCTGATTGCAAGCTTATGGGATAATTTAATTAAATTTGATTTTGAGCGTTCCATGATTAAACCCCAATTGAGAGTGAGTGAATTTTCCGATTCTCTTATATGTGAGGCTCTATTTCATGAATTATGTTCGTGTCATACCTTAATTCTGATTTTTAATCTTTGCATCTTTCAGACATGATATTCATGGAGGATTGACAATAATGTTTGATTTGTAGGCCCGATGTAGTGAGCAAGTATCATTTCATTAAACACTGCAATCAAGGGAATTTAATACTTGTAGTTTTTTATTATCTTATCCCAATCCAAAATGAATGAAATTTATGAAGCCACGAAAATGAATTGAATATGTAGAATCCGTGTTCTTAGAAACATTGACTCTAACTGCTCGGGGATGATCAGTATTAAATGTGAGGATGTTGATAATGGCCAGAATGTCCATTATTTTCAATCCATTTCCGTGTCTGAAACGGGCATTTGATCGCATTCCGGTCTTATATTAAATAAGAAAGCAGTAGAATTAGACTGATTTATGCATATCTGTAAGAATATTGAGCTCGTATGAAGAAAATGCATAAATATGTAATTTTGTTACACATTTATGTCAGAAAAATCCAAAAACATGAGAAAAAGAAAAGAAAAGAAAAAGGAAACAAAAAGATGGGAAAAGAAATGAAAACCCACAAAAAGTCGAATTTTTTAGGTAATTTTGACGCTACACTGAACTACGACGCTGAACATTGTATAGCGTCGTAGCCGAGCATAGCGTCGTAGGCAGAAATGGAGACAGGACTCTGAGGGAAGAACTACGACGCTGAGCCAGCATACCGTCGTACTCAAGCATAGTGACGTAGCAGAGGACTGCGTCGTAATGTGTTCATTTAGAGACAAAGAGTGTTTTGAGATGGAAGACTACGACGCAGTACCCATAGCGTCGTAGTGAAGACAGCGACGAAGCCAAGTATAGCGTCGTACCAAGCTGCAGAATTCAAATTTAAGGGCCTGGGGGCCCATGGGCCTAGGGTTTCTCGCCTATATTTAGAGGTGTTGACTCCCAGGTGTTGTCACTTCATACATTCTGCACTTGAAGGCAACTGGAGTTCGTGAGCAGTGTGTAGGTTAGTTAGTTTAGTTAGGATTTTATTTTTTTGTATTATTTAATTCATGCCCTAGTTTAGTTTCCCTTTCACTAGATTAGTTTGTTTTTAGCATTTCTAGCTTAGGTAGCCACTGTTTTCCCTTATTACAGCTTTGTTAAACTTTTATTTAGGTTTGAAATGCCCAAATAATGGGTATTATCAAACCATTTGGTATAAAATGGGAAGTTAAGCATCAAAGAGACCCACAACATGGAATGGAAATGATTCCATGAATCTTTCTTGCTTTATTTTTGGTGTAATGACCATTTGGTCATTTTATTTTCTTTTGCAATGTGGGTTTTCTGCCTTCTTTTTCTTTTTGGGTTTATATGCATGTTTTTATGGTTGAAAACCCTCATTTGGGTTTCTGGTTCATGTGTGTATGCTTTTAGCTTGTTTTATCATGTTTTTATGCATTTTGGCTTACTGTTTGCAACCTATTTCATTACTGTTTTTGCATTGATGAACCATGAACTTGAAAACAGGGTTTGCAATCGCAGAGATTGCATTACCCGACCAACAACACTTTCTGGGGTAGCTACGACGCTAACCGCCCTACGACGCTATCCAAGGATAGCGACGTAAGGGAAGGTTTGACGTCGTAGTTGCTTCAAACTCAGAAAATTTGCCCTACGGCACTAGACCTATGACGCTATCCTTTGATAGCGTCGTAATTTTTGTCTAAGGTCGTAGGACCCCAAAACCCTTCATTTTTCATAAAAACCCATCTACGACGCTATGACCACGACACTGTCCTAGGATAGCGTCGTAATTTGGTGCATAACGTCGTAATCCCCTATTTCATCAACTCTTCAGAAAAATCCACCTACGACGCTACACCTACGAGACTATCCTAGGATAGCGTCGTAATTTAGTGTATAGCGTCGTAGCACTTCTCTCTTTTTCAAAACCTTCTCTCCTCACCACGACGCTAGACCCTACGACGTAAATCATGTTTAACGTCGTAGGGCATGCATAGCGTCGTAGTCCCTCATTTCTAAACTCTCATGTACAACGTCAACACTACGACGCTATCTCAGGATAGCGTCGTAATCATGTTTAACGTCGTACATAACCCTTTAAAACAAAAATTTTCATCCCTTTCACCAATCCATGACGACGTTGTCCCCACGACACTATCCTAGGATAGCGTCGTAAAATCTGTTTAGCGTCGTCATTGGCAGTTTCTGCCAGATTTTCCATTTCTCCATTTTCTTCATTAATTAATTGAACCCTTAAGTCAATAATTAAAGATCAAGATTGACAATAATTGAGATCGATAATTACCTTGATTAAAGGACCTTTGTTCAATTCTCCCTAAAATATTTTTCTATAAACAAAACCTTAATGCCTTAAGTAGATAATCCGGACTGTAATTAACTATGGTATGAAGGATTATTTAAGACATTAATTATGGATTAACTCCATACCTTTGCATGAGAGACCAATGTCTCTCATACAAGGCAGTGTCTTTATTTCTATTTTATTTTATTTTATCCTTTTCGTGATGTATGAATAAACAGTAGAGATATTACAGAATAATGTCGTTGAACGGTCCCTTCACCGGGAAATGAAGTAGCCCGTAGTCTGTGTATTAATTACTGTTTGTTATTTTGCATGGTTTGGATAGTAACTAACAAGGTCAGGCGAACGGTCCTTTCACCGGGAAATGATGTAGCCACTCGGTTAATTATTGTCCAAATACAGTTTTATTCTCTTTATCTTAATTTCCAAACCCAAATTCCAATAATATAAGTTGGTTAATATCTGTCAATATTAGCTGATGAATACTGCAGAGAGGAAACATGTAGGTTTTTATCAGAATTCACAGACAGCAGGGGCCCAACTGGTAGCGACACTACCATTTCAGGGCTCCTGTATGTTTAAAATCGCTCCATCCGGGTAATTGGGAAGTTGGAAAGCAGATGTTTGCATTCCACCTAATTACTCTGCCATCACTTTTGTCCTCACGGCTACCTCATATCTGTGTCACGCATTCTGTCTAAACCCACCGTTATATTTTGGGTTGATTAATTTTACACTTCCATATATTCTTATGCATGATATTATATGTAGCCACTGTGGTCCATAATATTTTGGGATCCTTCCCTTGGACATTAGAAGTCTGGATTTGAAACAGATATCGCATAGTAAACTTCCAACAAAAATCCATTTATAAAATCCGGATCTGAGCAAGGGATAAATCCCTCAGTTATGTCTAGTTCATATTCTGTCAAGGGTTAAAATCTTGGGAAATTAGAAGCAGAGTCAGTGATTAGGTTTTTTTTTCTAGACCGAAAGGGTCTGTGTTCTTATTGAGAGTCTATTACCTGTTTAGGGAATGATTTTCACACTTATTATTTTCCAAAATTGTTGTGCATTGGGAATTTAGTGTTAACC
Organism: Hygrophila difformis; assembly: GCA_030278955.1. Taxonomy (NCBI): domain Eukaryota; kingdom Viridiplantae; phylum Streptophyta; class Magnoliopsida; order Lamiales; family Acanthaceae; genus Hygrophila; species Hygrophila difformis. The sequence goes on along the minus strand of JAOANR010000002.1, from coordinate 36,813,049 downwards.
ATCACACCGAGATGGGGTCCACTTGGATTCAAATACAGTGTGACGGGTAATTCTAGAGGAACAATACATAGGCCTTGGTTATTTTCTAAGATAGGGTTGAGTTCCTTTCAACTGCTATCCTCTTCTGCCAAAGCCTATTTTCGAGTCCTGAGTGAGTGCATCTGGAACGAACTAATCAATGAGTCCGTCTCATTAGTTTGTATCTCATAATCACCCGGAAGGAAGTAAACACTGCGAGCGATTCACCGAGATTCGTGAATTCTTGATTCACATCCGGTCACCCTGACTGGGGGTTTTCTTTTACTACCAGTACGAAGCTTTTGAAACTTCCGAGTGATAGGATTTTAAAATGCTTTCTTTACTGCCTTCTTTTAAATGCTTTCGTAGAGGTCACTCGGATGTGTCACCAGATCTTCTAACTGCTACTAGGACTGAGAGTTAAGGGATAGTTCAGGTTTGATTTTAGACTTTGGGTGTGACATGGGGGATTGATAGCAGTACTTGGCATTTCAACTAATGATTTGTCAGGTGTTGCTTGACCACCACAGATGAAATATCATACCCTGGCCGGGGCAGTTATGGGTCTGTGGTATCTTAGAATCTGTGGTCTTAAGAACATGTAAACTCATACTGTAAGTACCTGTCTGTTAAAGGGAACATGGTGTTGAGAGCAGGAGAATTAGCTTTCTGACAGGATTATCCTAAACAAAGATCTGTGTATAAAGATGGAAGTTTAATTATGTTTTATCTAAACCTTGCCCAACCTTTATTCTTTTCTCCCTGTCCATTCTGTCATCATTTTGAATCAGCTTCATAGATAATATAGCATAGATTTACAGCTTTTATTATTTTTGTGGAATTATTCCATCTGCTCTTTAGATTCAATATTAGCATGTTCTTTAGCTTATTTAACTACTTTCATAATGTAGATTAAATTCAGTCATGTAGTTGTTAGTCCAACTTCAAAACTGATTTGAGCAATACGAGTGGAAAATCTAGTAAAACGACGTGGGACCTGCTTCTATCACACATCCTCCAGTGAACGATCCGGTCTTACTATAAATTCTGCAACTTTGACACCGTGCGCTTTCGGGGGCACAGTTTCTTAACACGAGTAATAAAAACGTGACAACCTATAAATATATCCCTAATCCCAACTCCGCCTTCATAAATTGGTTTCATTAAATAAAAATTGAAAACCAGGATGATTAATTTTCAGAAAATACCCATATAGTGGGAACTTGTCAAAAGTTTCATGGCAAGGATCTTCATGGCAGGAAATTGTTAAAAGTTTCATGCTAAGGAATTCCACAATGCTGTTTGAAATCAAAGTTTCCCATATGAGTAATAAAAAGTGGAATATATCCTTAAACCCCTTTCCCATGAATCATAACTCTTTTCATTTAATAAATTAAAACTTGTTATTTTATAAAATACTAGTGTAGGAAATTGTCAAAAGTTTCAATAGTTTTGGGGCAGAATAAAGAAGGAAAGCATTATGTCATTTATTATGCTAGTCACACTCTTAATGATGCTCGGATAAACTATACCACTATAGAAAAGGAAATGTATGTTGTTATTTTTGCTTTTGATAAATTCAGACAGTATCTTATTGGAGCTCAGACAATAGTTTACACAGATCACTCGGCATTACAATATCTTTTCTCAAAGCAAGAGGCTAAGCCTAGATTGATAAGATGGGTTCTACTGTTGCAAGAATTGATATCATCATTAAAGACAGGATGGGGAAAGATAATGGAGTAGCAGATCATCTCTCAAGGTTGGAAGAAAGAACAGAGAAGGAGGAAGCTGTTAATGATAGATTTCCAGATGAACAGTTGCAACAATTAGATTGTCATTGGTTTTCAAATTTTGCAAATTATTTAGCTTGTAAAATTATTCCTAAGTTTTAAGACTCTCATCAGAAGTCTAGATTCTTTAGAGAGATTCAGAAATACTATTGGGATGATCCTTTTCTATTCAAATTCTGTTCTGATCAGGTTATAAGGTGTTGTGTCCATGAGAAAGAAGGATCTCAAATCATAAGAAAGTGCCATGAAAATCCTTTAGGAGGACACCATGGTCCTGCAAGAACAGCTAGAAAAGTTCTAGATTGTGGATTTTATTGGCCAACCGTTTTTATGGATTGTCAGAAGTTGATTAAGATGTGTGACAGATGCCAGAGATTAGGAAATATTTCTATGAGGGAAGAAATACCACAGAAAGGAATTTTGGAAGTAGAAATATTTGATGTTTGGGGAATAGACTTTATGGGACCATTTTCCCCTTCTTATGGAAATCACTATATCTTGGTGGCTGTAGATTATGTTTCTAAATGGGTAGAAGCAGCAACTTTACCCAACAATGAAGCTAAACAAGTCACTAAATTCTTGCAGAAGAATATCTTCACCAGATTTGGAGCTCATCGCGCCATAATATCAGACGGAGGATCTCACTTTGGGAATAAGCTTTTTGAAAAACTGCTGAAGCAGTATGGCGTAGGGGTGATACCGAGTCAAGTATCGAGCTTGAACAGTGTAATTCGAGCTTGTACTGTAAAAAAATTTAAAGTTCTAGCTCGAATTTAACTAGGCTAGATAGTATATAATTTGAATTTGAATTGGCAGTTTTACTTATTATACTGCAAAATATAAATTTGTTAGGCTTGATAAAGCTTAAATTGTGGCTCATAATTTTTTTATTTTTTTATTTTTAAAATTTAATAATTTAATCGAGTTTTGATCGAGTATCGAGTCGAGTTTTCCTCATCTCTGCATGCACCACAAAATTGGATCGCCATATCATGCTCAGACAAGTGGACAGGTGGAGGTATCCAACAAAGAAATCAAGCATATTCTGCAAGCTTCTGTGAATATTACACGAAAGGATTGGTCCAAGAAATTAGATGATGCTCTCTAGGCATACAGAACTGCTTTCAAGACTCATATTGGAATGTCTCCCTACAGATTGGTATTTGGTAAAGCATGTCACCTTCCGGTTGAGTTGGAACATAGAGCATATTGGGCTATTAAGATGCTTAACATGGATGTTCAGGTGGGACAGGATAAGAGAAAATTTGATTTGTCAAAAATGGAAGAAATGAGATTTGAAGCATATGAAAGTAGCAAAATTTATAAAGATCAAACAAAGAAAATCCAGGATGCAAAAATAAAACATAAAGATTTATATGTTGGTCAATTGGTTTTGCTCTATAACTCTCGTCTCAAGTTGTTTCCAGGTAAACTCTGATCAAGATGGACAGGTCCATTCCCTGTTGTAGCAGTTCATGAAAATGGAGCAGTCACAATCACGCTCAACGAAGGAGAAAGGACAGTCAATGGGCATCGGCTGAAGGAATACATTGGACAACAGGATTTGAATATTCATACAGAATATTTGGATAACCCATAATTTTCTTCAATTTTTTCTCGAAAAATATATATATATATATATATATATATATAGGGGGTGGGGAACTACCCAGGTTAACTGAGTAGTATCACCCTTATTTCTATTTTCTTTAGAGTTTAACTCTATGTTTTCTTATTTTCAGGATTTAAAGAAATCGAGGTGTGAAGAATCAGAAGAGGAGCATTGAAGAAGGAATGCAATCAGGTTTTTAAGTAATGAGTACAATTAATTCAGAATTAATTTTCAATTAGTTCTGAGTTCTTGTCATTTGTTTGACTACTTCATGTACCCTCGCTATGTCACCAGCAATGAAGCGTGAGGAAGTAATATGATCACGCTTCGTTACAACTGACAAAGCGTGAGCAGGAGTAACACATGAGTAATCACTCTCGCTATGTAAAGGTTAACAAAGCGAGGAACATTTTTATATGTCCACGTGGTTGTAGAAAAACAAAGCGAGAGTCTTGGAATTTGAACGGATAGCTTTTCAAAAACTTTCAAAGACTAAAATGCCCTTCCAGAGGCTTTTCTTCTTCCTTTCACTAACCATCACATGTCGTTTCAATCTTCTGTAATTCATCATTCGCCCTCTTTATAAGAAACCGCCACTATCGCACTCTTTTTCTTTCTCTCTTTGCAACTACATTGTGAAGAAATCATCTCGGAAGAACCTAATGGCTGGGCAGAATCCATAAGATCTTGGAATTTTTACTAAGTTGTTCTTCATTTAACTGTAATCATCTCTTATTTCGCTTGTTAGAAATCCTAAGGTTTGAATTTCTGTTTCTTTTGACAAGTTTTGTTTTCCGAAGTAGAATCTTTGTTTTGGTTTCTATTCTTAGAAATTTGAGATTCAACTGGTTTTACATTGAAACTGATTCTTTCATTAAACTGCACACCCACAGTGTTTTTAATGGAGAGAAATTTATTGAGGCCTCTGAACTACTTCTGACTGATCTTCCAATCGACATATTGGGTGAAATAATGTCACGAGTAGGGCGGAGGGGTTTCATGGATTTTCTCAACCCAAAAGCAACTTGTTCAATAACACAAACTGCCATGGAACAACCATTGATTTTTCGAAGAGTATGTTTAGAGGGTCCTAGCTTTAAGAGTATTTCAAATGAGTCTCCTGAAAAGATTAAGTTCTTACAAATCTGCGAGAAGGCTCAGAATCCAACCCTGCAGCTTCAAACAGCTATGAAGTTGTTCACACTAGGTAAAGAAGAAGAAGCTCTTCAGATTCTGAATAAAGGAATTGAAGAGGGCCATAAACTCTCACTGTATGTTAAAGCCTTAACATGTTTAAGCAAGTCATCTCAGAGAGATAGATGTCTTCATCTGATTAGTCCTTTGCTTAATGATAAACTTGTTAGTTTTGAGCTTAGATATAGTTTCCTCACCCTAATTTCATAATGGGAAAGCATTCCGAACCCTTTCTCAGGTCAAGTTAAGAGAAAGCTGTGTACATACTCTGAACATATTAGGGAAGTTATTCATGGCCACCACTTTTTAATTATGGTGCTCATCAAGTTGATTGTCTACGCTGTGATGCGGATAAAATGGTGTCAGACTTCAGAATTGCAGCCGGGGAAGCACTGTTTGATGAAAATCCACAGGAGGAGGAATAAGATTGATCTTTAAACAAGCAGTTTTTTTGGTGTCATACTTCTGATTCTAGTTTTCTAATGGATATATTCTTGTTTAAGTGTCGTTAAGTGATGCATTTCTCTTGTATTCTGTAAGGCAGCATAATAGTAATAATAAAAATCTGATCTCTAATTTCTCAGTTATCTTTTAAATAATTGTGTTTCCTGAATGTTTTCCCTTCTCTTTCAAACAGAAACGTTAGAATTCCTCAGCTCTTGGGAACGCAAATAACTGACTTGCCTATTGAGTTGTTGGGAGACATATTGTCAAGATTGGGGAGAAATAGCGTGAGGGAACTCTTTAGAGCCTCAGAGACATCTACAAAATTCCATGCAGCGAGCAAATCATATCTAGTTTACAAGAGAGTTAATCTGGAAACTTGCATGAGGTGGAGAGAAAATGTCTATTCTAGTAACCAGGAGAGATTTATCAACGAGTGTCGTGATGCAGGAAATTATATGTTCAATCTTGAACCTGAACTTTTGGCATTTGTTGACGCCAGAGATGAAAAGAAAGCTTATGATCTCCTTAGGCCTGGCCTAGATGATAAACATAAGCCTTCCATCTTCATAAGAAGTCTTTTACTCCTGTCCAAGCAAGATAATAAGCTGAATGAAGAAGGAATAGAACTGATCAGATCAGTAGCCCAACATGTCTTAGAAGTAGTCTTCATCAAAATCCATGTCCTTCATTGGCTACTTCACTGTAATAACATCCCAAATCCTTTCCATGCTCAAAAAGAGAGGAGTTTTTGCAAAAATCATTCTTTGCTTGAACGTGAATCTTTACCGCCAAATGTCAGGCGAGACTGCATTCTTTGTCAATTCTTTGATATAGTTAGACAGTTCAGGCTAGCATGTGGGGAAGTCATGGCCGATGAAGAATTGTGGACTGACTCTGATGAATAGGAAATCATGAATCATCTAATGGGCTAGTTCTTCAAAGTTAGGAAGATTTCTTTGTTTTAATTCTTGTAATCACCTTATGTTTTCAGGCTGTAATTTCTTTCAAATGTTTGCTGCTATGTTTCAAGTTTTTATGTTTTCTATGGGATTTTTTTTGTCTCTCTTTACTGTCCTTTAATAAACTCAATTGCAATATCTTGCTATTGCTACTCAGCTCTGAAATTGGAAGCTCCTTCAAGCAGCCAAGAATTTCATTAAACAAATCTGGATCAGAGGAAACTAAGATTACAGATCTACCCTATGAGATTCTTGGAGATATTCTATCAAGGCTAGCCTTTGATCACTTAGAAACTATGTTCAATTGCAAATTAGTCTGTAAGGCACTAAATGAGGCTACCCACCATCCCCTAGTCTTGAAGAGGGCTACTCTTGAGGATTTTTCTCTTTGGGGATGGGGAACCTTTGAGCAAACAAAAATAGACTTCCTTGAAAGCTGCAGAGATGCAGAGAATTGGATGTTCCAATTGCAAGAGGCAATGCGCCTGTTTGTCCGAGTTAAAGATGAAAAAGCAGCATTTGACCTCCTGAAGCCCGCCATCACTGATAATCATCAACCATTTACATAAAAGCACTTATGCTTTTGAGTAAGGATGAAGTTGAAGAGCAGGAGAAGGGAATATGGCTTTTTGCAACTCTCTGGAAGAATAGACGCATGCTGAATGATCTCCAGCTTCAAATTAGAGGATGGATGTCAAATCAAGTTGAATTCTACTCTCCCTTTCTAGGACAGCCTGGGAAAAGATTTTGTGGTGACCGGACTGTTAATGCTAAAAATCATAAATGGCCAAGAAACCAATATGGAGTCAGTACAATTTATTGCATGAGATGTTTGGTCACTGAGCATTGTAATTGCTTTACTAAATTCGGGAATGGACTAGAATTTCCCCCTCTTTGATTACCAAATTTGAACTATAAGTCATTTTGTACTTGAAATTCCCGAATGCCTCTGCAGATTTTGTTTGAATAGCATTATGTGTGATGTGTTTCGTTTTTGCTTTAACATATGTTTTAATTTTGCAGCATTATATCTTTCTTTAGCACAAACTTAATTGACATCAATACTTTCACATTTAGAGTAAATCTCTAAATGTGAGTATGGTGAATTGTTAAATGCTAAACAAAGAAAGAATTGATATTATGTTCTCTATTCACACATTCACATTTAGAGCAAAACTCTAAATATGAGGATGGTGACCATGATTTAATCGGTTTCTTTTTTTTTTCCTTAAAGTATCCATAAGAATGGATTTTGAAGAACTCCAAGCCCGTGGTGTTGAGTCAGACAAGAAAGAACAGTCGTTCTGGAAAATGAAGAAAATAGAAAACATGGCCAAACAAATTCGGAAAAGCTGTGGATGGGTGGGAATGGAAATCTCACCACCGATCTTTTATATCAACCCTCTGATGATTCAACACATACCTTCTAAGGAGAGGGAATCACTTCTGATTGACCTGGAAGAGGCATTCTGGGATAAGATTAGCCATTTCTGGGACCTACAGATGATTGCTCTCATCAATGAAAAAGACCATCCGAAATAAGTTAAACTGGAACGGATTCTAGAGAGAGAGAAGAAGTGCATGGCTGAATAGAACCAGGAATGTTATAGAATCATTAACCCAAAGGACTATGCAGGGTTGGAGTTGGATTACTTTGATCCTCAACCATTGCCTAAGTACGTGAGAAAGCTCACTAAGTATTGTTGCAAGCTTAACGAGATCATGAATGCCCGAACTTATGATCCTCAATAGGCACTCCCTGCATACATGCCTCCAGCATTTCTGAACAAGAAGGACCTGTTGAACAAGACTTTTTGACAAGTTTGGCATTGGATAGAATCATCGATGCTCGGATCAATCTTAGACACGCTCTTGAGCCCCATTTCCAAAAAGCTAAACAAGGAAAGATGGGGTGGAATAAAGTTATTAAGACCATTCAGAACGCCAGAAATAGTTGGATAAGGAATATGAATGAATGGAATAAAGGGCAGAATCTTAAGAGAAGGATCCTTAGACCGGGGTTAGTGAGAAAACCTGATGAAGAAAACCCGAACCCTCTCGAGAATAACGTATAGGCAGTTATGGGGACATAACTGAAGTCCTAAGGGGGAGAGGATGTGATACCCGTAATAAAGTAGATGCATTTATTTTTTTTGACTTGACAATATCTATTCCGAATAAATAAATAAACAAATTCAAATTGTTTTGAATTACGTTATGGCTTGATCCCTTCACAGGGTACGTAGGCAGCTTAGAAGTTTTAATTCTAAGTTCAGTCACAAAATAATAAAATAAACAAAAGGATTCGTTCTTAACACGAGAAAAGCCGAAACACAACTTCGAGGACGAAGTTGATTCTTAAGGAGGGTAGACTGTAATACCCGAGAATCTTGCAACATAAAATAAATAAATAAATAAAATAAATAAATAAATAAACAATGAATAAATATAATAAATGAATAAACATAATACATAGATAAGGAAATGAGAAATGGATTTTAATTTAAGAAGGAATTAAATTTCCAATACCCGTAAAGCCAAAGATAAATTAATCAAATAAATTGTATCCCGGACCACAGCCCGGACCAAGGCCGCGCGGTCTCCGCAAACTCACAAGGGTAAAGGCCGCGCCCAAACCGCGCCAAATGCGGCAGTTGCGACGTTCCGCGATTCACTCGCCCGAATCCGGATTTTTCGACTTCGGTTGCTCACCTTGCGGCTCAAGACACCCTAGGGCTGACTTGGGATGTCCCCTAGGTCCCTTACATCTATAAATAACCATTCTAATCAGCCCCGAACACTTTGGGAAAACCCTACGTAAAATCTCTACACATCAAACCCTAATCCCGGAGTTGTCGGAGGCACGAAACCAAGAGAAGGGACTGCCTTGGACGAAAATTGGAAGCCTTCTATCATCGTGGTAAGATCTGATCCCTTCTTTACCATTCTTGATTCGAAAATGAATCCTAACTCGATTCTTTTCCTATTCTAAACCCCGAACCGGATCGAGAGCGAAGAACCTGACGGAATCAATGAGATAATTAAACGGTGGACTGGAAGCCACGCCTTCGAATCGACGAGCCGGAACATCCATAATCTGTAAGTTAATACTTACTATGGTTTTGGGTGATTAAAAGACAACCAAACGTCGAGATCTAATTAAAGAACCCTAAAATCTGTCAACGAAGAAAACCCACGGCGCAGCGTTTTTGCACGATTTTTCCGAACCCCTAAATCTGTTCAAACGAGAAAACTTAAAACACAAAAAACATTTCTAAGACACTGATCTAGTTCATGTAAAGTTTTCATAATTTTTCATTGTGTTTTGATATCCGAAAACACCCAAAAACCAATCTACCATAGATTTAGATCTTGAAACGGTGACAGATTCTTGGTCCGCACATTAGGTTGATTTTTACCTTATATCTAGACCGATTTAGGATTGGTGTTAAACATAAGAATTGTAGATCTATATGTTTAGAACACCTCTGTAAATATTTGGAATTTTTCGTTGAGGTTTGATATCGGAAATCATCTCCAAACCGAATGGTTCTAAATTTAGATCTTGAAATCTTGACAGAACTTTAGTCCGAACTTGTAGGCGTTTTTGACAATAGATATAGGATGAATTAGATCTTTTGTTGAACAAGAAACTTGTAGATGTATGTCTTGTGCATCTTCCTATAAAGGTTCGTTGCAATAGGCAGTCGTTTGCTATGGTAGAATTCGAATTTGTGAAACTGCTCTTGTAAAACTCGGACAGAATAATGTTCTGACAGAAAAATCATGTTTTTGACTGGTTTTCTTAATTCGGATCGAAAAACTTAAAACATGAAACTTGTTCGTCTCTGTGTTTTCAAGTTACTGGTAAAATTTCAGAATATTCAGACTTAAAATGAATTTTTAAATAATTTTGGAGCAAAATAGCGACTAGTGAAATTATATGTTGAGAAACTTGTGAAAATTGTGAAACTTGTTCTTACCTTGCGGGTTCGATTCCCCAAGGCGTCTGTTTTCCTGTGGGTTCGATTCCCCAGGATGTTCGTGTCAATCCTTGCGGGTTCGATTCCCCAGGGTGTATGTTTTCCTATGGGTTTGATTCCCCAGGTTGTATGTCGATACCTGCGGGTTCAATTGCCCAGGATGAGTGTCAATTCATGCGGGTTCGATTCCCCAGGACGTGTGTTGATTCCTAGGGTTCGATTCCCTAGGATGCGTTTAAATTCTTGCGGGTTCGATTCCCCAAGAACAAATTATACTAGATCATATTGAATAAAAGAGGAAGAATGAAATCCTGGAATACTTGGATTTTTTCCTTATTCAAATTACGCCTTTAAATTATGTCTGGCGATTATTTTATCATATTTGTTGAATTATGATCTTATGGAACGCCTGTCTTTTAAATTATGCAATTAAATTATTATTAGATGAATTAAATTAAATTATGGGGTGTTATGCACATGTTTTCCTTAAAATTAATTAAATGCTTTGAAACCCCATAATCATGTATGTGTTAACTTACTCAGCAAGTTTTTGCTGACTAAACCATGTTTTTCCCCTTTTTCTTTCAGAGCTGAAGAATATGCATCATCATATGCATACATGGGAATATTGGGGAAATGCATTATTTTTAAATTTTGCGTTAGACTAGAATTTGCTTGAACGAGCCTGTTTAACCCGTATTTTGGCCGTGTTGGCCCAATTTTAAATTCCGCTGCATTATACATATGTAATTATTACTTTCCGCTGCAACTTTGATACATTATTTTTAAATTATATTGGCTGTTTGAATGTTTTGAATTCTGAAAAACCATATCCTTGCATCTTTTGAGCAAGCTCGGAGAAACCGTGTCTTGCTAGGGAGGTGTGGCGGTGACATCCCGACCTGGGTGACCAAAAACCGGGGTGTTACAAAGTGGTATCAGAGCCCGGGTATTTTTAAACTATTAGATTATTATTTTTAAACTACAAATATTTTAAAGCATTAGTATTTACATTTAAACCATTATTATTTTAAAATTATTATCGTTATAATTATAGAAGCCCAAATTATTATTTTTATTTTTAAAGTTTCCAAGCCCAAATTATTTTTGATCCCAAATGATATTTTTGACCCAATATAGAGGTCCAAGAATTTTACTTATTAATTTAAATTTTTAAAGCATTAAATCCATGGGATAAATTTTTATTTTTAAAACCCATGGAAATTAGAAATATATATATATATACATATATATAGTGCATTTATTTTGTGGGGATCATCATTTGCATGCGCATATTGCATTATCTACACCTTAGATAACCTAGAAAGCGAAGTTGTTCTAACTTAGATCTTTGCTACACCTAGATAACTTAGACGCTTTACATCAAATTAGGAACGCTAACTAGAGACTAATTTTGCCTTAGTTCTAGATCGCGTTCATCTAAGCGCACGCCTACGAATCTCGGCCTTAGCCATTCTTGCTCTTGTAAGAATTAAACAATTCCCTTATGCTGAGCAATAAAAATTAAATTTTTATTAAAACACTCCTTGTTCCAAAAATCCTGTTTGGATTCCCAAACAACAAATCCGAAAATTTGAAATTCGAAATTCACGATTCTCGGCCGAATGCTACACCCGGAAAAACATCTAACACTCAGTCACTCATATGATTTCACGATTCCCCGTCTAAACAATCTAGCAAAACCCTTGGAATCTAATCTATATACGCTGTAACAGAATGGCACCAAGGAGACAACCGAGAAACCAACCTGCCCCACAGACCACTAACGAGATACCACCAAACCCCACAGAGCGAGCACAAACCATGGGAACTAAAACCCAAGGTGCGCAGGACGCTCCCGCACCGAACAATGTGGGCGACCGTCTCCGCACGATAGGAGAAGCTTTGGTCCTCTTAGAGAACGCACTAGTCGACCAGGGGCCTCTACGAAGCCCGAATAGACCGCCTCGAGGCAGCAAGAGGAGAAGCAACAGGATATTCTTCAACCATAGTGATCACGTGCCGCCATGTCCAAGATGTACCAAACCACATCTGGCAAGAGGATGTCCTCAGCCTGGAGCATGTTTCCGATGTGGTCGACAAGGTCATCGGCTGCCTGACTGCCGGACGCGAATAGAAAACATTAGCAGGAGAGAGGACGTGACCATTAAACCCAACCAGCCGCAGAACCCGGACCGTCGAGATGGCATTTGTAGTCCAGTCATATCACGATGCCCACGATGCAACCATGCGCATCTGGTGCGCCAGTGCTCGAAGCCTGGATCCTGCTATCAATACGGCAAGTTTGATCACAAGGCTGGGAAATGTCGAACGCCAGAGGAGGAGATTGAGAAGAGACTAGACTTGGTAAATCCGCAACAAGGAGATCGAGAAAGAGCTGTGGGATGGTTGAATGACGCCGATCAAGCTGACTTTCCAGCTCAATAAGAAGTGATCAAAGGTGACGATACCCGAACGCTCTCGAGAATAACGTATAGGCCGTTATGGGGACATAACTGAAGTCCTAAGGGGGAGAGGATGTGATACCGCGTAATAAAGTAGATGCATTTTTTTTGACTTGACAATATGTATTCCGAATAACCAATAAGCGATAATATTATTAAGGAAAAAGAAAGAAAAAGAAGAGACAGAGGGAGAAAAGAAAGCCACAGAAGGCAAGCCACCAAAATACACGGTGGAAAAAGAGAAGGCCAGTGACCAAGGCCGAAAAGATAGCCGGGCAAGCGCCCAAAAATCCCCCCGCCGGCCTCGTTAAAACCCTTTCATCGTAAAACCCATGAGAGGGAAAAAGAGTACCAAGCAGAAAAGGAGATAAAAACTATCGTACACGATCACATAGAAAATATCCTAGTGAAATCTATAGTAGTCTGAGTGCATATCCTGAAAGATATGCTTGTTCAAAAATTGTGGGGCAGAGGAGTACCATGTGAGATCGCCACCAATAGAAGAGAGGGCGTCAGCAGCAGCGTTGCCTTCCCGATAAATGTGAGATATGCGAAAGTTAATATGATTCAAGATTTCTGTAGCAGCCTTCCATGGACTATAAAATCGCCATGGGATGTCTGGATTGGAACTGGTGAAAGTGTGCACAACATAAGTAGAGTCCGTCTCCAACCAAAGATCGGACTAGCCGTTTGCATAGGCAAATTCAAGTCCCAAGCAAGCTGTGGCCAATTCTGCTTCGTAAGCGAAGCCAAAGCCATAACCACTCGAGAAACAGCCCTTGACAAACCCTCTGGAGTTGCGAAATATACCCCCACCGGAGATAACACCAGGGGATCCGGAGGCGTGACCATCCACATTGCATTTCATCCAGCCAAGTAGAGGGGGATGCCATCGAAAAATAGTGATTTTAGGTGATTTCCCCATAGAAACTCGGAGCCCGAAGAACTTGACCATGCGGAGGTCATCCAAGGAGGTGTGCATACTACCCAAGTTAAGATGATCCGCTTCTTTCATCAACGCCATGATTGTTGCCGTGAGCTTGGACGTCCGAATTGGACAGTCACATCCTGTAGATGTACAATCAACATGCATAACATCATTACGAGTAGTCCAGATGAGCCAGACATAGGTGACGAAGAACAGCCTCCAAAGCGAATGGATTTGTTTACTAGCCGTGACAGAAATGCTTTGCAATAGGACTTCCATGAAGCTAGCATCAACATGAATCCTATTATGGTAACCGAATGCCTGAACAAAGTGCATCAGGACTTTGGAGGAAACCCCACACTTGATGAACAAGTGATCAAGACTCTCTTCAGCAGAACGGCACAAGTAGCATATTGACGGGCCATTGATCCCTTTGGATTGAAGAACCTCCCAAGAAAGCAAGACACCCCGTATGGCTTTCCAGACCACTATCGATCGACGTCAGGGAATAAAATTGGCCCAGATCCACGAGCCCCAAGAAGTCGCCGGGAAGGAAGACCGCAAGTGCCTGTATGCAATCTGAGATGTGATTCTGCCATGAGCGGATCATGTCCAGACTCGAAGGTCTTGCGAACTAGCAGAGATTCGGACGCCCAGAATAGCGCTGGTGAATATGTATTCCGAATAAATAGATAAACAAATTCAAATTATTTTGAACTACGTTATGGCTTGATCCCTTCACAGGGTACGTAGGCAGCTTAGAAGTTTTAATTCTAAGTTCAGTCACAAAATAATAAAATAAACAAAAGGATTCGTTCTTAACACGAGAAAAGCCGAAACACAACTTCGAGGACGAAGTTGATTCTTAAGGAGGGTAGACTGTAATACCCGAGAATTCTGCAACATAAAATAAATAAATAAATAAAATAAATAAATAAATAAACAATAAACAAAACAATAACAATGAATAAATATAATAAATGAATAAACATAATACATAGATAAGGAAATGAGAAATAGAATTTAATTTAAGAAGGAATTAAATTTCCAATACCCGTAAAGGCAAAGATAAATTAATCAAATAAATTGTACAAGGGAACCCGACACTAATGGACTCGAGAATTCGAGGCCAATATTAAATCTAGACCCGAGTAAAAATTAAGATAGGAAATAAGAGTTCGAAAATATCCCGGAAATCCGAATCCGAGTACATAGAGGAATAGAAGTCCGAAAGAGAGGAGAAAAGGCCCGACGGATCGCGCGACCCAGCCCAGACCGCAGCCTGGACCAAGGCCTGCGCGGTCTCCGCGTGCTCACAAGGGTAAAGGTCGCGCCAAAACCACGCCAAATGCGGCAGTTGCGACGTTCCGCGATTCACTCGCCCGAATCCGGATTTTTCGACTTTGGTTGCTCACCTTGGGGCCCAAGACACCCTAGGGCTGACTTGGGACGTCCCCTAGGTCCCTTACATCTATAAATAACCATTCTAATCAGCCCTGAACACTTTGGGAAAACCCTACGAAAAATCTCTACACATCAAACCCTAACCCCGAAGTTGTCGGAGGCACGAAACCAAGAGAAGGGACTGCCTTGGACGAAAATTGGAAGGCCTCTATCATCGTGGTAAGATCTGTTCCCTTCATTACCATTCTTGATTCGAAAACGAATCCTAACTCGATTCTTTTCCTATTCTAAACCCCGAACCGGATCGAGAGCGAAGAAGCCGACGGAATCAAGGAGATAAACGGTGGACTGGAAGCCACGCCTTCGAATCGACGAGCCGGAACATCCATAATCTGTAAGTTAATACTTACTATGGTTTTGGGTGATTAAAATACAACCAAACGTAGAGATCTAATTAAAGAACCATAAAATCTGTCAACGAAGAAAACCCACGGCGCAGCGTTTTTGCACAATTTTTCCGAATCCCTAAATCTGTTCAAACGAGAAAACTTAAAACACAAAAAACGTTCCTAAGACATTGATCTAGTTCGTGTAAAATTTTCATAATTTTTCATCGTGTTTTGCTATCCAAAAATGGCCGAAAACCAATCTACCTTAGATTTAGATCTTGAAATGGTGACAGATTCTTGGTCCGCACTTGAGGTTGATTTTTACCTTAGATCTAGACTGATTTAGGATTGGTGTTAAACATAAGAATTGTAGATCTATACGTTTAGAACACCTCCGTAAATGTTTGGAATTTTTTGTTGAGGTTTGATATAGGAAATCATCTCCAAACCGAAAGGTTCTAAATTTAGATCTTGAAATCTTGACAGAACTTTAGTCCGAATTTGTAGGCATTTTTGACAATAGATATAGGATAAATTAGATCTTTTGTTGAACATGAAACTTGTAGATCTATGTCTTTGCATCTTCCTGTAAATTTTCGTTGAAATAGGCGGTCGTTTGCTATGGTAGAATTCGAATTTGTGAAACTGCTGTTGTAAAACTCGGACAGAATAATGTTTTGACTGAAAATCATGTTTTTGACTGGTTTCCTTAATCCGGATCGAAAACTTAAAACACGAAACTTGTTCGTCTCTGTGTTTTCGAGTTACTGGTAAAATTTCAGAATTTTCAGACTTAAAATGAATTTTTAAATAATTTTGGAGCAAAACAGCAACTAGTGAAATTATATGTTGAGAAACTTGTGAAAATTGTAAAACTTGTTCTTACCTTGCGGGTTCGATTCCCCAAGGCATCTGTTTTCTTGCAGGTTCGATTCCCCAGGATGTCCGTGTCAAACCTTGCTGGTTCGATTCCCCAGGGTATATGTTTTCCTGCGGGTTCGATTCCCCAGGATGTGTGTCGATTCCTGCGGGTTCAATTCCCCAGGATGAGTGTTAATTCCTGCGGGTTCGATTCCCCAGGACGTGTGTTGATTCCTACGGGTTCGATTCCCTAGGATGCGTTTAAATTCTTGCGGGTTCGATTCCCCAAGAATAAATTATACTAGATCATATTGAATAAAAGAGGAAGAATGAAATCCCGAAATACTTGGATATTTTCCTTATTCAAATTACGCCTTTAAATTATGTCTGGCGATTATTTTATCATGTTTGTTGAATTATGATCTTATGGAACCCCTGTCTTTTAAATTATACAATTAAATTATTATTAGATGAATTAAATTAAATTATGGGGTGTTATGCACATGTTTTCCTTAAAATTAATTAAAGGCTTTGAAACCCCATAATCATGTATGTGTTAACTTACTCAGCAAGTTTTTGCTGACAAAACCATGTTTTTCCCCTTTTTCTTTCAGAGCTGAAGAATATGCATCATCATATACATACATGGGAATTTTGGAGAAATGCATTATTTTTAAATTTTGCGTTAGACTAGAATTTGCATGAACGGGCCTGTTTAACCCGTATTTTGGCCGTGTTGGCCCAATTTTAAATTCCACTGCAATATACATATGTAACTATTACTTTCCGCTGCAACTTTGATACACTATATTTAAATTATATTTTAATGGGCTGTATGAATGTTTTAAATTCTGAAAAACCATAGCCTTGCATCTCTTTAGCAAGCTTGGAGAAACCGTGTCTTGCTAGGGAGGTGTGGCGGTGACATCCCGACCTGGGTGACCAAAAATCGGGGTGTTACATCTTGAGCCGAAAGGTAAGCAACCGAAGTCGAAAATTCGGAATCGGGCGAGAAAATGTCGCCTTGTCGTTACTGCTCGCCGGCGCGGGGTTGGCGCGGCAATTGAAGAAACCCCGCGCGGCCACCGCCTGGACTTCGGTTCGGGCGGGTCATGCGATCCGTCGGGTCTTTCCTCCTCTCTTTCGGACTTCTATCTCTCTATGTTCTCGGACTCCAATTTCCGTGTTTTTTCCGGACTCCAATTCCCTATCTAACTCTACTCGGGTCTGGATTTAATGTTGGCCTCGAATTTTCGAGTCCATTAGTGTGGGGTTCCCGTGTACAAATTATTTGATTAAATTATCTCTGGCTTTACGGGTATTGGAAATTTAATTCCTTCTTAAATTAAATTCCATTTCTCTATTAAATTCCATTTCTCATTATGATTCCTTATCCATGTATTATGTTTATTTATTTATTGCATTTATTTATTGTTTATTTATTTAATTATTTATTTTATGTTGTAAATTCTCGGGTATTACACATCCACACAAAGCAGCGAAAGGGATGTTACTCATATGTATTAATTGCAAGGAAAGATGTGCACCTTTGCTTAAACAAGAAGTCCCTCGAATGTCTCCTGGAAAAATATTCGAGTCTTCACAAATCAAATGTGCATCACCTTCCCTTTGGTCCGGCAGGAACTAAATTCTCCAATCCCCAATAAATTTGTGTTGTTGTAGTGTTTATATCCAACTGTTTGTGTCAATGCTAAACCTTACTTCCGGTTCTACTTCATTAGTATGAATGCTCGATCTTGTAAAATTGCTTTCTGCGGGCCTTTTTAAATCGCCTCAATATGCAGTCCTAAGCGCTTTTCCTTGATGGAAGAAAATCAAATTCAAACTTGATTGTTAATAAGTAGTTCATCCGGATTGTTAATTCTGATGGCGGCAATTTGATGGAGATTTTTGTTTCCTGTATGCACAGTTGCTGTGGTTGGAATGGTCAAAGCAAACCCTCTGATAATTCACTACCGTACTACTACCGTTCATGTATATAAACTACTTGTGTGAGGATATTTTGCTACTTAAAACTAAACACCGGTAAGCACACATATTCTCGACTGTACTAGTTTTAGCTCTTTGCAATTAGGTTTTAAGATTGTGAATCAAACTGTATATAGCTCTGCACACTTATTTAGGAACAAGAATCCCAGTTGTTCGACGGATGAATCCTATTCCTTGTTCTGGCATTCTTGTTAAAGATTTGGCAACATAAAACTAGAAAGATTGAAAAACTTTACGTTTTATTTTGGCTTTCTTGTTAAGATTTACAATTTTAAATATTTAGAAACATAGAACTACAAAGATTTAACAAATTTTTGAATGATTGAGACCTTATTTAAAAAGAGGTAAAAAGAGTTTAAAAGATTTACCTAATGGTACTAAAAACTAATAAAAAGTCAAATGGTACCATTTAACAAATGGAAAGTGCCAAAATGGCACTAATAAATAATTTGCCCTTTTTTTATGGCACTAAACCATAGTGTATAAATTATTGGTAGTAGCATATTGTATATTACTCAGTTGTTGTACAATGTATACATGTAGTCATTTAATGCTTGAAATAGTTTAAGGAGTTTGGGGAATGTAATCGACATAATAAATTTGAACAATAATATTTGTTAAATTCGATTTTTTATTAATATTTTTCACTTTTCTGCCCATTGGGTGGGATAATACTAATAATATATAAAAACAATATCCCGAACAGTAACCTATCAGTTATCTCTCACAAAAATCCCCTTATGAACAATAACCTACCTATATCCTCAATATTCACTTTCTGTACGCATTCCAATATACATTTTTAATGCTTTATAACTCACAATGTGTATAAGTAAAAATTCTAAAAGTTTGATATTCTAAAACTACAAGATGAGACGAATCCAACAAGATCCCAATTGACTATGTTTTTTCTTCTGTAGATTTTTTATAGACATGAGTCAAAATTGGATAATAAACAGTAATAAAAGTGAATCACTTTTTACTATCAAAAAATGGATGAAGTATATAAAAGTATAATGCAATTTCAAATTATAGGAGAACCAACTTTTAGCGGAAATTTATATTAGATAATTTTATTTTATTAATTATTATGAATAAAAAATACTATCAAATATGTGGAAAAAACTTTATGGGTTGATATTATATTTATTATTTATATATAATTTCATAATTTATTATTATTCTATTTTTTGGGTAAAACAGCCTGAGTAGGCGAGCGAAAAGGGAAAAGGAAAAAATAGCAAGACAAGAAAAACACAACTAAGTCAGGCGAGTGAAGGAAGCACCATTTGCATCTTGATCAACCGAATTGCACACCTCATCTGGAGGAAAGACCCATGTAGTGTAGAATTCTTCAGAATTTGCAGATTTTCGAGCCAAACCATCTGCTACATGGTTACCCTCTCTCTAAACATGCCGAAGAACACAACCTTCCATATTACGAAGCAAAGAACGAACCTCCCTTAACATAGGCCAAAAAGAATGTCGACGCAAAGAGGTATCCATAACCAAACGGATCACTTCGAACGAGTCAACAAAGTTTCTAACACATCATAGATCATTCTTGTCTAATTTCATAAATTTTTGATGTGTTTTGCTATGTCAAATTTGATCTGGTTTATGTGGTAAATCTGTTGTCAACCTGTTATGTATAGAAGTCCGAACTTGCAGAAGTATTTAGGCCATCTTAAATTCATTTTCATGTGTTCATGTCTTCTTGAAAAATGTTCATACATGTGTCTAATTTATCTCTGCAAAATTTTGCAATTTTTAAAGGTCGAATGTGAAAGTTATGAAATTATTTCTCACTACTAGTCGGATATCCGCTGTTGTGTGTTAAACCTCAATTAGGGTTTACTGAAATTCCCAATTTTGGCCAAGTTAGGATGTTCAAACCAAAAATGTTTCTTAATGAAAAATATTCATTTTTGTGTAATCTTTTCACTATAAAAATTTCAGAATTTTTAAGCACGATTTCCAATTTTTAACACTTGTTGAAAACCGAGAGCGCATTGTTGAATTTATGTCAACAGTTTGTGATTTGGAACAAGCTGTAAAGAATCTGATTTTTTACAATTTTTCGACCTTATTTTAAAATGTGTAAAACTTCAAAGTTGTTCCTCTATGTGTTAGCTGCTTACTGTTCAAATTTCGTAACCATTGGACATCGTATAGATTTTTAAAGAGGTTTGACACAAACTGCAACGAAAATGATCTCACATGACACATATGACTGTTGGTGAAAATAATGAGTTCATAATTAAAATCTCCTTTTTAATAGAATGTGAATATTTGAAACTTTTGATTTGTGATCGAGTGAGATGCCTTATTATGTTCTTGAGGATAAGTGCACTAGGTAGAGCTCGTTGGGTCGCCCCCCTCTCGTAGCAAAAATGGCATTACGGTTATGTTTTAGTGATGTAAGAGTCTATACTCCTAGATGTATCTGTATGGGTTATCTAGGACTCCGGAGTGTGTCTGTATAGGGTCATTGCATTCACTTACCTTTCGGGTTCGATTCCACAAGGCGTATGTTTTCCTGCGGGTTCGATTCCCTAGGATATTGTTGACTCCTATGGGTTCAATTCCCTAGGACGTATTTGAGTTCTTGCGGGTTCGATTCCTAAAGGACGGGGTGTCCTCGATCATATTGAAACAATGATAAAAGAATGGAATTTTGGTTTATGCGAGAGCAAGTATCTTATCCCGTGATTTTTAAACTCTCCGTATTTCAATCAATCCCTTTTTAAATAAATTACTCTTCTAAATTTCCAAATTTTTTGTGTTGCGTATTAACTTACTAAGTACAACTGTACTGATAAATCCATTGTCTATTTTTTTTAAATAGAATTTGAAGAGTAGCGCACGACATTCATGTATGGGATGAGATTTTCCGAAGACTTGTCGTATTTGATTTTAAATAATTTTACGAACTCCGAACTTTTGTTTTGGCATTGTTTGGTCGTACTTTTAAGCTTCCGCCTTACTTTCTCGTACTATTATGCATGATAAACTTTTTCAATGAGATGATAAACTCGGGCATTGTATTAAAGGATTTTATTTTTACATATTGATGCAACTTAGCCTTAGCATCTTTTCAAGTGAGCTCAAAATTGTAACACCCCGGATTTGGTAACCCAGGCCGAGGTGTCACCGCCGCATCACCCTAGCAAGACACGGATTCCCGAGCTCGCTAAGGAGGTGCAAGGCTTATGGGTATGCAAAGTTTTAAAACATTCAACAATGAATCCGGAATCCAATAATACTTTAATCAAGTACGGTAGTAAAAATCATCATGCATGGAAAAAGGTAAATGCAGCGGAAATGTAATCACGGCCAACATGGCCAAAACCTCGGGTTAAACAGACCCGGTAAACAGTAATACGATGCAGAAAGCGAAAATGTTCATAAACAATTCCCCCCAAGTGTATGCGTATGCGTCACTCGACATACTCTGTAAAAGAAAAATGACAACGGTTGTCAGTATAAAAATATACTGAGTAAGTTAATCCCTAACTAATAAATAAAAGGGGTTACATGTGTTAAAACTAAAGATTTTGCTTACCACACGTAATGTTAAAATACATAGTTTATTTGCAGCGAAAAACATGATTAGAGGACTAAATTTTAAAAGCATAATTTAACATAATTTAAGAGGCATGAATTTTAAATACATAATTAAAGACATGATAAATACGATTTAAGCATAATGAAACACTCACACGAGTCTTTTACATTTTATCCCGTAGACTAAGAAGAGGACACCATACCGGGAGATCACTAACGAAGCAATCTCAACATAGGACCACTAACGAGGCAGTCCAAACAATGGGAGACCACTAATGAGGCAGTCTCAAAAGATAGTAGGACCACTAACGAGGCGATCCAAAAAGATAGTAGGACCACTAACGAGGCGATCCAAAAATACAGCGCGCGAGATCACTAACGAGGCAATCTCAGATAGTAAGGAGACCACTAACGAGGCAGTCTCAAAGATAATGATAGCATGACGATCGGCTCAGCCTAGTGAACGGGATTTTTCGAAAGTTCGTATTTCAAAGTTATCAAATGATCGATATCGCGTTTTCATAGTTCGAGTTTTCTCAAGTTCGAAAAATCCTATTCGAGGCAGTTTACGCCTTTCTTAATTAAAAATTCGTCTTTTCACCAAAAATTCTGAAACTTTTACAGTAATTCAAAAACACACACACGAACAACTTTCATGTTTTAAGTTTTTGGAAATAAGGTTCCGAAGTGAGTCGAAATTCGAGTTCATTGCAAGGAATAATTTCTGTCTTAAAAACTGTTTTCGTCACAGGTTCGTGCAACGCCGATTAAAAATTCATTTCAAAACCAATCGATGCAAACTTTTTACAGTAACTACAAAACACGTTAAGGAACAACTTTCATGTTTTAAGAATTTGGAAATAATGAATTCTTGGTACTCAAAAATCGACCACAACTCACTGCATACTCGCGGGTTCCGAATAGGGTTTAAAACAGTTCTCAAAATTCGACCGATTGACATATCAAATGAACACCAAAATCCGTGAAATTTTACATGCATAATCTACACTCAATTATCTACAACTTTTGTTTAGGAATGCAAAGTTAAATCATTCGAAAAATGGGTGAAAAACATGCATCAAGTTGAATATAGAAATCTGTCACAGTTTTAAAACGTTCGGGTTGTCACAGAAAGTTTACGGCGTGATTTGGGATAGCAAAACTTAATGTCAACGGCTGAAATTTGGACACAAGATAGATAAAGGTGTTAGGAACAACTTTTATGTTGAAAAGTTTTCGGTTTGAATTCCCGAAGGTCGGGTTTTAGGCGAGTCTTTGAAATTGGACGAAAATAGGGTTTTTGAAAACCGATTTTTGTTACAAGCCTATATCTCGAGATTTAAACAACAAACAATCATGAAAATTTGTGAGTAAGGTTTTAACTTACTTAGAATGAGGATAGGGTCGCTGGATTGGATTTCCGGGTGTCCTAGGGTCACGACGAACGGCCAACTTCTCCGATCGCTTTCTGTTCGTTTTCCGACGGGAAGTCGTAGTAAGGAAAAAGGGTTAGAACATGAGTCTCTGAGATATATGGACGAATTAAAACTTTGTACAATAACTTACCGAGAGTCTAGAGGGCAGGGCTTGGTTCCTTTTGCCTTGCCGTCGCCGGAATACTTGCCGGAAAAGTGAGTTCGGAGAGGTTTCGACTTGGAGAGGAATATTGGAGGTGGCTAGGGTTTGTTTGCTGGAAATTATGGGGGAGGGGCGGCCACACAGCCTCTATAACCTTCCCCCATTGCCTTGATCTGTTTCCCCTTGATAGGGGACGGATTTTTGGCAAGAAAATCACCATGGAAGGAAAGTTTACACCTCCTGCACCTCTAGCGCGCTGGTGACGCGCACATAGGCTTTTGTCCGCGCGGAGCACGCGTGGTCTGCCCTGGAGTCGCGACTCCTCCGTCCGCGCGGTGGCCGCGCGGCGGCGCGCAGAGAGCGCGGGCCGGCCGGACCGGCCGGTTCGGCGGTCCGCGTGTTCCGTCGGGTCTTTCCTTGCTTTCCCCTATCGGTTTTCTACGTGTTAGCTCGATTCCTTAGGTCGTCTCCGGTTCGGAATCTTCTCCTTAAACTCGTTATGAGTCCGGCTTATCGCTCGCAACATTTCTGTGTCCTAATTAGCCTAGTCTAAATTGGTTCCAACTCCTCCTATCGTCCTTGTGATCTATTTCGTGATTTATTTTGTGATTTATTTCGTGACTGAACTTTGAAATTAGTTCCAAGCTGCCTGCGTACCCTGTGAAGGGATCAAGTCATGACGTAGTGCAAAACAATTTGAATTTGTTTTTCCTCGGGTGTTACATCCTCCCCCCCCCCCCCCTAAGAATACAGTTATGTCCCCATAACTGTGGTTGGGTCATCTTGGAAGAGGGTAGGGTAACGTTGCCTCATGTCGGCTTCCAATTCCCAAGTCGCCGTTTCTGTCTCGTGGTTGGACCACAAGACCTTGACCATCTTTACAGTTTTATTCCTTGTCACCCTTTCCTTGTAGTCGAGTATTTGCACCGGGGTTTCTTCATAGGTCAAGTCATCGTCCAATTCGATTACGTCCGGTTGGAGTACATGCGACGTGTCGGGCACATACTTCTTTAGTTGGGAGACGTGAAACACGTTATGGACGCGTGCTAGTTGAGGCGGCAGTGCTAGCCGGTACGCTAGATTCCCCACTCTCTCGAGGATCTCATATGGCCCTATGTATCGTGGGCTCAGTTTCCCTCGCTTGCCAAAGCGCATTACGCCCTTCATCGGTGAGACTTTCAGCATGACCTTGTCACCGACTTGGAATTCCAAGTCCTGCCGTCTCACGTCCGCATAACTCTTTTGCCGGTCCTGAGCGGCTCTCATCTTCCCCTGGATGACCTTAACTTGCTGAGCCATGTCCTCCACCAGTTGTGGCCCTACTGTCATTATTCGATCGTTCTCTTCCCAACTCAATGGGCTCCGGCATCTTCGTCCATACAGTGCCTCGAAGGGCGCCATGCCGATGCTCGCATGGTAACTGTTGTTGTAGGAGAACTCGATCAAGGGTAAATGGTGCTCCCAACTTCCCTTGAATTCCAACACACAGGCCCTCAACATGTCCTCCAGCGTTTGTATTGTTCGCTCCGTCTGTCCATCCGTCATAGGGTGGAATGCCGTACTCATTTTTATCTGCGTCCCCAGAGCTTCTTGCAGCTTGGTCCAAAACTGGGAGACGAATCTGCTATCCCTATCCGAGATGATGTCGTGTGGCACCCCATGCCGGCGTACCACATTGTCTACATATGCTCTTGCTAGTTGGTCCATTGTCCAAGTGTCCTTCATCGGGATGAAGATGGCGGCCTTCGTTAACCTATCCACGATCACCCAGATCTTATTCATCCCCTTCGGCGAACGTGGTAACCCTGAAACGAAATCCATGGAGATACTGTCCCACTTCCAGCTTGGGATCTCCAATGGTTGCATTAATCCTAAGGGCTTTTGCCGTACTGCCTTGATCTTCTGGCAGGTAAGGCACCTTGCCACGAACTCGGCCACCTCTCTCTTCATGTTCGGCCACCAATAATTTTTCTTCAAGTCCTTGTATAGCTTATCCCCTCCGGGGTGAACCGAGTAGGGGGTGCTATGGCCTTCCTCCATCACCTTCTTCTTCAGATCCGCGGACTCCCGCGGTATACACCACCTTCCCTTGAAGCGGATGCTCCCGTCCTCGTGAATCTTGAAATCCACTGCCCTTCCTTCGGCAATGCTTCTCCTTATTTCCTCCAACTTTTCGTCACTCGACTGGGCGAGTCGTATCTCTTCGAATACGGTAGGGCTTACTACCATCGCGTTGACGACCTCGGTTACCGTACCGGGATGCACCAGTTCCAGGCTTAATTTCGCCAAATCTCTGTACAATTCGGCCGGTATCACCAGTGAGTTCGTGACGTGTTGCGTCTTCCGACTCAAGGCGTCGGCCACGACGTTGGCCTTGCCCTCGTGATACGCGACTTCCAGGTCGTAATCTTTGATCAGTTCCAACCATCTCCTCTGCCTCAAGTTCAGTTCTCTTTGCGTGAATATGTACTTGAGGCTCTTATGGTCGGTGAACATCCGACACTTCCGCCCATAGAGATAGTGTCTCCAAATTTTCAGGGCGAACACGACCGCGGCCAGTTCTAGGTCGTGCGTCGGATAGTTTTGCTAGTGCGGTTTCAGCTGTCGTGATGCGTACGCTATGACTCTTTGATCCTGCATTAGTACGCATCACAGTCCTTCTCTCGAGGCATCGCTATACACCTCGAAGTCTCCATTCTCTGATGGTAACGCTAACACTGGCGCCGTGGTAAGTCGTTTCTTCAGCTCCTGGAATGCGGCTTCGCACTCGCCAGTCCAGTCGTACTTCACCCCCTTCTTTAGCAGTTGGGTCAATGGGCGGGCGATTTTGGAGAAGTCTTGGACAAATCGCCTGTAGTAGCCCGCCAGTCCGAGAAAACTTCTTATCTCCGTTGGGCTCTTCGGTGGTACCCACTCGGTTACTGCCGAGATCTTTGCCGGGTCTACCGCCACTCCGCTGGCGGATACGATATGCCCAAGGAATGTTACTTCCCTCAGCCAGAAGTCGCATTTGGACAACTTCCCATATAGCTGATTTTCTCGGAGGATCCTCAGCACTTTATGTAAGTGCTCGGAATGTTCTTCCTCGTCCCTTGAGTAGACCAAGATGTCGTCTATGAATACCACTACGCATTGATCTAATAGCCCTCGGAACACGTTGTTCATGAGGTTCATGAACATTGCCGGGGCGTTCGTTAGTCCGAATGACAGTACTGTGAATTCGTAGTGTCCATAGCGAGTCCTGAACGCTGTCTTTGGGATATCCTTCTCAGCGATTCGCAGTTGATGATATCCCGAATGCATGTCGATCTTGGAGAACACAGTAGCTCCCTTCAGCTGGTCGAACAGATCCTCGATTCTGGGCAACGGGTACTTGTTCTTGATAGTGACTTGATTAAGTCCTCTATAGTCGATACACAGTCGCAAACTCCCATCCTTCTTCTTGACGAACAAGACCGGTGCTCCCCATGGAGACGTACTCGGTCTGATATATCCCTTTTCCAGCAGTTCTTCGAGCTGTTCCTTTAGCTCCTTCATCTCCGGCGGTGCCATGCGGTAAGGAGCCTTTGAGACAGGTTCCGTTCCCGGGATGAGATCTATGGTGAACTCGAGATCCCTCTCAGGGGGCATGCCCGGAACGTCTTCTGGGAACACATCCGGGTACTCTCTCACCACCGGAATGTTGTCTATCTTTACTCCTTCAGCCTCGAGGTTATGAACGTAGCATGCGTATAGCACGTGGCCCTTACGCATTAGGCTACATAACTCTAGGACGTTGACTATCTTGTTAGATTTCTTAGGGGGTTGAGAGTAGAAGATGACTCTTTTCTCCCTACTTTTCGACAGCGTGATCTTTTGCTTTTGGCACTCGATCACGGCCTTATACCGGGTTAGCCAATCCATTCCTAGTATGACGTCAAAGTCTCTGACGTTGAACTCTACTAAGTTTGCGAAAAACTCTACGTTCTTTATTACTATAGGTATTCCATTGTAGCGTTTAGAGCATGCTATTACTTCTCCAGAGGGCAGTTGGATGCCTAAGCTAATCATCTCGCACTTAGGTAGATCTAGTTCAGTTATGACTCTCGAAGATACGATCGAACAACTGGCTCCGGAATCAAATAAGACTCTAAGTGGAGTACTTATGACATGGAAAGTACCTGCCATCACGTCACCCTGCGCGGGTATGTCAGCCTGGTTGATCACGTTCAACCTCCCCATCGGCCTCCCTTGATTGGCTGGCTGGTTTTGATTTGGATTTGCGTTTTGCTGCTGGTTCGGAGGGCGTTGGTTCGGATTCGGAGGAGGCCGATATCCTTGATTGTTGCCGTTCCTACCTCCCTGGTTGAACGGCTCGTTAGGTCCAATGACCAAGTCTTCTCTCTTTGTGATGTTCTCAAGTCGGGTTCGACATTCCTCCCTCCGATGGCCAATTCGGCCGCACCGGAAGCACTCGCCCATCTGAGGACATCTCCTCACCAGGTGCGGCCTGCCACACCTTGGGCACGGCGGCACTCGTCCCCCTTGGTTGACATTTGAACCATTGTTGTTCTGAGCATTCCCGGTCGGGCCTCGCCGAAAGTTGTCCCCGCCAGTAGTGTTGCTTGTCCTGTTATCCATGTTCCTCTTGTCTGGTCCTTGCGCCCCGCGGCTAGATTCCCCAGCAGCCTTCCTCTTTAGCTGTTGCACTCGTGCTACTGTTACTGCCCGATCGTAGACAGATTGCAAGTCCGGGTAGTTAAATCCAGTGATCACCTCTCGAATCGACAAGTTCAATCCCATTTCGAACTTTTGCGCATTCTCCCCGTCAGTAGGTACCATCCTGGGCGCAAATCTCACCAACTCCTTAAACCGTGCATAGTATTCCTGAACAGATTTCTCTCCTTGCTTCAGGATGAGAACTCCTCGTACAGTGCTGCCTTAGTACTCATCGGGTAGAAGCGCTCCCGGAGTAACTCCATGAACTCGTTCCACGAGTAAGGTTCATCATCCTCTGCCAGCTTCCCCTGGGTAGCCTGCCACCAGTCGTCGGCCTCGCCAACCAGGTAGTACGAGGCCACGTGGACCTTCTCCCCCTCCGGGCATCTCACCGCCTTTAGCAATTTGTCGAAGGTTCTCAACCATTCTTCCAGCTTAGCGGGATCTTCCTCCCCGACGTAGTAAGGAGGCCGGTAGGGGTTCACCGCAGCCAAGTAGTTGATCCTCGCTTCCGGTGGTGGCGCCGCGGCAGCTCCACCCAGGTTAACGTAAGCATTACCCAGTGCGATTAGTAATTCTTCCATATTCCTCATTCGCCCTTCCGCAGGGTTGGGCATCGGTCCTGCCGGGTTCGGCATCTCTGCGTTAGGTGCCTGCTCATTGGGTTGTCCCGGCGTGCCGTGGGTGTTGGGGGTGGCAGGGAAGGTCCTTGGTCGTCCTCGGGGTTCCATCCTGTTACAACCAAGGAAGGTGTAAAGTTCAGGGAGATTCGATAAAGTGTGGGAAAAAGTGTTTTGCTGAATTGTATGGTGCTTATCAGGAGTTGGTCAGTATTTGCATTTATTCATTCAGTCGTTTAGGGTTTTAGGGTTTGAGGTACTTGTCGATTTGTTATGCAGAAATAGATGCGTTGTTTGTCTGTCGGCGCTTTGATAAGATATAAAGATTGTGTATAAAATAAGCGCTTGTGACTTTATTGCCCAGTAGAAGTTTTTTTTTTTGTTTCGGTACAAGCGACAAGTAGCAAAGATCCTGAAAATAGTTCGGGAAAATAGGGAAGAGAACAATAGGAATAATGTGTCGATAATCCCCTAAGCCTGGGAAGGGTAGGTAGTCGGATCCTCCATGGGGTCGTCCTCATCACTTGCGTCCTCGATGGTGCCCGTGCCAAGGGGCCCATGGAACACCGGGCTTGCTGGCCAAGCGGGTCCAGTGGTAGGGACAGGATCGATGGTGGCAACTGGAGTCGGTGCGGCTGTCGGGTTGGCGACAGGGTCCGCAACGGGGCTAGCTGCGGGAGGAGCTCCGGGGCCAAGGGGGGCGTGTGGAGGCAAGTCATCCTTCCAGTGAAGCAGTTGATACCCCAGGACCCCTGCTTCGGTCTCTATGTCGTCCAGTTGGGTCCGAAGCTCAGTCTCGTGGGCCTGGAGTTTGTTGATTTGGGTTTGGAGTTGGGTCAGGTCTTGGTGCCCCGCTCCCCCTAGGTTAGCCAGGTGACCTAGGTTGGCCTCCATTTGTTCTACTCTTAGCCTGAAGTTGTTCACGTTTTGAGGGGTTCCCAGGTAGGCTTCGATTAACCTCATTAATAGGTTGATCATGTTTGCGTTCGAAGAGCCATCTAGCGTTGACACGGTAGGTTAAGGTTAGAGTGTGTTTTATGCATGGTCAAGATGTGCAGGAATTAGATCTATATGCAACATGCAAGTGCAAGTCCCTTCCCCATTAAAATTTAGTTTATCCGTATGCTTAAAATAAATTGCTAGAGGTTGGGCCTCTATAGTGGGCCAAAATTTAATTTTTCTTTGGCCAAGATTTTGGGCTTATGAAAAAGAGAAATAAACTTTCGGCTAAAAACATCACTAGTAGTCAAAATAAATAATTTAAAAATTAATACTTGGGTTTTAAAAATAATGGTTTAAAAATAATAGTAATAGCTTTTAAAAATTTTCCGGGCTCTGATACCAACTTGTAACACCCCGGATTTGGTAACCCAGGCCGAGGTGTCACCGCCGCATCACCCTAGCAAGACACGGATTCCCGAGCTCGCTAAGGAGGTGCAAGGCTTATGGGTATGCAAAGTTTTAAAACATTCAACAATGAATCCGGAATCCAATAATACTTTAATCAAGTACGGTAGTAAAAATCATCATGCATGAAAAAAGGTAAATGCAGCGGAAATGTAATCACGGCCAACATGGCCAAAACCTCGGGTTAAACAGACCCGGTAAACAGTAATACGATGCAGAAAGCGAAAATGTTCATAAACAATTCCCCCCAAGTGTATGCGTATGCGTCACTCGACATACTCTGTAAAAGAAAAATGACAACGGTTGTCAGTATAAAAATATACTGAGTAAGTTAATCCCTAACTAACAAATAAAAGGGGTTACATGTGTTAAAACTAAAGATTTCGCTTACCACACGTAATGTTAAAATACATAGTTTATTTGCAGCGGAAAACATGATTAGAGGACTAAATTTTAAAAGCATAATTTAAACATAATTTAAGAGGCATGAATTTTAAATACATAATTAAAGACATGATAAATACGATTTAAGCATAATGAAACACTCACACGAGTCTTTTACATTTTATCCCGTAGACTAAGAAGAGGACACCATACCGGGAGATCACTAACGAGACAATCTCAACATAGGACCACTAACGAGGCAGTCCAAACAATGGGAGACCACTAACGAGGCAGTCTCAAAAGATAGTAGGACCACTAACGAGGCGATCCAAAAATACAGCGCGCGAGATCACTAACGAGGCAATCTCAGATAGTAAGGAGACCACTAACGAGGCAGTCTCAAAGATAATGATAGCATGACGATCGGCTCAGCCTAGTGAACGGGATTTTTCGAAAGTTCGTATTTCAAAGTTATCAAATGATCGATATCGCGTTTTCATAGTTCGAGTTTTCTCAAGTTCGAAAAATCCTATTCGAGGCAGTTTACGCCTTTCTTAATTAAAAATTCGTCTTTTCACCAAAAATTCTGAAACTTTTACAGTAATTCAAAAACACACACACGAACAACTTTCATGTTTTAAGTTTTTGGAAATAAGGTTCCGAAATGAGTCGAAATTCGAGTTCATTGCAAGGAATAATTTCTGTCTTAAAAACTGTTTTCGTCACAGGTTCGTGCAACGCCGATTAAAAATTCATTTCAAAATCAATCGATGCGAAATTTTTACAGTAACTACAAAACACGTTAAGGAACAAGTTTCATGTTTTAAGAATTTGGAAATAATGAATTCTTGGTACTCAAAAATCGACCACAACTCACTGCATACTCGCGGGTTCCGAATAGGGTTTAAAACAGTTCTGAAAATTCGACCGATTGACATATCAACTGAACACCAAAATCCGTGAAATTTTACATGCATAATCTAGACTCAATTATCTACAACTTTTGTTTAGGAATGCAAAGCTAAATCATTCAAAAAATGGGTGAAAAACATGCATCAAGTTGAATATAGAAATCTGTCACAGTTTTAAAACGTTCGGGTTGTCACAGAAAGTTTACGGCGTGATTTGGGATAGCAAAACTTAATGTCAACGGCTGAAATTTGGACACAAGATAGATAAAGGTGTTAGGAACAACTTTTATGTTGAAAAGTTTTCGGTTTGAATTCCCGAAGGTCGAGTTTTAGGCGAGTCTTTGAAATTGGACGAAAATAGGGTTTTTGAAAACCGATTTTTGTTACAAGCCTATATCTCGAGATTTAAACAACAAACAACCACGAAAATTTGTGAGATAGGGTCGCTGGATTGGGTTTCGGGGGTCCTAGGGTCACGACGAACGGCCAACTTCTCCGATCGCTTTTTGTTCGTTTTCCGACGGGAAGTCGTAGTAAGGAAAAAGGGTTAGAACATGAGTTTCTGAGATATATGGACGAATTAAAACTTTGTACAATAACTTACCAAGAGTCTAGAGGGCAGGGCTTGGTTCCTTTCGCCTTGCCGTCGCCGGAATACTTGCCGGAAAAGTGAGTTCGGAGAGGTTTCGACTTGGAGAGGAATATTGGAGGTGGCTAGGGTTTGTTTGCTGGAAATTATGGGGGAGGGGCGGCCACACAGCCTCTATAACCTTCCCCCATTGCCTTGATCCGTTTCCCCTTGATAGGGGACGGATTTTTGGCAAGAAAATCACCATGGAAGGAAAGTTTACACCTCCTGCACCTCTGGCGCGCTGGTGACGCGCACATAGGCTTTTGTCCGCGCGGAGCACGCGTGGTCTGCCCTGGAGTCGCGACTCCTCCGTCCGCGCGGTGGCCGCGCGGCGGCGTGCGGAGAGCGCGGGCCGGCCGGACCGGCCGGTTCGGCGGTCCGCGTGTTCCGTCGGGTCTTTCCTTGCTTTCCCCTATCGGTTTTCTACGTGTTAGCTCGATTCCTTGGGTCGTCTCCGGTTCGGAATCTTCTCCTTAAACTCTTACGAGTCCGGCTTATCGCTCGCAACATTTCCGTGTCCTAATTAGCCTAGTCTAAATTGGTTCCAACTCCTCCTATCGTCCTTGTGATCTATTTCGTGATTTATTTTGTGATTTATTCCGTGACTGAACTTAGAAATTAGTTCCAAGCTGCCTACGTACCCTGTGAAGGGATCAAATCATGACGTAGTTCAAAACAATTTGAATTTATTTTTCCTCGGGTGTTACAAAAATGGTTCGCGTCTTGCTTGGGAAGATGTGGCGGTGGCATCCGTGCCTGGGTTACCAAAACCGGGGTGTTACAAACTAAATTATATAAATTGCATAAGTTGATCAAACTATGCTTATACATCCCAAAAAAATCATATCATTTTGAAATTCGTGATGATGGTACATTCAATAATTATTTTTGCATAATTATTTCTAAATTTTAATTAACAAAAGTCTTTTCTTATATTTTCTAATTTAATTTGGAAATATCTACTTTTTGTGAAATTTCTAATTTCTCAAGGCCTTAAGGTGAATCGATATTAATAATCAATTACCTTGTGCAACTGTGATTTCATATACTTCATTTTTCATATGTATTGCATTAGAGCCGTGAGTAGAAAGTCCTTAATCTTTTATTTTTCATTTTTCCCCCTTTAGACAATTGTTTATAGTATAATATTTTTGATGGGGACATATATTGTAATGCCCAAAAACTTTAAACCAATTTTTGTGACGCCACTGCCGTGTTATCTCACTTAAACTGTTGGCCAAATAATTTAAGATTGACAATACGAAGCCTGGTAAACAGAAGATCCAACAGAAGCATAATATCAGAGTAAAATATCCAAAGCATGAATTCGTGACATAATGGATAATTCGGCTACAAGTCACATAACAGTACATTACCACAGAACTCCTCATAACCTGTCACACACCAAGTACCAAAAGTAATAATAGATGAACGGTTCACAGACCAAATCCAACATCATGGTAATATTCAGAAACAGCAATAAGTCACAAATAGATAACATAGTCTCTCCGACAGTAACTTAGACAACATATAATGTAATCCTGCTAGATCACTCAGCCCCATACCCATCACCATGATCATGATCTGCGTCCTCCTCGGGAGTATCTATAAGAAAGGCAAAATGCAATATGTCAGTATATAAGTACTGAGCAAGAGTAGAACTAGCTGGGAAATGGAGAAACAGAAACTTAGCAGGATAAATAACAAATTTATGTAATTGCATAATTAAACAATTAAAATATCACACCGTCCCATACCGGTGCTTCAATCACGTCATACACTACAAAACAGATAATAATATGAACGATGAATGAAATGCAATGACCTGAGTGCCTATCTATCCTAAATGCAACACAGAAGATGTCTAGCACGCATCCTAATACCATGGCCGGCATTCTTTCCCATTAAGGATCCACTTTTCCTTAATGGTTGAAAGAGATATCTACAGTGCCCCTTTCGCGAGCACTACATGCATAAAGGGTCAAGTGGACTTACGGAGTGGCATCCCAAAAGATGGAACCACATCTTGCGGGTACTGGCCCAGAGCATCTCGCTCTCGAAAGCTTACATGCCCAGAACATAGTTCTCGAAAGCATAACATACAATCATACTAATAACATGCCAAAGATAATCAAATATTCAAGTATGCCGAGTTATCAACTGGAAAGCATAGACATGAAATTTGCATCCTCGAAAGCATAAATCACATAATTCACATAATCATAATTCACATGCCCAATCCCAAGATTCGAAAGCATGAAAAGGTAATTCCCAAGTCTAACGACTAAGATTTAAATCCCGAGTTAGCCAAACCCCACATATCGGCTCGCAACTCTGTTACAGGAGTTAGGTTCAAGCTCAATCGAATCTCCTTAATTTCTAAGGCATGAAAGATTCCCCAAATCCAGTACCAAATATCATAACATGTGTACCAACAATGCTTAGACAAGCTATAAATGTTTTCCAAGGCATAAGAATGAATAATTGAAGATAGGCCACGAAAAAGGGCGAAAAATGGAAGAAAACAGCAATTCGGGCACGCAAGTGGCACCCTGAGGCACTACACTGGCGCCCAGGCTGCTCAGGAAGCGCAACTCAGCTATGGTGGCGCCTGGGCTTGGCGCCTGCTGAACTGGGTGCCACACTGGCGCTCCAGTTCTTTGGGAGGCACCGTTTACTGGTCTGGGCGCCGGTTGGACAGCAAATGCTGTCCAACATTTCTGCTATCCAACCCCCTTTTCTTCCCCATTTTGAGCTAAATCCAACTATTGCCTTGTATTTTGGTGTCCCAATATCTTTAAGTAGAAGCTCCCCAAGCTTCCAAACACCAACAAGTAGCTACATTACAAGAATCACAACTCAATTCATCTATAACCCATTCAAAGCACTCAACACCAACATGCAAAACTAAAGAGCTGAAATCTGTAATACTCAAGAGTTTTAATAATAGGAAATGGAATTAAATGCGAATAGCAAAGGAATTCTAATTCCAAGAACTGTGAAGTCGAAAATGATTTAAGTAAATAAATCATTGCATGGGAATCGAAAGACGACGAATTCGACGCCAACGAATTTAAATTAAATGCATTCAAGGATTCGAATACGAAATCGATTAAAAATGAAATAAAATTTAGAAAAGGAATCAGAATCCGAAAACGACCCGGAAAACCGAGCCCGAGAACGTCGGAGGATAGAAACCCGAATGAGAGGAGGAAAGGCCCGACGGATCGCACGGCCCGGCCCACGATGCAGCCCTACCAAGGACCGCGCGGTGGCCGTGAGGTCTGGAGAAATCCCGCGCCAAGACCGCGCCGCATCACAGTGTGCGATCAACTGTTGGTTTTCGACGATTTCTTACCATATTTTCGACCCCCGACTTTGGAAACTCAATCCCGGTTGAGTGAAGGTGTATATGGTCGGATTTAGAGGTCTTAGGACTCTTTTATTTCGAAACTCCAAACCCTAGCAGCCCCATTGTCTCTCCAAACTCTCCAAAGTTCTTCCAACACCCGAAATCACCAAGATCGAGCCTTCCGATCACTTTCCGGCGATGAAAATCGATGGAGGAGGCGTGGAGAACAAGATCTTTAGTGTTCCAGATTGTGGTAAGTCGTGCACAGGTTTTCGTTTAGCTTTTCGAACCCGAAAACTCGAACTAACATTAGATTTCTTCTGTCGATTCGAATCCGTGGCCAAAGTTGGAAGTTTCGCGTTGAGGAGATCCGTTCGTGTCAAATCTTAGAGCCCGGACGACCCTGAGACAGTCTAGGACGAAATTCAAGTAAGATAATGCCTTTCTTATCAATATCAGTGGTTTTGAACCGTTAGAAACACTAGTTTTTAACTAAATACTAAAATCGGACATAAAAGATTCAATCTTTACGCGTTTTCTGAGATTGGCCGAAAAACCCTATTTCGAGAATCCGAAACAAAAACCTCCGAACTAGAGATTTGTTCCTAACCTCCGAATTAATATTTGATGCCCCAAATCGCGTCGAACATATTCTGTCGTGCATGAAGCCTTCGAAATCTGAGACAGATTATATAGTTGAACTTGTTGAGCGTTTTTCTATCGCTTATGGTAAAAAAACAATCTTTGGTGAAAACATAAAAGTTGTAGATAAATGTCTTGAGAATATTCTTATAAACTTTCATGCATTTCCATTAACGTTTGGATAGTCAAAACCTGTTTTCAATACACTGTTTCCAAGAAGGAAAAGTCGACAGATTTTAAGTCCGAACTTAGGGAATTATTCTGACTTGATCCGGAGTGAATTAGCATAATTTGCCTCTAATAAAACTTGTTTATTTGGTGCCTTTTAAGTGCATATAAAATTTCATGAATGTTGGAGGTCATTTGCTATGTCAAAAACTATTTTGAAAATCAGTGCGCTGCGTAAACAAGGTTGACAGATTTTGTACTTTACAAAGATTGTAAAATTTCACTCGTTTTGTCACATAATTTAGTAAAACTTAAATCACGAAAGTTGTTCGTTAGCGTGTTTTTGAGCTACTGTGAAAATTTCAAGTCGATTGCCTTTGAAATGAATTTTTAAAATGAGATAGCGTAAATTGTGGCAATGGCTTGGTCGAAATGTTGAAAAACTCGATTTTTGAGAAACACATGATTTGTGAGATATGTCTAAACAATAAAAACATTATTTTTAAACCCCGTTAATATAGGCTAAGCTAGATTTCCACGTAAGTAGAGGGTGAGTGCTCTGCAGGGTGTCCCTCTATCTTGAAATTCGTGCCCGAGTGGACGAAGTGTGATATATTTTGAGATTGTGCCAGAACGGCCATTTTGAAATTAGTCTACACTCTCGAGTGTATCCGTATGGGTTACTCGAGGCTCCGGAGTGGTACTGTGTATGGCGCGATACTCGGATTGCTTCGGAAATTCTGAAACTTGATGCTCGGATTGCTTCGGCAATTCTAAAACTTGATATATGAGAAACTTGATACATGAGACACGAGATACTTGAGATATATGGTTGTGGCAACCTCTTCTTAGTTAACGGGAGAAAAATTTAAATGTCTTAGATTTTATTTATTTATTTAATATGCTCTTTAGATTATGTCTTTAAATTTATGCCTATGCTTTAAATCATTATTTTTAAATTGGTTATGAGAAATTATGGATTTATTGTTGTCTAAACATGCATGCTATAATGAATTTTTGAAATTTAATAATTAAATACCCCTTTATTGCTATGCTAGGAATTGTCTTACTCGGTATTCATTAATACTGATAAATGTTGTTTATGTTCTTCTATGACAGAGTATGAAGCATGAGCATTCATCCGGGGGGAAATATTTTTGGACATTTGTTAATTTCTGCATGATACTGCATACGGGCCTGTTAACCCATGTTTTGGCCATGTCGGCCCTGCATTTAAATTCCGCTGCATAAACTTATATATTTTCTGCTGCGTAGACTTTATATGGATGATTATTATTTTTAAGTAAAAGTACTTCCGGACTTGGTTGTTTTAAATTATTTTTATACAATTAGCCTTGCATCTTTCAAGTGAGCTCGAATGAAGTCGTGTCTTGCTCGGGAGGTGTGGCGGTGGCATCCCGGCCTGGGTGATCAAATCCGGGGTGTTACAAGTTGGTATCAGAGCCCGAAATATTTTTAAAGCTACTATCATTATTTTTAAACCATTATTTTAAAGCTAGTATTATTTTTAAATTTATTATTAAAGCCACTAGTGTTATTTTGAGCCCAAGTTTATGGCCCAATCACTATACTTATTATTTTATAAAAATCCTAAATTTTTGAGCCCAAAAATTTTAGCCCAATTTTTTTTAGACCAAAGAATTATTAAATTTTGGCCCAATATAGAGGCCCAACATTTTTTTTTTCTATTATCCATGGTATGAATTTATTTTTAAAATACATGGATAAAATAAAATTATATTGGGGGGATTGCATATGCATACTTTCATGTAGACTTAAATTCTTGCATCTCCTAACTCTACAATTGACATGTTCTAACTCTAACCTACTTGTTGACACTAGATGGCCGAACCAAATGCGAATATGGTGAACCTTATGATGAAATTAGCCAATGACTATCTCGAATCTCAACGACATATAAATTATTTCAAGACGCGGGTAGGACAACTAGAAGCTAACATGGTCCATTTGGGACACCTTAGGGAAGCTGATCATCATGACATAACCCAACTCAAGGCCCAAGTCGCCGAACTTCAAGCCAAAGTGGTTACACTTCAAAACAAGAATAACGAACTAGAGATGCAAGTAGGACACTTGGGAATGGAACTGACTAACTTAGCTGATTACGTATTTCCTCATAGCCCTGAGCCCACTTCCGATGCTGAGCCATCCAGCCCGATCGACATATCCAACGACGAGGACGATCCCATTGAGGATGCACCTACCTATTCACTCTAGACTTAGAGATATATATTGATGCACTATATCTATTAGTACTATTCCTATTTCTTACTAGTACTACTATTTCCATTCCTACGATTGTACCCGAGAAAAGTTTTCTATTGAGCAATAAATATTTCAAGCATTTAGAAATTATACGAGTATATTTGAATTATTATTTGTATTATATTAGAATTATTTTTCAAATACCTTGATGAGACAACCAAACAAACATACAAGGTATTTGTTAAATTAAATAAATAAATAATAAGTATATATAATAAAGAAATCAAACAAGGGAACCCTGAACCCTAGACCCTAGGGTCTCGAAGAAAAAAAATCAGAACAGGTTACTATTCACGAAAAAAAAAGAGTTGTTCTTAAACCCATGTTCAAAGACATGTCAGCCAGAGCAGATAACCTACCAACAATACTACATGATACAATGAAATCATAGAGCTGTGAAAGGCATACAATCTCAGTCAAAATGCAGGTAACTAAAAGAAATACTCATAACATAGATCCTAAACAGGATGTACAGAAAAAGGACCGACGTCGCATGTACTCGTCCATCTGTCTCATGTACGCATACATGTCCGACATGGTAGCCTGCTGCTCTAGCTGCCTAGTAGTAATCGTATCCATACGAGCCTGGTATAGATCCATCCTAGCATCCAAGGCATCATACCGAGCATCCAGGGCGTCGAAGCGAGCCTGTCCAGCTGCAAACCCAAAATCCATCCCAACCCGCATCTCCTACATCATCTGTAGCATCTGGGTCATCTCTTGACCCTGCTGTGGAACTAAGGGAGGAGGCTCTACGGGAGGTGGCTGCTCTGGGGGAATAACCATAATCAAACCACCATCATCGGGCTCTGGTCGAAGAATAGCCCGAGGCGCTCCGCACCGCAAGGCGGTGCGTCGAGCAGAGTAGCGCGGAAGAAGGTAGTGGTCACCCGCAACTAGCTCGTAGGGGTCCGTCTCTGGGGACGTGCCGATCCTCTGCGCTGCACATAGACCACAGATAAGATGTACATGGGTAATCACCCTGCTACCCCGACCTCGACGCATACTCCTCAGGTTGTCCTCGATACAAGCCCCCACATTTACCCTACCGCCTCGAGCGATAAAGTAAATGGTCTCGTATACGTGATCTATGGCAATGTGACTCCGAGTGATCGGCCGGACGCGTCCTAACCATAGGTGAGTAAGAGTACGCCAGGGGGAGTCCATCATCGTCAATCGAAGTTCGTGATCGTGCTCAATCCGAGGTGGCACCTCGGTGCATAATGCGCCCCATACGGGAGGGTGTATACGACCCTCAGGCTGTGGCCGAAATACTCCCTCGTCGGGTAGGCCGAGATATAGGTTGATCACCCTAGCACTGAAGTCTAGATAGCGACCGCGTACCCAAACTTGAGACAAGTCACTATGCTCCCCGAGACCGCCAATGTTGGCGATAACCTCCATGGCCAGATATCCTGAGGCGATGCCTTGGGGATAGTGAGCAAGGCCAGTCCGCTGTAGATGATCCAAGACCGGCCGGAGCCTGTCATCGTCTATATGCTGGGGATGAATGCCTCTCTCCGGAACATAAGCCCAGTTCCGACGAAGCTCGTCGAAATAGAAATCCTGGGAGGCTATCGTCGCAAACCGACGCCTACCAAGTCCGCGGGGACGCTCCTCGTGAGGGAGGTCCTTGAGTCTCGCACCTCGCTCCTCCTCCTCCTCCTCGGACTCGCTGACCTCAATATCCGACATCACCGGAACAACAGAACTAGAACTGGCCCCGTCACGCCGGGTAGCCCATTTTTTAGGCCTCGGAGGGCACATAAGAGAGGCCAAAATGACCCACATAAACAGTAACATCCTGCGGGAGTATCCAACACCAAATATAAGTCCATAATTCTCATAATAGTCTACAAACGTGTATACACAGAGAAAACATCGATATAGCCTTCCGATATGAATAACCCACAAAACATCAAGCCTAATCATCTAACCTCAGAAAATAGAAAGCAACCTGAGAAAAGAACGCATCAAAACAAGAATAGAGTTCTTTGTGGCATTTCATCGAGCATGTCACGTGCACAATAAGCCATTTCCTAAGGCCACTTACAAAATTCACGGAATTTGCCCAAATTTAAAATAAACAATCAATCAACCATCAATAACTACAATGTAGCACTAAACAACAACAAACAACTCGAGTTCACACCTACATTGTCGACTAAAGTTGAATATGCATGTTTTTCTAAAAATTCATAAACTTGCAAGGAATCACCAAGAACATGTGCACATTATTTCACAAACACATCCAAATCAATAAATACAACACCAAGTACTACAATCATCTACCAAATTGCATAAATCAAGTCCAAAACTAGCAAATCCCCAAAATTTACATAAACCCTAACTCTTAGAATTCGTCACGAAATCGAGAGAACCAAGGTATAGAGACTTAAATTGACAAGCTAAAGAGGAAGATTCATACCTTACTTAGCGAAAACGAGATGGGAGTCGAGGAGATTTGGAAGTAGGGAGGCTAATTTTAGAGAATTTTGAGGGAGTGTTCGGAAATGGGGGAGGGACTGGGGGAACTCGCGCACCCCCACCCCCGCGGCTTTTTTTGTTCAAATTGCCACCGCCGCGCGGTCCCAACGCGGTATTTGCCGAAAACCGCGCGGCACCCGAATTTTGTTTTATTTGTGGACCTCATTTCATTTTACCTTACACCACTTAATTGGACCTAGCTTACATTAATAATGTGGTATTACGACTGGATTAACAAACGCGCCGCCAATGTTCATGAATCTCATGAACAATGTCTTTAGAGAGTTGTTAGATCAGTGCGTCGTAGTATTCATCGACGACATCCCGATCTACTCGAAAAGCGAGGAAGAGCATTCCCAACATTTGCATCAAGGGTTAGGGATTTTGCGCAAGAACCAACTCTATGGAAAGTTGTCCAAATGCGAATTTTGGTTGAAAGAAGTAACATTCCTTGGACACATAGTAACCGCCAATGGAGATTAAGTAGATCCGGCAAAGGTTTTGGCGATAACCGAGTGGGTATTGCCGACAGGTCCAACTGAAATAAAGAGTTTCCTTGGACTAGCTGGATATTATAGGCGATTTGTGAAAGATTTCTCAAAAATCGCACGACTCTTGACTCAGCTACTGAAAAAGGGAGTGAAATACGAGTGGACCAGTGCGTGTGAGTCCGCGTTTCAAGAACTAAAGAAACGACTCACCACTACACCCGTATTAACACTGCCATCGGAAGATAGTGATTTCGAGGTTTACAGTGACGCTTCCAAGGAAGGTCTAGGATGCGTCTTAATGCAAGACTCGAAAGTCATCGCATACGCATCGCGTCAATTAAAACCTCATGAGGCGAACTATCCGACACACGACTTGGAGTTGGCGGCAGTCGTATTCGCTTTGAAGATATGGAGACATTATCTCTATGGGCGAAAGTGTCGAATGTTCACTGACCACAAGAGCCTCAAGTACATATTCACTCAGAAGGAGTTGAATTTAAGGCAAAGGAGGTGGTTGGAAC
This sequence comes from Hygrophila difformis, assembly GCA_030278955.1. NCBI lineage: Eukaryota > Viridiplantae > Streptophyta > Magnoliopsida > Lamiales > Acanthaceae > Hygrophila > Hygrophila difformis. The sequence goes on along the minus strand of JAOANR010000002.1, from coordinate 36,771,222 downwards.
TAATACAGGACTACGATCTCGAAATTGCATATCACGAAGGAAAGGCCAACGTGGTAACCTGTAACACCCCGGATTTGATCACCCAGGCCGGGACGCTACCGCCACACCTTTCTAAATAAGACGCGATCCAAATCGAGCTTATTTAGAAAGATGCTAAGGCTAAGTTGTATTAAACTTTAAAATAATACAAAACCATTCAATTGTGCCCGAAATAAAATCAGAGTATAACATGCATGAACTAATAAAGTAGTGCGGAAGCAAAAAAAAAACCAGGGCCAAACAGACGGCCAAAACCAAAATCTAAAGTCCAAGTCCAGTGCGAAAAATAAAACTAAAAGTAAATGCGACAAGTCTTTTATTTGCGAAAATCCCATCCCATCGTGCCATGGCTTACTCTGCGAAAAATGGAAAACAACAATTTATCAGTACAAAAGGTACTGCGTAAGTTAATATATAGCATAACAAATTTTAGAGTGTTTAGAAGAGTGAATAAAGGATAGGAATTTAATTTTAAAATAAGCGAGTAAAAATAATTCACGAAAATTCTTACACTTTGCTACACGAATAATTTACCAATGTTCATTTTGATCGAGGACACCAATTAAGCCCTTGGAATTTATACCCACAAGAACCCCAATATATAATCACGATTCTAGGGACGTACCCTTGGAATCAACCCACCTCTGAGACTCGTACCCACGAGGGATGTGAAAGCAGTGACTTTATACAGACCGCTCCGGAGCCCTAGATAATCCATACGGATACACCTAGGAGTATAGATTCTTACAATCACGAAACCACAATATCATATGCGCCGTTTTGGCCACAAAAAGAAGGGGCGGCCCAACGAGCTCACGCCAAGTGCACTTACCCTCTATCACATTGGCATCCCACTCGATCAAAACTTACAAAGTTTCAAAACCATAATTTTAACATTTTGCAATACCACACATTCCCAGATTTCATATATTTTCAAAAATGAGTACCAATCGACTCGAAGATCATCAAAATACACAAGGTACGATTTACCGACAAAAATAGTCCACTGGCAGTTTCCGAAATCGCATATGGAAACTTAGCAAAACATTTTCAAAAATTCTAAAATTTTTACAGGAGCTAGAACACACCCAAATAAACATTTTTCATAGAAATAGTCCTTTCCAAAATCGGAATCTAACAGACCCAAAAAAATAATTTCAGAACCTATTTTCTCGAGGAGTTAAAATCCTACAGTTCATCCGACCACAGTACATTTAAAAATCCATATCAATTCCAAATATGCTCCAAAAATTATGAACTTTTACAGAGATGATCTAGCCACATAATGGAACAAATTTCATGAAGACAACAACCATTGAAAACGATCATAGGTAGGAGTAAATCGGACAACAAAAACTGATTACACAATAGCACCAAAACTGACAGCAGAGAAACTCAGAATACCAGATCCGTTTTTGACGCCCATATCATGTTAAAAAATTATGAAAATTTACAGAGAGCATATTCAAGATGTTAGGAACATTTTTCATCTACAAAGGATTGTCCAAAAACAAACGGATCTAAGTGAAAATGCAAAACAACATAAACTATACGGACGAAAACCCTAGTTGGCAGATTTGGCAATGAATGGTATTCGCTCAAGAACTTGATGGATACTCCACCAAAACCCCTAAAAATTGAAATGCACAATACTAACTTACTTTTCAAGAGATTGGTGTCAAATTCCTCCTCCTTGGTTGCTCCAAAATCGACCAACACAGTCCACTCACCCGCAATCTACCGAACGAATCCTATTTTGGGGGTTGTTGGAAGAATACTTGATGTTAGGCTTGATAATCGAATTCAAGGGCAAGGGTTTGGATTAGAACACTTACCTAACAATGAGTGATCACCTAGGATGCCTGAGGATCGACCAAGACCTCTAGAAAACTGAAGAACTCCCACTCAAACTCACCACTCACAATTGTGTTTCTGAAATTCGGATTAGGGAATGAGGGAGAGTTTGGGTCTGATTTAGGATAAGTATAGGGAGTATTAAGCTTCCCAAGAGCTGCACTAATGTTCCTAGGAAAGCTAAGGAGGGTTAATAGCAGTCAAGGGTCGAGTTAAAGCTCCCAAATCCCACATTCACCAACCTTGTACCACATGGTTCATTTAATCTCACATTGTGTACATGTATCCCCTATTTTCCAACTTGTAGGGGAGTTTAATACACTTAAAATTTATCCAATGCATCTCACAACATCCCTTAATGACTGAGAATCTGAATTGGATCGATTGGGAATGAAAAATTTTTAAAATCGGAGTTGAAACCGCGTGCAGCGTTTGGAACGCCGCATACTGGCCACCGGCGCGGTTTCCACGTGGCCACGCGCCGCCGCCGCGCGGCAGCCTGCTGCGCAATTTTCTTTTTTTTTTTTATAAATAATATTATGATTTTTAATTTTAAAAATCATAATATGAATTATCCGAGATCGTTGGATAATCCAATAACTCTCTTCGAGTTGCTATCGTCCGAAAATATTAAATTCTGCTCTCTCGGAATTATTTCGGTTTCGATAATTAAATCCGATTCTTAAATATTTGGATTTAATTTCCGATGTCGATTTCTCGGGTGTTACAGTCTACCCTCCTTAGAAATCAACTTCGCCCTCGAAGTTGGGTCGCACTTTGGAAAATAATTGGCACGTAGAAATTATTGAGGCTTGCAAATTTAAATTCTTACCTCGGTGCGTGACGACTTTGTGCGCGGTGTCACATCCTCTCCCCCTTAGGACTGCAGTTATGCCCCCATAACTGCTCCTGAGTCGCTTCGGAAAAGGTTGGGATATCTCAGCTTCATATCCGTTTCCAGTTCCCACGTCGCTTCCTCGGTGCCATGATTTGACCATAGAATCTTCACCATTCTCATGGTCTTGTTCCTTGTGACCCTTTCTTTGATATCAAATATCTCCATCGGATACTCCTCATATGTCAGATTGTCATCCAGTCCGATCACATCGGGTTGTAAGATGTGAGTTGGGTTGTGCACATATTTCTTTAATTGAGAAACGTGAAACACGTTGTGCACTCGCGATAATTCCGGTGGAAGAGCCAGACGGTATGCCAAGGTACCCACACGATCTACAATCTCGTATGGACCGATATAGTGAGGACTCAGCTTTCCTCGTTTGCCAAATCGCATCACCCCCTTCATAGGTGACACGTTTAGCATAACCGTGTCTCCCACTTGGAATTCCAACTCTTGCCGTCTCGTGTCGGCATAACTCTTTTGTCTGTCTTGAGCTGCCTTCATCTTTTGTTGAACCACCTTGATTTGTTTGCTCATGTCTTCAACAAGCTGAGGTCCAACAACCACAGAGTTATCATCCTTTGCCCAGCATAACGGACTGCGACACTTGCGTCCGTAAAGAGCTTCGAACGGTGCCATGCCAATGCTAGCATGGTAACTGTTGTTATACGAGAATTCAATTAGTGGCAAGTGGTTCTCCCAACTTCCCTTGAATTCAAGTACACACGCTCTAAGCATGTCCTCGAGCGTCAGAATTGTTCGCTCAGTTTGACCGTCCGTCATTGGATGAAAAGCCGTGCTCATCTTGATTTGGGTTCCCAAGGCTTCTTGCAGTTTGGTCCAGAAGTTCGAGACAAATCTACTGTCTCGGTCCGAGATGATGTCGTGAGGCACTCTATGCCTTCGGACTACATTTTCGATGTACGCCTTGGCTAGTTGATCCATCGACCAATTGTCCTTCATTGGTATGAAGATGGCGGTCTTCGTTAACCGATCAACTATTACCCAAATTTTGTTCATGCCTCTGGGAGATCTTGGTAACCCTGAGACGAAATCCATGGAGATGCTGTCCCATTTCCAATGGCTTCACCAATCCCAATGGCTTTTGCCGCACTTCCTTCACTTTCTGGTAAGTTAGGCACTTAGCCACGAAGTCAGCAATATCTTGTTTCATTTGCGGCCACCAGTAAATTTTCTTCAGATCCTTATACAGCTTATCACCTCCTGGGTGCACTGAATAAGGTGTACTATGGCCTTCTTCCATCAATTTCCGCTTCAAGTCCTCGCACTTGTGAGGAACGCACCATCTTCCTTTGAAGCGGATACTTCCGTCTTCATGGATCATAAATCCTACCGCTTTACCTTCACCAATTTTCTCCTTGATCCTCTGAAGGTTCCTCTCATCGGGTTGAGCTATTCGAATTTCTTCGAATACGTTAGGCTCAATTGCTATGGCATTCACCTTTTCTACCACGGTCCCATAATGGACTAGTTCAGTATCCAACATTGCTAGGTCCATATATAGTCCCGAAGGTAAGATAAGGGTGTTTGCCGTATGCCTCGTTTTACGACTCAGTGCGTCTGCCACGACGTTCGCTTGGCCCTCATGGTAGGCTATGTCCAAGTCATAATCCTTGATCAGCTCGAGCCATCTCCTTTGCCTCATATTTAACTCTATTTGAGTAAATATATACTTGAGGCTCTTATGATCCGTGAACATCCGACAGGTTCGTCCATATAGGTAGTGTCGCCAGATCTTGAGAGCGAACACCACTGCAGCTAACTCCATATCATGCGTCGGATAGTTCTCCTCATTTGGCTTGAGTTGCCGCGATGCGTAAGCAATAACCCTTTGGTTTTGCATAAGCACGCATCCCAAACCTTCTTTTGAAGCGTCGCTGTACACCTCAAAATCTTCCGTCTCTGACGGTAGTGCCAAGACCAGTGCTGTTGTGAGTCTCTTCTTGAGTTCTTGAAATGATGCCTCACAATCAGCCGTCCATTCAAACTTTAACCCTTTCTTCAGCAACTGGGTCATCGGTCTTGCAATCTTTGAAAAGTCCTTCAGAACCTTCTGTAGTATCCGGCTAGTCCTAGGAAACTTCGTATCTCAGTCTGACTAGTTGGCGCTGGCCAATCAGTCACTGCAGATATCTTTGCCAGGTCAACTGACACTCCTTTAGCCGATACTATGTGCCCCAAGAAGGCAACTTCCTTCATCCAAAATTCGCACTTTGACAGCTCCGCGTATAATTGGTTCTTCCTCAATTTCCCAAGCACTTGCTGCAAATGTCTTGCATGCTCCTCCTTATCTCTTGAGTAAACTAGAATGTCATCAATGAATACGACAACACATGAATCTAGTAACTCTCGGAATACACTATTCATGAGATTCATGAATACTGCGGGAGCGTTCGTGAGACCAAAGGACATTACAGTGAATTCGTAGTGCCCGTATCTCGTGCAAAATGCTGTCTACGGTATGTCCTTCTCGGCGATACGCAGCTGATGGTATCCCGACCTCAGGTAACCTTTGAAAATACCGACGTTCCTTTCAACTGAACGAAGAGATCTTCGATCCTAGGTAGCGGGTATTTGTTCTTAATCGTCACTTGATTAAGACCTCTGTAGTCTATGCACAATCGAAGTCCGCCATCCTTCTTCTTGACGAACATGACTGGTGCTCCCCATGGTGATGTGCTCGGTCGAATGTAACCTTTTGATAACAACTCCTCGAGTTGTTCCTTCAGCTCCTTCATTTTCGCAGGCGCCATACGATATGGTGCCTTCGATACTGGTTTGATTTCGGGTACCAGATTGATTGTGAACTCGACTTCACGCTCAGGTGGCATCCCTATGATATCTTCAGGAAAGACGAGGGTATTCGTTCACGACTGGGATTTGGTCGATCTTGCTTCCTTCGTCTTTCAGGTTATGCACGTAGCATGCGTACAGTTGATATCCCTTTTGCATGAGACTGCAAAATTTCGTAGAATTTACTACCTTGGCACTCTTATTTTGAGGCTGCATGTAGTAAATGACCTTCTTTCCGCCACTCTTTGCCAAAGAGATCTTCTGCTTTTGGTACTCAATGACCGCCTTGTACTGAGTCAACCAGTCCATTACCAGAATGATATCGAAATCCTTAAGGTCAAATTCTACGAGATTCGCGAAGAATTCGGTATTTTTGATTACTATCGGGATCCCGTCGTATCGTTTGGAGCACGATACCACCTTACCCGATGGTAATTGGATTCCTAAGTTAATGTTATTCGGCGTAGGTAGATCTAACGCAGGTAGAATTCTTGTGGAAATCAAAGAGCAACTCGCTCCTGAGTCCAATAAGACTTTGACAGGTACGCTTAAAGCAGTAAACGTACCTCCGATCACCTCGCCTTGAGCGGCCAAGTCCGCCTGATTGATCACATTCAAGCGTCCTACTGCCCCACCTTGATTACCGTGCTGGTTTTGATTTTGAGGTGGCCTCTGTGCCTGAGGGAACCTCTGTCCTTGATTGTTCTGCTGGTTCGGCCCAGCTGGTCTGTTTCCCTGAGGACGGTTCAACAGGTCTGGCCTCTTATCTATGCGATCCTCTCTTGTCCAGCACTCCTTCTTCATATGGCCCTCTCGGACACATCGGTAACAATGCCCCGGTTTTGGGCATTCACGCACCAAGTGCGGTATGTTACACCTCTGGCATCTGGGTATGAAAGCGCCTTGGTTATCCGGCCTTCGGTTTCCTTGGCCTCCTTGATTGAATTCTCTGTTCTCTGGCTTCCTCTGCCCATCATTTCTTCATTGGTCATTCCCCCTTCTGAATTTATTTCCAGTGTTGTTTTTTTGGTTCCTCTTATTAAAGTTGTTCGAGCCCTTGCTCGATTCTCCATGGTCTTTGCGTTTCAGCTGTTGCACCCGGGCGATCGCCACCGCTCGGTCATAAACAGCCTGCAGAGTTGTGTGTTGTCCGCCCACCAGAATATCTCTGATACTGAGATTCAGCCCCATCACAAACTTCTGGGCTTTGTCAGCATCGGTCGGCACAAGCCTTGGAGCAAAACGGACAAGCTCCTTAAACTTTGCATAATATTCCTGGACTGTCTGGGTGCCTTGACGAAGATTGATGAACTCTTCGTACTTAGCAGTTTTCGTGCTGAGGGGATAGAACCTCTCCCTCATCATTTCCTTGAACTCTTCCCAGAAGTAAACATGCTCACCATCCGCCAGCCCTACTTGGTGGTTCTGCCACCATTCATCAGCTTCTCCGCTTATGTAGGATACCGCCACTCCCACTTTCTCGTTTTCGGGACACCTGACGGCGTTCAACAGCTTGTCAAATGTCCTGATCCAATCCTCCAGCTTTGCGGGGTCCTCCTGTCCCTCATAATGGGGCGGCTGGTAGGGATTTACCATCGCCATGTAATTTATTCGGGCAGCTGGGGGTGGCACTGCTGCCTGGGCTCGATTGACCTCCGCGTTTCCCGAAGCAACGAGGACTTGTTCGACTCTCCTAAGTCGCTCATCTAGTCCATTGGGGGCTGGGTTAGCTTGGCCTCTAGGATTTGGCGGGTTCGCCCCAGCTGGAGCGTTAGCATTTTCATTCACTGGAATTTCCACTCGGGGTCTCCTCTCTCGGCGGCATTCTGATAATCAAGCACAAGGGTTAGATTCGCAGTTAGATGTAGGTTAATGGTCAAGTTAGACTACGATTGGAGTTCTATCTCATGGGTTCTAAGCGCGAAAGAACACTGGAAAGAGAAAGGAAAAACAAGTACTAGATTCCATTAGATCATACGGCTTGATAAATAACTACATCGATATAGCAATAGATTACCACTACGTAAAATGTGGTAATGATATGATAAACAAGATATGATAATACTAATACGCAGAGTTCAGAAACGAAATACTAGTAAAGATAAGCAATGTAAAGATCCATCCAACAGAAAATGCATGCCATGGCCTAAAGCAGATAATCAGGGGAGTAGCCGAGCATCCTGCGGTCGGCCTCGATCTCCTCATCGGTGTCAAGAGGCAGTGGAGGGTTCTCCACGGCCTCCTCGGGCTCCTCGTCCTCAATGTCGACGTGCTCGTCCGGATCCTCTTCCTCTTCCTCCTCCATCTCCGGCTCAGGATTGAGCTGATTCTGCAGCCCATTGAATACCTCCTCCAGTGCGAAAACACGGCCCTGCAGCATATGAACTTGATTACAACAATCATCAACTCGGACTCTAGTGTAGTCTGGCGCGCAGTAACCTGATTATTCCTAATGGTCAATGCCTCAATCCTTTCCTCCAATTCCGCAATTCTATTCCTATCATTTTCGGCATCCCTACGAATGTGGCGAAGCTCGTGCGTAATGTCGGACATGGAACATAGTAAGTGCATGATAGAGTCTTGCAATCTCGGATCGGCCATCTATCATAAAAGTTTTACATTAAGAATTTGGCACATTTGAAAAAAAAAAGAGTATGTTAAAGCACATGCATTCCCCCCCCCCCCCCCCAAAATAATAATTTTAAGACTTGTCGAATTTTTCGAGATATACTTTTCCATGGGTTTTAAAATAAAATTTCTTGTCCATGGAAATAATATTTAAAATGCTTAAAAATAATATTTAATATTTTGGGCCTCTATAGTGGGCCGAAAAATAATAGCTTTAAAAAATTTTCGAGCTCTGATACCACTTTGTAACACCCCGGATTTGATCACCCAGGCCGGGACGCTACCACCACACCTTTCTAAATAAGACGCGATCCAAATCGAGCTTATCTAGAAAGATGCTAAGGCTAAGTTGTATCAAACTTAAAAACAATTCAAAATCATTCAATTGTGCCCGAAATAAAAATAAGAGTATAACATGCATGAACTAATAAAATAGCGCGGAAGCAAAAAAAAAAAAAAAAAACATGGCCCAAACAGACGGCCAAAACCAAAATCCATAGTCCAAGTCCAGTGCGAAAAATAAAACTAAAAGTAAATGCGACAAGTCTTTTATTTGCGAAAATCACATCCCATCGTGTCATGGCTTGCTCTGTGAAAATGGAAAACAACAATTTATCAGTACAAAAGGTACTGCGTAAGTTAATATATAGCATAACAAATTTTAGATTTTTTAGAAGAGTGAATAAAGGATAGGAATTTAATTTTAAAATAAGCGAGTAAAAATAATTCACGGAAATTCTCACTTTGCTACACGAATAATTTACCAATGTTCATTTTGATCGAGGACACCAATTAAGCCCTTGGAATTTATACCCACAAGAACCCCAATATATAATCACGATTCTAGGGACGTACCCTTGGAATCAACCCACCTCTGGGACTCGTACCCACGAGGGATGAGAAAGCAGTGACCCTATACAGACCGCTCCGGAGCCCTAGATAACCTATACGGATACACCTAGAAGTATAGACTGTTACAATCACGAAACCACAATATCATATGCGCCGTTTTGGCCACAAAAAGAGGGGGCGGCCCAATGAGCTCACGCCAAGTGCACTTACCCTCTATCACATTGGCATCCCACTCGATCAAAACTTACAAAGTTTCAAAACCATAATTTTAACACTTTGCAATACCACACATTCCCAGATTTCATATATTTTCAAAAATGAGTACCAATCGACTCGAAGATCATCAAAATACACAAGTACGAATTACCGACTAAAATAGTCCTTTGGGCAGTTTCAGAAATCGCATATGGAAACTTAGCAAAACGTTTTCAAAAATTCTGAAATTTTTACAGGAGCTAGAACACACCCAAATGAACATTTTTCTTTGAAATATGCTTCTTTAAATTCGGATTCTAAGTGACCCAAAAAAAAAAATGATTTCAGAACCTACTTTCTCAAGGAGTTAAAATCCTACTGTTCATCCGACCACAGTCCATTTAAAAATCCATATCAATTACAAACATGCTCCAAAAATTATGAAATTTTACAGAGATAATCTAGACACATAAAAGAACAACTTTCATGAAGACAGCAACCATTGAAAACGTTCATGGGCAAGAGTAAATCGGATAACAAAAACTGATTACAGAAGAACACCAAAACTGACAGTTCACATACTCAGAATACCAGATCCATTTTTTACGCACAAATCATGTTAAAAAATTTATGAAAATTTACAGAGATCATATTCAAGATGTTAGGAACATTTTTCATTTAGAAAGGATTGTCCAAAAACAAACGGATCTAAGTGAAAAATGCAAAACCAAATAAACTATACGGACGAAAACCCTAGTTGGCAGATTTGGCAATGAATGGTATTCGATCAAGAACTTGATGGATCCTCCACCAAAACCCCTAAAAATTGAAATGCACAATACTAACTTACTTTTCAAGAGATTGGTGTCGAATTCCTCCTCCTTGGTTGCTCCAAAATCGACCAACACAGTCCACTCACCCGCAATCTACCGAACGAATCCTATTTTGGGGGTTGTTGGAAGAATACTTGATGTTAGGCTTGATAATCGAATTCAAGGGCAAGGGTTTGGATTAGAACACTTTCCTAACAATGAGTGATCACCTAGGATGCCTGAGGATCGACCAAGACCTCTGGAAAACCGAAGAACTCCCACTCAAACTCACCACTCACAATTGTGTTTCTGAAATTCGGATTAGGGAATGAGGGAGAGTTTGGGTCTTATTTAGGATAAGTATAGGGAGTATTAAGCTTCCCAAGAGCTGCACTAATATTCCTAGGAAAGCTGAGGGTTAATAGCAGTCAAGGGTCGAGTTTAAGCTCCCAAATCCCATATTCACCAACCTTTTACCACATGGTTCATGTAATCTCACATTGTGTACATGTATCCCCCATTTTTCAACTTGTAGGGGAGTTTAATACACTTAAAATTTATCCAATGCATCTCACAACATCTCTTAATGACTGAGAATCTGAATTGGATCGATTGGGAATGAAAAATTTCGAAAATCGGAGTTGAAACCGCGTGTAGCGTTTGGAACGCCGCGTACTGGCCGCCATCGTGGGCTCCACGCGCCCACGCGCCGCCGCCGCGCAGCAGCCTGCTGCGCGATTTTCTTTTTTTTTTCTTTTTTAAAATAATATTATGATTTTTAATTTTAAAAATCATAATATGAATTATCCGAGATTGTTGGATAATCCGATAACCTCTTCGAGTTGCTATCGTCCGAAAATATTTAATTCCGCTCTCTCGGAATTATTTCGGTTTCTATAACTAAATCCGATTCTTAAATATTTGGATTTAATTTCCGATGTCGATTTCTCGGGTATTACATAACCGATGCCCTAAGTCGGAAGGCCCAACACGTAGCAAACTCACTGGTAATTCCGCCGGCATTGTATAAGGACTTGGCGAGATTGAGCTTAGAGCTGGTCCATCCAGGCACCGTAAGAGAAGTGCTCAACACCATGGTGGTTGAATCGACCATATTTGATGAGATCAAACTCGCCGAACCGGGTGACGAGAAGCTAAAAAGGATTAAGGAGAGCATTGCCAATGGAAAGGCGATAGGATTTGCTGTCCATGAGGATGGAAGCATTTGTTTCAAGGGGAGGTGGTGCATACCACAAGAATGTTGGGAATTGAAACGAAGATTGATGGAGGAAGGTCATAACACGCCATATTCGGTTCACCCCAGAGGTGACAAGCTTTATAAGGACCTGAAGAGGAATTACTGGTGGCCGAATATGAAAAGAGAAGTAGCGGAGTTTGTGGCGAGATGTCTCACGTGCCAAAAGGTCAAAGTCGCGCGACGAAAACCCCTAGAATTGATGCAACCATTGGAAATCCCGAGTTGGAAATGGGATAGTATCTCGATAGATTTTGTTTCGGGATTACCGCGATCACCTGAAGGGATGAACAAGATATAGGTGATTGTCGATAGGCTAACAAAGACAGCCATATTCATTCCAATGAAGGACACTTGGACTATGGACCAATTAGCCAGAGCATATGTCGACAACGTGGTGCGACGACATGGGGTACCACATGACATCATTTCCGATAGAGACAGTAGATTCGTCTCTCACTTTTGGACTACGCTGCAAGAAGCGCTCGGTACGCAAATCAAGATGAGTACCACGTTCCACCCGATAAAGGATGGACAAACTGAGAGAACGATCCAAACGTTGGAAGACATGCTAAGAGCGTGTGTCCTAGAGTTTAAGGGTAGTTGGGAAATCACTTGCCATTAATTGAATTTTCCTATAACAATAGCTACTATGCTAGCATCGGCATGGCACCATTCGAAGTACTGTACGGGCGGAAATGCCGAAGTCCGGTAAGTTGGGTTGAGAATGATAAGGCAGTGGTACTAGGACCAAAACTTGTTGAGGATATGGCTCAACAAATTAAGATCATTCAAGGAAAGATGAAGGCGGCACAAGACCGACAGAAGAGTTATGCCGATGTAAGGCGGCAAGACCAAGAATTTCAAGTTTGAGACAAGGTCATGCTTAAGATATCACCGATGAAGGGTGTAATGCACTTTGGCAAACGAGGAAAGCTAAGTCCTCGATATATAGGACCTTATGAGATTCTAGACAGAGTCAGTACTTTAGCATATCGACTAGCCTTACCACCACAACTGGCTCAAGTGCACAATTTGTTCCACGTATCCCAATTGAAGATGTATGTGCAGGACCCAACACATGTACTCCAACCGGAAGAAATTGAATTGGATGATGACTTGAGCTACGAGAAAATTCCGGTCCGAATACTCGATGTGAAGGAGAGAGTAACGAGAAATAAGACTGTGAGGATGGTTAAGGTTCTTTGGTCGAACCACGAGACTGAGACAGCAATATGTGAGTTAGAAGCAGACATGAGGGAGCGTTACCCGACCATATTCCAAGACAATGCGACCACAGTAATGGGGACATAACTGTAATCTTAAGGGGGGGAGGATGTAACGACCCAAACATTTTGTACCCGAACATTTTGAATCCCACATAAACAAATTCGAATTGTTTTGAAATGACTTGATCCCTTCACAGGGTACGTAGGCAACTTGGAAATTTCAATTTTGGGTTCAGTCAAATAATCACACACCAATACATAATTCAAATAATCACAAATAATCACAAACAAACATATCGACCAATGATCAAACAACAATAATTACACATAATCAAACAACCAAACAAACAAACGGTCAAACAATACGTCGCGCAACTTCGAGGACAAAGTTGATTCTTAAGGGGGGTAGACTGTAATACCCGAGACTTTTAATAATAGGAAATGGAATTAAATGCGAAGTCGAAAATGATTTAAGTAAATAAATCATTGCACGGGAATCGAAAGACGACGAATTCGACACCAACGAATTTAAATTAAATGGATTCAAGGATTCGAATATGAAATCGATTAAAGACGAAATAAAATTTAGAATAGGAATCGGAATCCGAAAACGACCCGGAAAATCGAGCCCGAGAACGTCGGAGGATAGAAACCCGAACGAGAGGAGGAAAGGCCCGACGGATCGCACGGCCCGGCCCACGATGCAGCCCTACCGGGGTCGTGCGGTCTGGAGAAATCACGCGCCAAGATCGCGCCGCATCACAGTGTGCGATCAACTTTCGTTCTTCGACGATTTCTTGCCATATTTTCGACCCCCGAATTTGGAAACTCAATCCCGGTTGAGTGAAGGTGTATATGGTCAGATTTAGAGGTCTTAGGACTCATTTATTTCGAAACTCCAAACCCTAGCAGCCCATTGTCTCTCCAAACTCTCCAAAGTTCTTCCAACACCCGAAACCACCAGGATCGAGCCTTCCGATCACTTTCCGGCGATGAAAATCGACGGAGGAGGCGTGGAGAATAAGATCTTTAGTGTTCCAGATTGTGGTAAGTCGTGCATAGATTTTCGTTTAGCTTTTCAAACCCAAAAACTCGAACTAACATTAGATTTCTTCTTTCGATTCAAATCCGTGGCCAAAGTTAGAAGCTTCGCGTTAAGGAGATCCGTTCGTGTCAAATCTTAGAGCCCGGACGACCCCGAGACAGTCTAGGCCAAAATTAAAGTAAGATAATGCCTTACACATCAATATCGGTGGTTTTGAACCGTTAGAAACACGAGTTTGTAACTAAACACTAAAATCGGACATAAAAGATTTAATCTTTATGCGTTTTCTGAGATTGGCCGAAAAACTATTTCGAGAATCCGAAACGAAAACCTCCGAACTAGAGATTTATTCCTAACATCTTAATCTAGCTTGTGTTAAAATGTCATGCAATTTCATTAAGATTTGGTTCCCCAAATTGCGTCGTACATATTCTGTCGTGCATGAACCTTTCGAAATCTGAGATAGATTATATAGTCGAAATTGTTGAGCATTTTTCTATCACTTATATTCAAAACTAATCTTTGGTGAAAACATAAAAGTTGTAGATAAATGTCTTGAAATATGTCTATAAAATTTTGTGCATTTCCATTAAAGTTTGGATAGTCAAAACCTGTTTTCAATACACTGTGTCCGAGAAGGAAAAGTCGATAGATTTTAAGTCCGAACTTAGGGAATTATTCTGACTTGATCCGGAGTGAATTAGCATAATTTTTGTCTAATAAAACTTGTTTATTTTGGTGCCTTTTAAGTGCCTGTAAAATTTCATAAATGTTGGAGGTCGTTTGCTATGTCAAAAACTCTTTTGAAAATCAGTGCGCTGTGTGAACGAAGTTGACAGATTTTGTACTTTACAAAGATTGTAAAATTTAACTCGTTTCGTCACATAATTTAGAAAACCTTAAAACACGAAAGTTGTTCGTTAGCGTGTTTTTGAGCTACTGTGAATATTTCAAGTCGATTGCGTTTGAAATGAATTTTTAAACTGAGATGGCGTAAACTGTGGCAATGGCTTGGTCGAAATATTGAAAAACTCGATTTTTGAGAAACACATGATTTGTGAGATATGTCTAAACAATAAAAACATTATTTTTAAACCCCGTTAATCTAGACTGAGCTAGATCTCCACGTAAGTAGAGGGTGAGTACTCTGCAGGGTGCCCCTCTATCTTGAAATTCGTGTCCGAGTGGGAAATGTGATATATTGTGAGATTGTGCCAAAACGGCCATTGTGAAATTAGTCTACACTCTCGAGTGTATCCGTATGGGGTTACTCGAGGCCCCGGAGTGGTATTGTGTATGGCGCGATACTCGGATTGCTTCAGCAATTCTGAAACTTGATATATGAGAAACTTGATACATGAGACACGAGATACTTGAGATATATGGTTGTGGCGTCCTCTTCTTAGTTAACGGGAGAAAAATTTAAATGTTTTAGATTTTATTTATTTATTTAATATGCTCTTTAAATTATGTCTTTAAATTTATGCCAATGCCTTAAATCATTATTTTTAAATTGGTTATGAGAAATTATGGATTTATTGTTTTATAAACATGCATGCTATAATGAGTTTTTGAAATTTAATAATTAAATATCCCTTTATTGCTATGCTAGGAATTGTCTCACTCAGTATTCATTAATACTGATAAATGTTGTTTATGTTCTTCTATGACAGAGTATGAAGCATGAGCATTCATCGGGGGGAAACATGCCTGTTAACCCGTGTTTTGGCCATGTCGGCCCTGCATTTAAATTCCGCTGCATAAACTAATATATTTTCCGCTGCGTAGACTTGATATGGATGATTTTTATTTTTAAGTAAAAGTACTTCCGGACTTGGTTGTTTTAAATTATTTTTATACAATTAGCCTTGCATCTCTCAAGTGAGCTCGAATAAAGTCGTGTCTTGCTCGGGAGGTGTGGCGGTGGCATCCCGGTCTGGGTGATCAAATACGGGGTGTTACAAGTTGGTATCAGAGCCCGGAATATTTTTTAAAGCTACTATTCTTATTTTTAAACCATTATTTTAAAGCTAATATTATTTTTAAATTTATTATTAAAACCACTAGTATTGTTTTGAGCCCAAGTTTTTGGCCCAATCACTATACTTATTATTTTATAATTATAAAAATTCTAAATTTTTGAGCCCAAAAATTTTAACCCAATTTTTTTAGACCAAAGAATTATTAAATTTTGTCCCAATATAGAGGCCCAACATTTTTTTTCTATTATCCATGGTATGAATTTATTTTTAAAACACATGGATAAAATAAAATTTTATTGGGGGGATTGCATATGTATACTTGCATGTAGACTTAAATTCTTGCATCTACTAACTCTACAATTGACATGTTCTAACTCTAACCTACTTGTTGACACTAGATGGCCGAACCAAATGCGAATGTGGTGAACCTTATGATGAAATTAGCCAATGCCTATCTCGAATCTCAACAACATATAAATTATTTCAAGACGCGGGTAGGACAGCTAGAAGCTAACATGGTCCATTTGGGACACCTTAGGGAAGCTGATCATCATGACATAACCCAACTCAAGGCCCAAATCGCCGAACTTCAAGCCAAAGTGTACACTTCAAAACAAGAATAACGAACTAGAGATGCAAGTAGGACACTTGGGGATGGAACTGACTAACTTAGCTAATGACGTATTTCCTCATAGCCCTGAGCACACTTCCGATGCTGAGCCATCCAGCCCGATCGACATATCCAGCGACGAGGACGATCCCATTGAGGATGCACCTACCTATTCACTCTAGACTTAGAGATATATATTGATGCACTATATCTATTAGTACTATTCCTATTTCTTACTAGTACTACTATTTCCATTCCTACGATTGTACCCGAGAAAAGTTTTCTATTGAGCAATAAAAATTTCGAGCATTTATAAATTATACGTGTATATTTATATTATTTATATTATATTAGAATTATTTTTCAAATACCTTGATGAGACTCAATCAAACAAACATACAAGGTATTTGTTAAATTAAATAAATAAATAATAAGTATATATAATAAAGAAATCAAACAAGGGAACCCTGAACCCTAGACCCTAGGGTCTCGAAGAAAAAAAATCAGAACAGGTTACTGTTCACGAAAAAAAAAAGAAGAGTTGTTCTTAATGTTCCAAGACATGTCAGCCAGAGCAAATAACCTACCAACAATACTACATGATACAATGAAATCATAGAGCTGTGAGAGGCATATAGTCTCAATCAACATGCAGGTAGCTAAAAGAAATACTCATAACATAGATCCTAAACAGGATGTACAGAAAAAGGACCGTAGGATCACTGGTCGGGCGGTGGAAACCGAAGTCGCATGTACTCGTCCATCTGTCTCATGTACGCGTACATGTCCGACATGGTAGCCTGCTGCTCTAGCTGCCTAGTAGTAATCGTATCCATACGAGCCTGGTATAGATCCATCCTAGCATCCAATGCATCATACCGAGCATCCAGGGCGTCGAAGCGAGCCTGTCCAGCTTCAAACCCAACGTCCATCCCAACCCTCATCTCCTACATCATCTGTAGCATCCGGGTCATCTCTTGACCCTGCTGTGGAACTGCGGGAGAAGGCTCTACAGGAGGTGGTTGCTCTGGGGGAACAACCATAATGAAACCACCATCATCAGGCTCTGGTCGAAGTATAGCCCAAGGCGCTCCGCGCCGCATG
Source organism: Hygrophila difformis (assembly GCA_030278955.1). Classification (NCBI taxonomy): domain Eukaryota; kingdom Viridiplantae; phylum Streptophyta; class Magnoliopsida; order Lamiales; family Acanthaceae; genus Hygrophila; species Hygrophila difformis. The sequence continues at coordinate 36,753,905 of JAOANR010000002.1, read as the reverse complement.
GCGGTGCGTCGAGCAGAGTAGCGCGGAACAAGGTAGTGGTCACCCGCAGCTAGCTCGTAGGGGTCCGTCTCTGGGGTCGTGCGGATCCCCTGCGCTGCACATAGACCATAGATAAGATTTACATGGGTAATCACCCTGCTACCCCGACCTCGACGCATACCCCTCAGGTTGTCCTCGATACAAGCCCCCACATTTACCCAACCGCCTCGAGCGATAAAGTAAATGCTCTCGTAAATGTGATCTATGGCAATGTGACTCCGAGTGATCGGCCGGACGTGTCCTAACCATAGGTGAGTAAGAGTACGCCAGGAGGAGTCCATCGTCGTCAATCGAAGTTCGTGATTGTGCTCAATCCGAGGTGGCACCTCGGTGCATAATGCGCCCCATACGGGAGGGTGTATACGACCTTCAGGCTATGGCCGAAATACTCACTCGTCGGGTAGGTCAAGATATAGGTTGATCGCCCTAGCACTGAAGTCTAGATAGAGACCGCGGACCCAAACTTGAGACAAGTCACTATGCTCCCCGAGACCGCCAATGTTGGCGATAACCTCCATGGCCAGATATCCTGAGGCGATGCCCTGGGGATGGTGAGCAAGCCCAGTCCATTGTAGATGATCCAAGACCAGCCGGAGCCTGTCATCGTCCATACGCTGGGGATGAATGCCTCTCTCCGGAACATAAGCCCGGTTCCGACGAAGCTCGTCGAAATAGAAATCATGGGAGGCCATCGTCGCAAACCGACGCTTACCAAGTCCGCGGGGACGCTCCTCGTGAGGGAGGTCCTTGAGTCTCACACCTCACTCCTCCTCCTCCTCCTCGGACTCGCTGACATCAATATCCGGCATCACCGGAACAACAGAACTAGAACAGGCCCCGTGACGCGGGGTAGCCCGTCTCTTAGGCCTCGGAGGGCACATAAGAGAGGCCAATACGACCCACATAAACAGTAACATCCTGCGGGAGTATCCAACACCAAATATAAGTCCATAATTCTCATAATATTCTACAAACGTGTATACACAGAGAAAACATCGATATAGCCTTCCGATATGAATAACCCACAAAACATCAAGCCTAATCATCTAACCTCAGAAAATAGAAAGCAACCTGAGAAAAGAACGCATCAAAACAAGAAGAGAGTTCTTTGTGGCATTTCATCGAGCATGTCACGTGCACAATAAACCATTTCCTCGGGGCACTTACAAAATTCACGGAATTTGCCCAAATTTAAAACAATCAATCAATCAACCATCAATAACTACAATGTAGCACTAAACAACAACAAACAACTCGAGTTCACACCTACATTGTCGACTAAAGTTGAAATACGCATGTTTTTCTAAAAATTCATAAACTAGCAAGGAATCACCAAGAACATGTGCACATTATTTCACAAACACATCCAAATCAATAAATACAACACCAAGTACTACAATCATCTACCAAATTGCATAAATCAAGTCTAAAACTAGCAAATCCCCAAATTTTACATAAACCCTAACTCTTAGAATCCGTCACGAAATCGAGCGAACCAAGGTATCGAGACTTAAATTGACAAGCTAAAGAGGAAGATTCATACCTTACTTAGTGAAAACGAGATGGGAGTCGAGGAGATTTGGAAGTAGAGAGGCTAATTTGAGAGAATTTTGAGGGAGTGTTCGGAAATGGGGGAGGAACTGGGGGAACTCGCGCACCCCCACCCCCGCGGCTTTTTTTGTTCAAATTGCCACCGCCACGCGGTCCCGACGCGGTATTGGCCGAAACCGCGCGGACACCGCGCGGCACCCGAATTTTGTTTTATTTGTGGACCTCATTTCATTTTACCTTACACCACTTAATTGGACCGAGCTTACATTAATAATGTGGTATTACGACTGGATTAACAAATGCGCCGGCAATGTTCATGAATCTCATGAACAATGTCTTTAGAGAGTTGTTAGATCAGTGCGTCGTAGTATTCATCGACGACATCCTGATCTACTCGAAAAGTGAGGAAGAGCATTCCCAACATTTGCATCAAGGGTTGGGGATTTTGCGCAAGAACCAACTCTATGGAAAGTTGTCCAAATGGGAATTTTGGTTGAAGGAAGTAGCATTCCTTTGACACATAGTAACCGCCAATGGAGTTTCAGTAGATCCGGCAAAGGTTTCGGCGATAACTGAGTAGGTATCGCCGACAAGTCCAACCGAAATAAGGAGTGTCCTTGGACTAGCTGGATATTATAGGCGATTTGTGAAAGATTTCTCAAAAATCGCACGACCCTTAACTCAACTACTGAAAAAGAAAGTGAAATACGAGTGGACTAGTGAGTGTGAGTCCGTGTTTCAAGAACTAAAGAAACGACTCACCACTACACCCGTATTAACACTGCCATCGGAAGATGGTGATTTCGAGGTTTACAGTGACGCTTCGAAGGAAGGTCTAGGATACGTCTTAATGTAAGACTCGAAAGTCATTGCATACGCATCACGTCAATTAAAATCTCATGAGGCGAACTATCCGACACACGACTTGGAGTTGGCGGCAGTCGTATTTGCTCTGAAGATATGGAGACATTATCTCTATGGGCGAAAGTGTCGAATGTTCATTGACCACAAGTGCCTCAAGCACATATTCACTCAGAAGGAGTTGAATCTAAGGCAAAGGAGGTGGTTGGAACTAATAAAGGACTACGATCTCGAAATTGCATATCACGGAGGAAAGGCCAACGTGGTAACCGATGCCCTAAGTCGGAAGGCCCAGCACGTAGCAAACTCACTGGTAATTCCGCCGGCATTGTATAAGGACTTGGCGAGATTGAGCTTAGAGCTGGTACACCCAGGCACCGTAAGAGAAGTGCTCAATGCCATGGTGGTCGAATCGACCATATTTGATGAGATCAAACTCGCCCAACCGGGTGACGAGAAGTTAAAAAGGATTAAGGAGAGCATTGCCGATGGAAAGGCGATAGGATTTGCTGTCCATGAGGATGGAAGCATTCGTTTCAAGGGGAGGTGGTGCATACCACAAGAATGTGGGGAATTGAAATGAAGATTGATGGAGGAAGGTCATAACACGCCATATTTGGTTCACCCCAGAGGTGACAAGCTTTATAAGGACCTGAAGAAGAATTACTGGTGGCCGAATATGAAAAGAGAAGTAGCGGAGTTTGTGGCGAGATGTCTCACGTGCCAAAAGGTCAAAGCCGTGCGACGAAAACCCCTAGGATTGATGCAACCATTGGAAATCCCGAGTTGGAAATGGGAGAGTATCTCGATGGATTTTATTTCGGGATTACCGCGATCACATAAAGGGATGAACAAGATATAGGTGATTGTCGATAGGCTAACAAAGACAGCCATATTCATTCCAATGAAGGACACTTGGACTATGGACCAATTAGCCAGAGTATATGTCGACAACGTGGTGTGACGACATGGGGTACCACATGACATTATTTCCGATAGAGACAGTAGATTCGTCTCTCACTTTTGGACTACGTTGCAAGAAGCGCTCGGTACGCAAATCAAGATGAGTACCATGTTCCACCCAATGACGGATGGACAAACTGAGAGAATGATCCAAACGTTGGAAGACATGCTAAGAGCGTGTGTCCTAGAATTTATGGGTAGTTGGGAAAATCACTTGCCATTAATTGAATTTTCCTATAACAATAGCTACCATGCCAGCATCGGCATGGCACCATTCGATGCACTGTACGGGCGGAAGTGCCGAAGTCCGTTAAGTTGGGTAGAGAATGATAAGGCAGTGGTAGTAGGACCACAACTTGTTGAGGATATGGCTCAACAAATTAAGATCATTCAAGGAAAGATGAAGGCGGCACAAGACCGACAGAAGAGTTATGCCGATGTAAGGCGGCAAGACCTAGAATTTCAAGTTGGAGACAAGGTCATGCTAAAGATATCACCAATGAAGGGGGTGATGTGCTTTGGCAAACGGGGAAAGCTAAGTCCCCGATATATAGGACCTTACGAGATTCTAGAAAGAGTCGGTACTTTAGCATATCGACTAACCTTACCACCACAACTGGCTCGAGTGCATAATGTGTTCCACGTATCCCAATTGAAGACGTATGTGCACGACCCAACACATGTACTCCAACCGGAAGAAATTGAATTGGATGATGACTTGAGCTGCGAGAAAATTATGGTCCGAATACTCGATGTGAAGGAGAGGGTAACGAGAAATAAGACAGTGAGGATGGTTAAGGTTCTTTGGTCGAACCACGAGACTGAGACGACAACATGGGAGTTAGAAGCAGGCATGAGGGAGCGTTACCCGACCTTATTCCAAGACAATGCGACCACAATTATGGGGACATAACTGTAATCTTAAGGGGGGGTGGGAGGATGTAACGACCCAAACATTTTGTACCCGAACATTTTGAATCCCACATAAACAAATTCGAATTGTTTTGAACTACGTAATGACTTGATCCCTTCACAGGATACGTAGGCAACTTGGAAATTTCAATTCTGGGTTCAGTCAAATAATCACACACCAAAACATAATTCAAATAATCACAAATAATCACAAACAAACATATCGACCAATGATTAAACAACAATAATTACACATAATCAAACAACCAAACAAACAAACAGTCAAACAGTACGTCGCGCAACTTCGAGGACAAAGTTGATTCTTAAGGGGGGTAGACTGTAATACCCGAGACTTTTAATAATAGGAAATGGAATTAAATGTGAATAGCAAAGGAATTCTAATTCCAAGAACTCTGAAGTCGAAAATAATTTAAGTAAATAAATCATTGCACGGAATCGAAAGACGACGAATTCGACGCCAACGAATTTAAATTAAATGGATTCAAGGATTCGAATACGAAATCGATTAAAGACGAAATAAAATTTAGAATAGGAATCGGAATCCGAAAACGACCCGGAAAACCGAGTCCGAGAACGTCGGAGGGTAGAAACCCAAACGAGAGGGGGAAAGGCCCGACGGATCGCACGGCCCGGCCCACGACGCAGCCCTACCGGGGGAAATCCCGCGCCAAGACCGCGCCGCATCACAGTGTGCGATCAACTTTCGGTTTTCGACGATTTCTTACCATATTTTCGACCCCCGACTTTGGAAACTCAATCCCGGTTGAGTAAAGGTGCATATGGTCGGATTTAGAGGTCTTAGGACTCATTTATTTCGAAACTCCAAACCCTAGCAGCCCATTGTCTCTCCAAACTCTCCAAAGTTCTTCCAACACCCGAAATCACCAAGATCGAGCCTTCGAATCACTTTTCGGCGATGAAAACCGACGGAGGAGGCGTGGAGATGATATATGTTGTATTTGATGATATTTTTATGCATATGTCAACTTAAATTGTTTGAGAAAATTAATAAAAATGGCCTTGATTGGATTGATTTTTGGGACATTGGTTTTGTAGGAAAGGTGGCAAATTTCCAACATTGGACAGCCTATTTTGAAGTGTTGGGCGTGCCCACGCCTAAGGTCCAATTCGCAGCTGTGGGGTCTATGTGTGAAGCATCAAAATTTGCAAAAAGATCCTTGGGGCTAAATTGAAGTATCTAAATCTTTGGGCATCAATTTTCAGATTTTTATTATGGCATCAAATCTTTGGGCATCAAATCCTTGGGAATCAATTACAAAAGAATAATCAAAGGCTATGATGTTGATGGTTTTGGATGGAATTGAGGGAGGACTACTTGGAACATGCAAAAGAGAGAAAGAAGAATATGTTAATAAAAAATTTGGTTTTGTTTTGCTATAAAAAAAAGAGGAACGGAAGAGAGCAAAGGTATTCACTTTTTGCCATTATTCCACACAACACATTGGCCATTATTCCACAAAACACAAGACATTGGCCAATTTTCCACCAAAAGAGGTTCCAACCATTGGAGACACACTAGAGAGGAGACTCCATTTTTGTTGGCACTTACAAAATTGGAGGATCCCAAGGGCAATAAGGATTCGATCCTTCGTGGGTGATTTTCTTGTTCTATTTCTATAATTGATTACCATGTTGGATTGTATGGATTTGGTTATGTTTTGGATGGATTGTGAGTAGTTTTCTTATCTAGTTTAGGTTTTGAATTTGTGTGTGGATATGGAATTGTGAGACTTATTTTGTTGACATATTTTTATGCTTAATTGAATTGGGTATTTTTAATTCCTCTATTAATTATGTTTTGAATTGCTTGATTGATATAGCGGCCGCGTGTTGATTGAGTAATTTATTGCTAGATTGGGAAGTGCATCCGTAATTGTGTATTTTTCCAATCAAGTAGCAAACTAGAGGAAGAATACTCTAGTGAGGGATTAAAATCGGTTTTAAACACTACCTCGTAGGATTAGTGTTGAATCGAATTGGGTTTTTCTTGTGCTAAATGCTATCAAGTCATGTTATGCTATGGTCGTACCTAGTATTCACACTTGATTAGGGGAATGGCTTATGGTCGTACCTAAGCCATCGAATAAGTATGGAAAAATTGGTTGGGAAACGCTTGTAGACCAACTTTAACCAATTTAGTCAATTAACCAATTAAGTTAAATGCATGTCAATGATCAATTCCATATCCAATACATAATTCATGCCTAAACTAGAGTTTTAATTATCCTAAAGAGCTCACTTGTTACCTTGCATTTGTTTTTGTTTTTGTTTAATTGTTATTTTCTTTTTACTAGTTTAGTTGAAATCAAATCCCCCCATCTTTATAAATATAAATATAATTTATAATTAATCAAGTGATTGAAAATAAACTCTTTGAGCAAGTTCCCTGTGGAGACGACCCTACTCACTATATATATTACATTTATTTATCTTCTTCTGTGGTGTAGGACTAATATTTAATTTGCAGCTTTGCGACGAGCTAGCAATTTTTGGCGCCGTTGCCGGGGACTATCGCCAAAAGAGGATTTTTCATACCTTGGTTAATTTAATATATATATATTTCTCTAATCTTTATTTCCACTTATTGGTTTATGCCTCGCACAGATCGTGGTGGTGAAAAGAATTACGATCCAGAGATTGAAAAGACCGCACGCCGTTTGAGTAAAGAAGCCAGGGAACGAAGGAGAGAAGAGAAAGCGGAGGTGTCAACACCTTTGCTCAATTTGGAAATTCAAATAGCGGAGGATTCAAGTTCATCATCAGATTCTGAGGAAAGCGAAAAAGTGGAAGAGGAAACTGAAATTCCTCAACCTGCTATGGCACAACAGAGAACATTGAGGGAGCTAGCATCCCCTGACTTGGCTCAACAGCCACTCTGTATTACTTTTCCTACTGTGGCCGACAATGCGGCCTCTGTGTTGAAAACTGGACTAATACATTTGTTGCCTAACTTTCATGGTTTGTCAGGAGAAGAACCACACAAACACTTACAGGAGTTTGATGTGGTGTGTACAAGCATGAAACCAGCTGGTATCACTGAAGATCAAATCAAGCTAAGGGCATTTCCATTTTCCTTGAAAGATACAGCAAAGGATTGGTTGTTCAACCTTCCTGCAGGTAGTATCACCACTTGGAATGAGATGAAGCGTAAGTTTTTGGAGAAGTATTTTCCTGCTTCTCGAGCTGCAAACCTGAGGAAAGAGATATGTGGTATTAAACAAGCTACAGGGGAATCACTTTTTGAATACTGGGATAGGTTCAATAAACTTATTACTAGGTGTCCACAGCACCAAATTTCCGAGCAATTACTAATCCAGTATTTCTATGAAGGTTTAACCGCTATGGACAGGATGCTTATAGATGCTGCAAGTGGAGGTGCACTTATGAACAAGACACCGGAGGAGGCCTGGGCATTGTTGAATAATATGGCAATGAATTCACAGCAGTTTGGGACAAGGGAAGTTGTTCCAGTGAAAGAAGCTGGGGAAGTAAGTTCTTTACAGCAACAATTAACTGAATTAACATCTTTTGTTCGTAAGCTTGCTGTAGGGAATGCACAGGTAAAGGCCTATGGAATATGCTCAAATACGGATCATTCCACTGATGCTTGTCCCACGTTGTCTGAGGAAGTAGAAGTTAATGCAGCTGGATTTGTGCAAAGGAGAAATTACGACCCATTTTCCAACACGTACAATCCGGGATGGAGGGATCATCCCAATTTGCGTTATGGGAATCAACAAGCTCCTACACAACAACCTCCGGGTTTTAAACCAGCTCCACTGCCGCCACAACAAAGGGCATCCCCACAAGCTCCCTTCCCAGGTAATTCTCTACATGATCTAGTTAAGAATATGGCAGCTAATATGTTGCAATTTCAACAGGAAACTAGAACAAGTATAAAGAATTTGGAGGATCAAATGTCCCAAGTAGTGAATGAGGTGCGTGATATGAAGCAAAGGGAAAAAGGAAAATTGCCTGCTCAAACACATGCTAATCCTGGAAATGTTAGTGCAATGACGCTGAGAAGTGGAAAGGAATTAGAAGGTCCAAAGGAAATCGTTTCAAAGGAAAAGGCAGAGGATGAAATTGAAAAAGAAATGGAGCAAGAAGCACAAAAATCAAGTGATGAGGTAAAATTAAATTTACCAATTACTCCAAAATCTAATATTGCTCCTTTTCCTCATAGGTTGGTGAAGCCTTCAAAGGGAGACAAGGACAAGGAAATCATGGAGGTGTTTAAAAAAGTGGAATTGAGCATTCCCTTGTTAGATGCAATCAAGCAGATCCCTCGATATGCAAAGTTTCTAAAGGACTTGTGTTCCAACAAGCAAAAATTGAGAGGAGATGAGAAGGTGATAGCGGGAGAAAGTGTATCCGCCATGCTTCAAAGGAAACTTCCACAAAAATGCGGAGATCCCGGTATGTTTGTCATTCCATGCAAGATAGGTAAAATGGAGGTAAAAAGGGCTATGTTAGATTTAGGTGCTGCTATTAATGTAATGCCTAGATCTATTTTTAACTCTTTGAACATTGGACCACTTAAAGAAACGGGCATAATAATTCAATTAGCGGATAGGACTAATGCATATCCTGAAGGGATTATAGAGGATGTCCTAGTTCAAGTTAATGAATTAATATTTCCTGTTGATTTCTATATTTTGGATATGCATGATGAAAACTCACCAAATCCTTCACCTATTTTGCTTGGAAGACCATTTATGTGCACAGCTAGAACAAAAATTGATGTAAAAACTGGAACTCTTTCCATGGAATTTGAAGGTGAAAAAGTCCAATTTAATATTTTTGATGCCATGAAATATCCAGTCGAATCTAATGCTTTGTGTTGCATAGATGTTCTTGATGCTAATGTGCAGGAGGTCTTTGATTTAAATGGGAAGGATGACCTTGAGACAGCAATTATACAGAACCTTCGAGTCGATACTTTGGATGAAACACCAGTGGATGATGCTGTGAAGGAGATGGTTCAAGCTTTGCACTCTCTAGAACCTAAACCATCAAGGTATGCTGTTGTGAATTCCATACTTAAGAAATCTGACAATGGTCTTTTGCCATCGGTTGTGCAGGCACCAATTTTGGAGATGAAACCACTGCCACCCACTCTTAAATATACATTCCTAGGAGCTGAAAAGACCTTACCAGTGATTATCTCAGCTGCCCTATCTCCTACACAAGAGGAAAAGTTGGTTCGTGTGTTGAGAGAGCAAAAAGAGGCTATTGGTTGGCAATTAGCAGATATAAGAGGAATTAGCCCTTTCTTGTGCACTCACAGGATTGCGCTTGAAGAAGATACAAAACCTTTAAGGCAAGCACAAAGGAGACTCAATCCGGCCATGATGGAAGTGGTGAAGAAGGAGATCCTCAAACTATTGGATGCAGACATCATCTACCCAATTTCAGATAGCAACTGGGTAAGTCCCATTCATGTGGTTCCAAAGAAGTCGGGAGTTACAGTGGAAGTTGATCATGATGGTAATCTTATTCCTGTAAGGAAGCAAACAGGTTGGAGACAATGCATTGATTACCGTAAATTAAATTCTGTAACAAAGAAAGATCATTTTCCCCTACCCTTTATTGATCAAATGGTTGAGCGTTTGGCAGGGAAGTCACATTATTGCTTCCTAGACGGCTTTTCGGGGTACTTTCAGATTGCCATTGCGCCTGAGGACCAAGAGAAGACCACATTCACTTGCCCATTTGGAACCTTCGCCTACAGGAGAATGCCTTTCGGACTTTGCAACGCCCCTGCCACCTTTCAAAGGTGCATGGTAAGTATTTTTTTCTGATTATGTGGGGAAGGGGATAGAAGTGTTCATGGATGACTTTAGCGTGTATGGAACTGATTTTGACACTTGCTTAGATAATTTGGAATTAATTTTGAAAAGATGCAAGGACACTAAGTTAGTGTTAAATTGGGAGAAGTGTCAATTCATGGTAGAAGAGGGGATAGTCCTTGGTCATTTAGTGTCATCTAAGGGGATAGAAGTAGATAAGGCCAAGGTCGATATTATTTCTGCTTTACCCTACCCCATTTCGGTGAGGGATATTCGTTCTTTTTTAGGACATGCAGGATTTTATCGACGTTTCATCAAAGATTTCTCCAAGGTGGCTGCTCCTCTTTTCAAGTTGCTACAAAAAGATATCCAATTTGAGTTTGATGATCAATGCAAGAAGACCTTTGACAAGATTAAGGAGCTGTTGACTTCACCCCCCGTTATTCAGCCGCCAAACTGGGAGCTTCCTTTCGAAATCATGTGTGATGCAAGTGACACCGCAGTTGGAGCTGTGCTTGGACAAAGAAGTGGAAGAATTCCTTGGGCAATCTACTATGCATCAAAAGCTCTAAATGGAGCCCAATTAAATTATTCCACTACTGAAAAAGAACTCCTAGCTGTTGTATTTGCTCTTGAAAAATTTTGATCTTATTTGCTTGGTACTAAAGTAATTGTCTTTTCTGATCATGCAGCTCTAAGGTACCTTATGACAAAGAAAGATAGCAAACCAAGGCTCATTCGATGGGTCTTACTCCTACAAGAATTTGATGTGGAAATTCGAGACAAGAAAGGTAGTGAGAACCTTGTGGCTGACCACCTCAGTCGACTCCCAACACCTCAAGAGAAATTATCTTTAAGGGAGTATTTTCCGGATGAACAATTGCTTTCAATTTCTAGCATTTCACCCTGGTATGCGGATTTAGTTAATTATTTGGTCACTAATCAATTTCCTATTGGTTGGACAAAGGCAAAGAAGGATAAGCTTAAGAGTGATGCTAGATATTACATATGGGATGACCCGTACCTGTGGAAGCGTTGCCAAGATCAAGTGATAAGGCGGTGTGTAAGTGAAAGTGAGTACGAATCCATTCTTAAATTCTGTCATTCCATGGAGTGTGGAGGTCATTTTGGTGCCCAAAGAACCGCAAGGAAGGTATTGGATAGCGGTTTTTATTGGCCTACCTTATTTAAAGATGCATATTCGTTTTGCAAAATGTGTGATAAGTGTCAAAGGGTAGGAAATATAACTGCTAGAGATCAAATGCCCCTAACACCAATGATGTTTGTTGAAATATTTGATGTATGGGGGATGGATTTTATGGGGCCATTTCCTAATTCTCATGGATTTTTATATATTATACTTGCTGTTGACTATGTTTCGAAATGGGTGGAAGCAAAAGCCACCCGGACTAATGATTCAAAGGTTGTTGCAGATTTCCTCAAGTCCATTTTCAATCGTTTTGGGATGCCTAAGGCGGTTGTCAGTGACCGGGGTACTCATTTTTGCAACAAAACTATTTCAGCTTTGTTTCGCAGGTATGGTGTTCTACACAAGGTCTCAACCTCTTACCACCCGCAAACCAATGGGCAAGCTGAAGTTTCCAACAAAGAGATCAAGGGGATTCTTGAGAAAATGGTGAGGCCGGACAGGAAGGATTGGAGCTTAAGGTTGGGAGATGCATTGTGGGCATACCGAACGGCATTCAAAACTCCAATAGGGATGTCTCTTCCTATAGGTTAGTCTTTGGTAAGCCATGTCATTTACCAGTTGAAATCGAGCACCGTGCATTTTGGGCTGTTAAACAATGTAACATGAGTTTGAGTGAAGCTGGAGAAAGTAGAAAGTTGCAATTGCAAGAGTTGGAGGAGATTAGGAACGAGGCTTATGACAATGCCATGATTTACAAGGAGAAGAGTAAGAATTTTCATGACCAAAATATTTTGAGAAAAGATTTTAAGGTGGGCCAAAAGGTTTTACTTTATAATTCTAGACTCAAGCTCTTCCCGGGTAAGTTACGTTCTCATTGGATAGGTCCATTTGTGGTGACTAATATAACATCTTTTGGTGCAGTGGAAATACAAAGTTTACACACGGAGAAGAAGTTTGTGGTGAATGGGCATCGTCTTAAGCCCTATTATGAAGGATTTCAACCTCAAGTAGTGGAGGGAATCAAGTTTATTGAATCCCACGAGCTTAATTGAATTAAGACGTCATTGTGTCTAGCCAAAGACCTAAAAGAAAGGCGCTTCTTGGGAGGCAACCCAAGTTTCATATTTAAATTTCGCTTTGTTTAGTTGAATTTTCGAGTCTTAGTTCGAGTCTAATAAAGTTTTCTTTGGTTTTTGATTTCAATTGTTGATTTCAGGAGCTTTTGGAGTTGCAGAGTAAAAATTGGTGTTGTGCGTGGGCATACTTAAGAGCAAAATTCATTCTGGAATTCATAAAAAAAAAAAAAAAAAAAAAATGGAGAAACAGAGTAATTAGAAGCCTTGCGCGTGGGCACGCATAAGGAGTAAAATTACACTGGAATTTGGGTTCAAGTAAAAAGAGGGAGAAACAGGATAATTTGAAGCTTTGCGCGTGGGCACGCTCAAGGAGTAAATATACACTGGTATTGGAGTGGAAGGAAGGAAGTCCACCAGGCTAAATATGAGCCTTAGGCGTGGGCACCCTTAAGAGAAAAAAATAGACTGCCCAATTGGAGTCCAACTTAGGGCATAAACTTATTTTCCCATCATTTTCAAACAAACACACAATCCTCTCTCAAGTTCCACCCTCCCCCTCCACCACTCCGGTCCGTCTCTCTCTCTGCCCAGACCACCGCCGTCCGCCGCCCTCCCCCAGCCGCCGCGTCGCCGCCTCCTCTTCCTCTCCAAACCACCACCTGCTCCGGCCTCCCTCCTCCTCCTTCCTCTCCTTCCTCCGCGTCCGACGAAACCTCTCTCGCCGCCCTTCACGAGCGCCGCCGTCCTCAGCCGCTCGTCGCGTCTCTGTCTCTGTCTCAGCCCTCGCCCCTCGACAGCGCCGCCCTTCCTCTCTCTCTCGCTCGCCGCACGTCCGAGCCCAACCTCCACCGCCTCTGCTTCGCGAACCCAAGGCGCCGCCGGATCCGCCCATCGCCGCTGCTCCGGTCATCTCTTCTAGTCCGAGCGCCGCCCCTCGCCGTCCCTTCTCTCCCCGGCCTCTCTCTCGCTGCCCTAGCACGCCGCGCCACCGCCAATCACCACGCGCCGCCCCTCGCCACCCCTCGTCGTCTCTGTCTTGCCGGAACCCTTGCGCCTCCAGCCGCCAGTAGCTCCCGCCGCCGCCTCCTCTCTCTCGCCGTCGATCGGAAGCCTAGCGCACCACCACCGTCGCTCGCCCCAGCCGCCTCCGTCGGGAACCACCTTCCAGCGCCGCCCCTCGCTCGACCAGATCCGCCCGTCACCGGAGCGCCGCCACCAGGCCTTCAGCTTTCTCAACGCCGCCGCAACCACCAGCGCCGCCCTGTGCGCCGCCGCTTCTAGGGTTCCCTAGACCCATCCGAGTGCTTGCCAAATCAGGTTAACTCTATGTTACAATTCATCCCAATCTGTCTTCCGGTTTGGTTTGATATTGAGTGCTTAAAAATCTGTCTTCGTTGCAATTAATTTGAAATTTTGTGTCTGCTTTTGGTTAACAATTGGTATTGCTGTGCACACTGATCTTAGTATATGCTTGGTGAATTGAGATTATTCGTTTATTCAGATATCAACTTGAGTCTTGGCTTAGTTTGATTGATTCCATTGGTGATTTCTGTGAATCAAGATGATATGAGTAATTGAAGTGTGCAAATTGTGAATTAAGATTGGTTGAGCATAGGCTAGTCTGGATTTAAAACTTCTTTGAACTGTGGTTGGCTCTAGGGTATTAGATTGTGCTATTCTTGTTGCTACTTGGTTGTTTGTGGAATTTTCTGAGTGCAGGGATTTTAGAATGGGGAGGACCAACACCCCGGCTACCCGATCCAAAAAGAAGGCTCTGGCACATACTTCAAAAGGGGTTTCTAAACCCCCAACAAAGAAAGGTCCAACAAAGTTGCCACCTTGAAAGCATCTCAGACCGAAATTCAAACTTCCCAGGCTCGCCTTGAAGCAAGGATGGACTCTATTTTAGAGATCCTCCGGGCCAGACAATAGGCCCCGCGGGCGCTTCCACCTAATCCAGGGAAGTTCTTATCTCCTCCTCTTAATTTCATCTTTATTTTGCAATAGGGACATTGCATGATTTAGGTGTGGGGGGATTTTTAGGATATGCTTACACATGAATATGATTTTTGAACTTCCTAGCTTATCCTCTTGCGTTGTCTTGCCAAGTCTTATATGCATTGCTTGAATTTTGTAGAGTTTGCCATGTTCTTAGTCAAATTAATTGAGGGGTATGCTTAGTTTTCTATCACTTAACCCTAAGTGAGCTATTTGAGCCTTTTTTTTAATTTGAGCCTTTTTTTTTAAAAAAAAAAAAAAAATCCATGAAATAAAAAATAAAAAATAAAAAAAAAATAATAAAAAATAAAAAAATAAACTCATCACATATTTGCTCAAATTTTCTTGTTGTGTGAAACGCATGAGACTTGATTTTCTAGAACTTGCTTGATTATACATAGTTGATTGTACTCTCATTTTTGAATCTTGATGCAAATAAAATGATAAGGGCACTAGGAATACCCCATTTTGGCCTTGTTTTCCCCTTGACCCATGTTTATCCTTTAGTGAACCACTCTGAGCCTATTGATGATATATCCATTTTTCTTGGTTCATGTTTAACCCCTTAGCTTGAGACCTTTTTCTTCGATTATGGCCATACACTCATTTGAACCCTGGGAACATGAGGAAATTTGTTTAAGTATCATTACATGTGATTTTGGTTAAAGGTTGCACTTGATGTGAGTTGATTGAGTTTTTGTATTCGACATGTGATTTTGTTATTGTACTGCCTCTCTCTAAGAAAAAAAGAAAAAAAAAAAAGAAAAAAAAATAATAATAATAATAATAATAATAATAATAAAATACCAGGGCAGTGGAAATAAATAGTTTGGAACGTGTTCCTTTAACCGGAGTGTTATGAACAAAGAGTTGAAGTTCTGTCTGCAATTTTCAGACAATGGAATTCCTCTCATAAACGTACCAAGCTATTGAAGGCCACCCAAAAAAAAAAAAAAAAAAAAAAAAGAGAGAGAGGCAGGCATGTTTGTATTAGCTGCAAGTGTAATTCTTTATTTTGAGAACAGCATGATCATTGATGTCAAAGAGAATTTGTGCAACATATGTTTCGTAGCATGTTTTGATGATTAGACAATTTCCTCAATTCCTTTTAACCTACATACTCCATATTTTCCTACCCCAACCTTAGCCCCGTTACAACCCTAATAAAGACCCTTTGATTATGAGCATCATGTTCTTATTTGAGATGTGTGAATTTACTGTGATTTGATAGCAAGCCTATGGGATTGATAGTTCTCTATGCGTATTGAGTGAAATCTAGCCTAAACACTTGAGGGTGAGTGATCTCTTATTATATTTTCCCATTTTGTGACGATAGTTGGCTTTGCATACCTTGATTTTGATGAAACTTTGACATGGTTGAATGATACTTGGTTTGGCATGCACTTTTGATATTTGGTCTTGATATATGCTTGAGGACAAGCATGGATTAGGTGTGGGGGAGTTGATATATGTTGTATTTGATGATATTTTTATGCATATGTCAACTTAAATTGTTTGAGAAAATTAATAAAAATGGCCTTGATTGGATTGATTTTTGGGACATTGGTTTTGTAGGAAAGGTGGCAAATTTCCAACATTGGACAGCCTATTTTGAAGTGTTGGGCGTGCCCACGCCTAAGGTCCAATTCGCAGCTGTGGGGTCTATGTGTGAAGCATCAAAATTTGCAAAAAGATCCTTGGGGCTAAATTGAAGTATCTAAATCTTTGGGCATCAATTTTCAGATTTTTATTATGGCATCAAATCTTTGGGCATCAAATCCTTGGGAATCAATTACAAAAGAATAATCAAAGGCTATGATGTTGATGGTTTTGGATGGAATTGAGGGAGGACTACTTGGAACATGCAAAAGAGAGAAAGAAGAATATGTTAATAAAAAATTTGGTTTTGTTTTGCTATAAAAAAAAGAGGAACGGAAGAGAGCAAAGGTATTCACTTTTTGCCATTATTCCACACAACACATTGGCCATTATTCCACAAAACACAAGACATTGGCCAATTTTCCACCAAAAGAGGTTCCAACCATTGGAGACACACTAGAGAGGAGACTCCATTTTTGTTGGCACTTACAAAATTGGAGGATCCCAAGGGCAATAAGGATTCGATCCTTCGTGGGTGATTTTCTTGTTCTATTTCTATAATTGATTACCATGTTGGATTGTATGGATTTGGTTATGTTTTGGATGGATTGTGAGTAGTTTTCTTATCTAGTTTAGGTTTTGATGTGGATATGGAATTGTGAGACTTATTTTGTTGACATATTTTTATGCTTAATTGAATTGGGTATTTTTAATTCCTCTATTAATTATGTTTTGAATTGCTTGATTGATATAGCGGCCGCGTGTTGATTGAGTAATTTATTGCTAGATTGGGAAGTGCATCCGTAATTGTGTATTTTTCCAATCAAGTAGCAAACTAGAGGAAGAATACTCTAGTGAGGGATTAAAATCGGTTTTAAACACTACCTCGTAGGATTAGTGTTGAATCGAATTGGGTTTTTCTTGTGCTAAATGCTATCAAGTCATGTTATGCTATGGTCGTACCTAGTATTCACACTTGATTAGGGGAATGGCTTATGGTCGTACCTAAGCCATCGAATAAGTATGGAAAAATTGGTTGGGAAACGCTTGTAGACCAACTTTAACCAATTTAGTCAATTAACCAATTAAGTTAAATGCATGTCAATGATCAATTCCATATCCAATACATAATTCATGCCTAAACTAGAGTTTTAATTATCCTAAAGAGCTCACTTGTTACCTTGCATTTGTTTTTGTTTTTGTTTAATTGTTATTTTCTTTTTACTAGTTTAGTTGAAATCAAATCCCCCCATCTTTATAAATATAAATATAATTTATAATTAATCAAGTGATTGAAAATAAACTCTTTGAGCAAGTTCCCTGTGGAGACGACCCTACTCACTATATATATTACATTTATTTATCTTCTTCTGTGGTGTAGGACTAATATTTAATTTGCAGCTTTGCGACGAGCTAGCAGGAGAACAAGATCTTTAGTGTTCCAGATTGTGGTAAGTCGTGCATAGGTTTTTGTTTAGCTTTTCGAACCCGAAAACTCGAACTAACATTAGATTTTTTTTCTTTCGATTCAAATCCGTGGCCAAAGTTGGAAGCTTCGCGTTAAGGAGATCCGTTCGTGTCAAATCTTAGAGCCCGGACGACCCCGAGATAGTCTAGGCCGAAATTCAAGTAAGATAATGCCTTACATATCAATATCGGTGGTTTTGAACCGTTAGAAACACTAGTTTTTAACTAAACACTAAAATCGGACATAAAAGATTCAATCTTTATGCGTTTTCTGAGATTGGCAGAAAAACCCTATTTCGAGAATCCGAAACGAAAACCTTCGAACTAGAGATTTATTCCTAACATCTTAATCTATCTTGTGTTAAAATTTCATGCATTTTATTTAAGATTTGGTACCCCAAATCGCGTCGTACATATAGTCGAACTTGTTGAGCATTTTTCTATCACTTATAGTCAAAACTAATATTTGGTGAAAATATAAAAGTTGTAGATAAATGTCTTGAGAAAATGCCTATGAAATTTCGTGCATTTCCATTAAAGTTTGCATAGTCAAAACCTGTTTTCAATACACTGTGTCAGAGAAGGAAAAGTCGATAGAATTTAAGTCCGAACTTAGGGAATTATTCTGACTTTGATCCGGAGTGAATTAGCATAATTTGCCTCTAATAAAACTTGTTTATTTTGGTACCTTTTAAGTGCCTGTAAAATTTCATAAATGTTGGAGGTCATTTGCTCTGTCAAAAACTCTTTTGAAAATCAGTGCGCTGTGTGAACAAAGTTGACAGATTTTGTACTTTACAAAGATTATAAAATTTCACTCGTTTCGTCACATAATTTAGAAAACCTTAAAACACAAAGTTGTTCGTTAGAGTATTTTGAGCTACTGTGAAAATTTCAAGTCGATTGCCTTTAAAATGAATTTTTAAACAGAGATGGCGTAAACTGTGGCAATGGCTTGGTCGAAATGTTGAAAAACTCGATTTTTGAGAAACACATGATTTGTGAGATATGTCTAAACAATAAAAACATTATTTTTAAACCCCGTTAATCTAGGTTGAGCTAGATCTCCACGTAAGTAGAGGGTGGGTGCTCTGCAGGGTGCCCCTCTATCTTGAAATTCGTGCCCCAGTGGAGAAATGTGATATATTGTGAGATTGTGCCAAAACGGCCATTGTAAAATTAGTCTACACTCTCGAGTGTATCCGTATGGGTTACTCGAGGCTCCGGAGTGGTACTGTGTATGGCGCGATACTCGGATTGCTTCGGCAATTCTGAAACTTGATGCTCGAATTGCTCCGGCAATTCTGAAACTTGATATATGAGAAACTTGATACATGAGACACGAGATACTTGAGATATATGGTGGTGGCGTCCTCTTCTTAGTTAACGGGAGAAAAATTTAAATGTCTTAGATTTTATTTGTTTATTTAATATGCTCTTTAAATTATGTCTTTAAATTTATGCCTATGCCTTAAATCATTATTTTTAAATTGGTTATGAGTAATTATGGATTTATTGTTGTCTAAACATGCATGCTATAATGAATTTTTGAAATTTAATAATTAAATACCCCTTTATTGCTATGCTAGGAATTGTCTTACTCAGTATTCATTAATACTGATAAATGTTGTTTATGTTCTTCTATGACAGAGTATGAATCATGAGCACTCATCCGGGGGGAAATATTTTTGGACATTTGTTCATTTCTGCATGATACTGCATACGGGCCTGTTAACCCGTGTTTTGGCCATGTCGGCCCTGCATTTAAATTCCGCTGCGTAGACTTGATATGGATGATTATTATTTTTAAGTAAAAGTACTTCCGGACTTGGTTGTTTTAAATTATTTTTATACCATTAGCCTTGCATCTCTCAAGTGAGCTCAAATGAAGTCGTGTCTTGCTCGGGAGGTGTGGTGGTGGCATCCCGGGCTGGGTGATCAAATGTGGGGTGTTACAGTCCCCCAAAAATAAGCCACCAAATAGGTCTAAAAAACTGACCTCAAGTTCCTACAACACGAATCCAACCTCCAATCGAAGATATAA
This sequence comes from Hygrophila difformis, assembly GCA_030278955.1. NCBI lineage: Eukaryota > Viridiplantae > Streptophyta > Magnoliopsida > Lamiales > Acanthaceae > Hygrophila > Hygrophila difformis. The sequence goes on along the minus strand of JAOANR010000002.1, from coordinate 36,734,411 downwards.
CACCAAACTCCAAGCTAATCTACAAGATTCATCCCCGATGTCCAATTCCATCACTAACTTCCACCACTTCAAAAACCCACCAAAACATTCTCAAAATCAAGTGCAAAAGCTAGGAAAAACAAGGTTTTAAATATCGGTTTCGTTGTCTGTATCGGACATATAAATTTAGGGAAATTTTGAAAATATTTGAAATTTCGAGGAAAATTTCAGAGATATTTGCAATTTTTTGAGAAAACCACATCGAGTTTCTGAAATGATGAAAATGAAGTTATTTCAAATTATCTCATCTATGTTACTATATAAATTAATAATATGCTAACAATACTCATTCAATGGTATATTACGTTAATAATATTGTTGATATCGTGCACCATGTTGATTGATAAGAGATGAAAAATCGATGAAAACAAGTTAATTGAATGGCATATAATCAATGTGCCGAAACATAAATTTTAAGTTTTAATTTTTGTAAAAAAACATATTTTTAGAGTTTAGAAAAAAAATTAAAAAAGATTAAAAATTTCGGGAAATTTCGGTTAAATTTCGAGAAATATCGAGTTTCGGGCGAAATTTCGATGGATATTTTGCAAAAAAATATTGTAGGTGAAATTTCGCTCCAAGGTGTCCCGAAACCCGAAATTTCAACGAAATTTCGGTGATTTTCGGGGATATTTAAAACAATAAGGAAAACACTTACAAAAAATGTAGATACCAATCCCCCTATGGGTGAAAGCGGTACATATAATTCCCGCCCGATCCGATGGCATATTCGATTATATTAGAATCCGAATTCAAATTTTGCTATCCGGCGGATATCCTGAGGATATGGATATGGATACGTATATTTAAAAGTGGATACGAGACCAGATATGGGATAGTAAATATCCCTCCGTATCCGAAAAGATCCGGATATCATGCGGATATTATCCGTATTTTCTATATGGATATCCAAATATTTATAGAATAGTATATACTTCGTTTTTTTTTTAAGGTTACACTTCTCATTTTCACGTATGCCATGCACATTTTCAACGATTAATAACTCAAATTCGGTACAAGTAAAAATTCGAAAAAAATTTCGGTGATTTCGGGGATATTTAAAACAATGAGGAAAACACTTACAAAAAATGTAGATACCAATCCCCCTAGGGATGAAAGCGGGACAGATAATTCCCGCCCGATCCGATGGCATATTCGATTATATTAGAATCCGAATTTTCAAATTTTGCTATCCGGAGGATATGGATATGGATACAGATATTTAAAAGTGGATACGAGACCAGATATGGGATAGTAAATATCCCCCCGTATCCGAAAAGATCGGGATATCATGCGGATATTGTCCGTATTTTCTATATGGATATCCAAATATTTATATAAAGTATACACTTCTCCGTTTTTTTTTTAAGGTTACACTTCTCATTTGCACGTATGCCATGCACATTTTCAACGATTAATAACTCAAATTCGGTATAAGTAAAAGTTCGAAAAATTTGATTTTAAAAACTACAAGATGAGACGAATCCAACAAGATCTCACTTGGCTATATTTTGTCTTATTATAACTACAACAATAATAGAAGTCAAAGTGCTACAATGAACAGTAAAAAAAGTTAAAACGCAACCTTTAAAAAAAGGGAGGGAGTATCATATAGTATATTATATTTTATTAAATATTAAATAAATAAATTATATACGTAAATATAATCAATATAATTAAATCAAATCATACTTAACTAAATCCATATTATTAGGGAATATCCCGACTGGTGCAGCGTTCAAAGATCTTCATGGAGAGATTGATAAGGTGGCAAAAATTCGTGATTGGTTTCTACCGACAAGGAGGTGGCCGGAAAATGGATACAAATTTGGATTCTTTCGCTTTCAAAGTAAAGAGGAGGCGGAGACAGTCATTAAGAAGTTGAATGGGCAGGTATGGATGGGGAAAAATCTGAAGGTAAAAACTGCTATACCTAGTAAGACAGTATCAGACAGAGTTGATGTGTCTTCTCGGAAGAGGAGGGTACAGGAAACGGGAGGCAGCGTCATGCGGAAGGATGGGGTGTCCCGGCCATACCAACACGTTGGGAGGGATGCTTGGAGGGATGAGCGAACATATGCAGACGCCGTAAGAGGTGGAGGTAAAGGAAGGAATGACAAGAGACTGGAGTATAGCAAGAACATAGTACAACTGGAGGCTGTAGAAAGTAATGAAGGGTGGCTAAAGAGATCGGCGGTGGTTGAGTTGAAAGGGTTGGAAACGTTTGTGGAATTCCAGGATTGGTTGTTTGCTGAGTATCGGGAGAGTGAAGAAGTCATTTACGGAGGTGGCAAGGTGATGCTGGTGGTGTTCAAGAATGTTGATACCAGAAATAAATTTGTCCATGATCAGAGAGATGGTCACCTTACGTCATGGAAGCAAAGATGGGAATTGGACAAAGGGTATAGAAAACATCTAGTGTGGGTGTACATCTACGGGATTCCTTATGTTGCTTGGGATGAGGAGAACATTCACAGGATAGTGAGTGCTTGGGGCAGCATAGTAAACATCGATAGAGAATCCAGAGAAAAAAAGAGATTAGATCGGGCTCGAATTCTGGTGGAACTAAAGGAGGAAGGGTTTGTTCCAGAAGGGATGGAGATCCAGGTGCAAGGCAGAACCTTCCCGATCCGTTTGAAGCCTATTTTCAGTGAGCCGGTGGTTGTTTCGGAGGATTCTGGGGATGATAGGGAGGAACTCAGAGGTGACGGACAGGAGGTCTCGGAGGAGGGAGAAGGGCGGTCGGAGAAGACGGGCAATGGGAGGTCCGGGTCTGTATGTCTTGGGGAAGTGGAAAGGCGTCGAGTCTGCATGCATGGGGGAAAACAAAAAGCAAAGGCGGCTGGGGAGTCTGTTGAGGATTCCAACAAAAAAGGTGGACAAGGCTCCCAAGACACAAATGGGTTGGCTAAGGGAGATACGGGTGGTTTCGAGGAAGACAGGGGAATTAATTCCTTCGGATCCGATCCTAGAGGGAAGGGGAACTACTGGGCCAATATAAGTGGTGGGGACGCCGAACTGGGCCATACACAATTAAGTAATGGGCCGATGGAAAATGGTGTTGAGGGGTTAGGCCAGGATGGTATGGCCCAGGAGAATGGGTTAATTCAAAGCCCAACCTCAGAAGGCCCATGGAGTAGTTCAGATAGTGGGACAAATGACACTATCCAAATCGCTGATAGAGAGACGGGAGGGGGTAAGGGGTTAGAGGGAGTTAGGAGAATTGTGGTGGGGGGGGTTGCCGAGAAGGAGTTGGGAGTGGAGAGTGTTAGAAAAGGGCAATCTGGCGTCGAGAAGGAGGCTGACCAGTTGGTAAGTTTCGATTTGGGGGAGGGGGTTTCGGAGGGGCAGACAAAACCAGGAGTCGAGAGGGTGAAAGAGAGGGAGGTACTGTTAGATAAGATAGATAAAGCCATGGAATGGGTATTGGCCAGAAGGAGGGTTGGGGAGAGAGGCGGTCGGAAAATTGGTATGAAACAGAGAACCAGAAGTCGGGCCGACCGTTTGCGGTGTAAGAATATTGAAAGAAGAGTGGGTGAAGAGTTTGCTAAACTCCAGTTCTCCACTTTCCGACGGAACGGAGGTGTAAAGCTAATTGACTTTGCCGAAGCAGAAGAAATATTGGAATTAGCTTCCGAGTTGGGGCTGGGGTGCCTAGTGGACAAGGGCAAGGCGATGATAAGGGTGGGTGAGGAGTTAGCTCGATGCTAGGTAGGCGGGGGCTGCTGTCGATTGAGTGTATACATTTTCTATGATTGTGGTGACAGGCAATGTTAGGGTTCTTAATGGGGGTGTTAGGCGGCGGGCAGTGATGCGTGTCTGTAAGAAAATCAGGCCAACAGTATTTTGTTTTCAAGAGACAAAGATGGAAGTCATTCAAGAACGGTTGATAAATCGCATATGGGGTTCGAGGGGAAGCAGCTTTCACTTTCAACCAGCTATGGGGAACGCAGGGGGCTTACTGGTGGTGTGGGATGGAAGCAGGGTTAATTTCAACATTGTTGATAAAGCACACAATTACATTTGGCTTAGGGGGAAGGTGAGTGGGTTCGAGGAGGTGATGAATATTGTTAATGTGCACGCTCCAAACGAAAGGCGAGACCGAGCTTCATTTTGGCAGCTACTGGTCCATAAGTGTAATACTCTCAACGGGGAATTATGGTGTTTAACTGGGGATTTTAATGCGGTAGGGTGTGCGAGCGAGAGAATGGGAGTAAATGAGGATGGAGGGTCTATGAGGGAGTTTAGAGAGTTTATAGATCATTTGGGTGTGGTGGATTTGCCTATGGAAGGGGGGAAGTTCACTTGGTTCGGGAGAGGGGGGAGTGCAAGTAGTAGACTCGATCGATTTCTGTTGTCACCAAATTGGTTATGCATTAGGGGGATGGTGATACAGAGAAGATGTGAATCGGTGACTTCGGATCATTACCCTGTAATGTTGGAGGTCGAGGAGAAGTCTTGGGGCCCAAAACCTTTCAAGTTCTATAACTATTGGTTGGAGGAAAAGGAATTTAATGAATTAGTCCATGGAGCGTGGGGGGATTGGGTACAGTCGAGGGGCAACCAATTGATGAGGAAGCTCAGGACATTGAAAGATAAAATTCGGAGTTGGGGACGGTATGAGGCATCTGAGCTGGATAACAGAATCAAGAGGTTGCAAGAAGATATTAAGGCTATAGAAGACGGATTCCAGGGAGGCGTGGTGGAGGAGGACATAAAAATTTTGTGGTCAAAGAAAAAACTGGAGTTGAAAAATGCATTGATGGCCGAAGAGCGTAGATGGTACCAAAAGTCTAGAATTAGATGGATTAAGGAAGGGGATCAAAATACGAAATTCTTTCATGCCATGACAATTCTTAATCGGCGAAGAAGTTATATAGAGGCGGTGATGGTGAATGGAGAGTCAGTGACAAATCCAGATGAAGTTAAACAAGCTGCTAAGAGTTTCTTCCAAAAGGCGTTTTCCAAAAATAAGGAGGATATATTCATGATAGCAGATATTGGATTGGCAACGTTGGGTGAAGAGGACAGGGAATGGATTTCCAGAAAGTTCTCAGAGGAGGAGGTGAGGGCAGCAATGGAGTGTTGTGGCAAAAATAAGGCGCCGGGGCCGGATGGGTTCTCTATTGAATTCTTCATACGGCATTGGGCGACGGTTAAGGGGGATATCCTGGAAATCTTTAGAGGACTGGAGACAGGCAGAAAGCTGCCGAGAGAGGTCGGAGGTTCTTTCTTCTCACTTATCCCGAAGATTGATAATCCATCTGAGTTCGGGGATTTTAGGCCTATTTCACTCGTGGGAAGTATCTATAAGGTGGTGGCCAAAGTACTCTCAATAAGACTACAGGCGGTTCTAAGTAATTTAGTTGGAGAGTCGCAAATGGCATTTGTAAAGGGGCGGCAAATCCTTGATGGCGTGTTAGTAGCAGCGGAAGTGATTCAATCCACTCAAGCCTCGGGATGTCAAGGATTCGCCATTAAAATCGATTTTGCCAAGGCTTACGACAACATCTCATGGGATGCGATGCTCCGGGTGCTTGAGGCGATGGGTTTTGGAGAGGTGTGGATCGCATGGATTAAGGAATGTGTCACATCCGCTTCGGCCGCGGTTCTTATTAATGGTTCCCCAACAGAATTTTTCAAGTTGGAAAAAGGATTGCGACAAGGAGATCCACTGTCTCCTTATATATTTGTCCTGATAGCTGAGATTTTGAACAGACTTTTGGCAAATGCAGCAGATCAAGGCCTATATAAAGGGTTGGAGGCTGGAAGTAGTGGGCCGACAATCACCCACCTTCAATATGCGGACGACACAATAATATTTTGTAAAGGAGAAATTCAACAAGTAGTGCTGATTAAAAGGATACTGTCAATGCTAACACTCACAACAGGCCTACGAATCAATTATGCGAAGAGTACTCTAATTGGCATAAACTGTCCACCAGAATTGGTAGAGGAAGCAGCGGCTACACTTGGTTGTGAAGTTGGAAGCTGGCCACTAAAATACCTTGGCATTCCAATTGGAGGACGTATAAATGGGGTATCACTATGGCAACCCGTTCTGGACAAAGTGGAGAAAAGACTTGCGGGATGGAAGGGAAGGATGCTCTCCCAAGCCGGGAGAATGTGCCTTATCAGGTCAGTGTTGAGCAGTCTTCCTCTGTACTTTCTTGCAATTTTTAAGGTTCCCAAATCTGTGGCGGACCGATTGGAATTATTGAAAAGAAGATTTTTTTGGAATGAATGGGGAGGAGTTAGAAAGATGCATGGGATAAACTGGGAACAAATTTGCAGTCATAAGGAAGATGGTGGGTTGCATATCTTGAAAATTACAGATGTTAACGTCACATTATTAACAAAATGGAGATGGAGATACGGCACAGAAAATTCCTTGTGGAAGAATGTCATCACAGCAAAATATTATGATGGGAGGGCGTCACTGGTGCCGGAACCAAAGGTCGGGAGATCTCTATGGGGAAGGATATGTGAAGTATGGGATGCAGGGCCTGATGGGAATCTAAGGAATGGATTTAAAATTCTAGTTGGCAATGGTGAAATGGTAAGATTTTGGCAAGACATATGGACTGATGCGGATAGACCTCTATGGGAAATTTTCCCTAGAATTTTCGCATTAGCTTGCAATAAAGTGGGTATGATCAACGAGTTTGGTACATGGAATGGATTTGAATGGGAGTGGTGTATACAACTGAGACGGCCTTTGTTTAATTGGGAGTTGGAGGTGTGGGAGGGGTTGATGATGGTGATCAATAGACAGCGGATTAGCAGGTTTGTAATGGACCGCGTTTGCTGGACAGGAAGTTCAAACGGATGTTTCTCCACAAATACATGCTGGAGAAGGACAGAGGACAGGGAAGAAGTGGAAAGGAGATGGTTTTGGAGACGCTTTTGGAAAGTTAGAGGTCCGATGAAATGCAGGTTACTGCTGTGGAAAGCCATACACGACGCCTTGCCTGTTAGGGAGGCCTTAGTGAAAAGAAATTGCCTACAGCCTGGGAATGCGATGTGCCCATGTTGTGGCAAAGAGGTGGAGTCGATTGATCATTTATTTTGCCGATGCGAGATTGCAAAAAATATATGGTACAAAGGCGTTTACTGGTTTGGTGTTCAGTGGGTTATACCAGGCAAACTCACAAATTTAGTGGAATGGTGGTATAGTATGAAGATGAAAAAGGAGTATTGCGATGCATGGCGGATGACAATAATAGCTACTGTATGGTCACTTTGGGAAATGAGGAATGGGGTGGTGTTTAAAGGCTTACAAATTAACGTGAACTATGTAGTGGATATGATCCGATGGAGGGTGGGGCTTTGGATGAGGGCGACATCAAATATTTGGGATGTAAACAATGGTTGTCTGGAAGAGAGCTTCCCGCATGGTCTGATTAAACGGACAACCCACAGCAGCAGGCCTCAGCGAATTGGCATTGATTGGGAACGACCGAACGGGGGCTGGTGGAAAATAAATTGTGATGGATCCTCACTCGGCAACCCAGGTCCGGCGGGGATCGGATGCGTCATCAGAGATGAAACAGGTTCAGTGATATTTATCTTATCGGATCATGTGGGGTGGGTGGATTCTAATGAGGCTGAGATCATAGCAGTGAGCCGTGCTTGTAAGGCAATATTTCGAGATCACCAGTTTCCTCTTCCTAAATTGGTATTGGAGTGCGATTCGGCGAACGTTGTAAAATGGCTACGGCAACCTGAAGCTATCCCTTGGAAATTTCATAAGTTTATGGATCCAATAATGAAAATAATGAGATTTGCAGGCATGGTTAAGGTTGAGCACGTATTCCGGGAGCGAAACGCAATGGCGGATATGTGGGCAAGGAAAGGAGCTCAAGGTGAGGGATGTGTGGAAAAATGGTTTTAGCTGCTAATGGTTCCAGCTGATAAGGACGAGGAGGGGCGGCAAGACTAGTCATGACAGTATAACATTCCTGCATATTGCTCACTGTATGTTGTATTGTTCTGTCATGAGGTTTATGGCATTCTTGTATTAAATACGGGATGTGCAGCAACAAGTTGTATGCAACTTTGGATTTGAATGAAATGAAGTTTTCTTTCCCTCAAAAAAAAAAAAAAATCCATATTATTAGATGCAAAGATCTTTGCATCTAAGTTGTAGTAGATCTTATGGTGATGCTATTTGGATATCTTAAAATGAATATATAATATTGGAAAATTTAAATATTCCTTTTACCTTACAGAATATCTTTTTATTTCTCTAAAATAATTATTAAAAAATTAAAATATTATCCGATTATTTTATCCATTAAAATCTGAATCCATCATATATCTATCCTATATCCGTCCCATATTCGTATCTCGAAATATTCGAATTCGTATTTATATCCGGCCTATTCGTATTCGATTCCGTATTCGACAAAAAAGTATGGGATATGATATGGGAAGAGTGCTATCCACCCGTATCCGTCCCGCTTTCACCCCTAAATCCCCCAACCGATTTGAGCAATAAAACAAGATTTTGGGAAGATTTAGCATCAACCCTAGCTCCCTCAAGAGTGGTGACGGGAATGGAGAGGTTGAAAGTGAGAAATGGGTCTCTCCCCCAATTTTCAGATTTTTAAGACTCAAAATGGGACCCGGGTCGGGTCATGGGTCGCAGGTCAGGACTGGAAATGGATTGGTTCACTTATCTTGAACCATTTCTACCATAATGTGTTCACGTGAGCACTTGAGCTCTTATTAATTTGTGGTTTTAATCCCATTTATTCTTCCACTTCATTCCAAAACATACCTACAAAATAATCCATATCATTTATCTTACTCAATTAACCACAATTAATTAAATTAATTATGCGTTAATTATTCGGAGTGTTAAATATATTTATTGCTCGGTTGTTGTACAATGTATATATATATTTTTAGGAGAAATCTTTTATTCCAACAAATTCATAAGAATACAAAGCCACAGGAACTAACTCCCAAAACACTGCTGCCACATGCCAACTCAATTACATGTTGTAACCAGATTCAGAAAACGACAGAGCCACAGCAACCATATGTCAATTTCGTCCCCCCATATTAAAGCCACACTTCTATCCCTCCTTCACCCGAAGCACCTTGCCCTGCCCAACTATCTGCAAGTGCACTTTTTTCTCTCATGATATGCTGCGCCTGTACATCACCACGTAATTTGAAAACCGAAATAATAGGAATCATTAACTCGGCGAACCTCCAAGGAACTTTTTCCCGTTCTCTCAACCATGTTACAACGTTCATAGAGTCACATTCGAACATCAACGGAGGAATAGGAAAGCCCTGATCTCTTAGAATGGCCAGGCAAACACGATTAATTGCCGTTATCTCTGCTGTGGAGGAGTCCGAATGCCCAATGAAATCAGATAGGATGAATAGCACCACCCCATTCTCATCTCTTATAACAGCCCCTCTCCCAGCCGGCCCTGGATTTCCCATAGAAGATCCATCCGTATTCACTTTCCACCACCCATTTTCCGGTCGTCCCCAAACTAAACCATGACGAGGCACCTTACTCGACTTCTGTTCTGCTGCACCAGTGCCGCTGGGAAGTTCGACTCCATGCAAATTAAATTCACATCATTGCCTCTCGACTCTACTTGCCACCACATGCTCACCCTCCACCTTATTTCATCCATAGCTATCTTCCAATTAAACTGATGCCCCTTGAAAATCGCAGGATTCCTTAGCTTCCACACCGTCCAATGTATATATGTATTCATGTAACGCTTAATATAGTTTAAGGAGCTTGGAGAATGTAATCGACATAATAAAATTGAACAATTTTTTTATTTGTTAAATTCAATTTTTTTATTCGTATTTTTTACATTTCCGCCCAATGGGCGGGGATAATATATACTAGTGCTTAAAATTAGATCAATGAGCTTGGAGAATATAATAGATATAATAAAGTTGAACACTTTTATTTATTAAATTCGATTTTTTGCATTCTCGCACATTGGGCGGGTAATACTAGTAATACTTCATAGCTGCGTCTAATCTAGAGGGTGTGGATAAAAAGAAATAACATGGGACGAGCAGGAAATTGTAAACTCGGTCAAATATTGGGTGTTTCTTTGGCTTGGAGCGACGTCATAATGGGAGTTGAGATTGGCTGTTGGTGGCATATTAGAAGAATGGATTATTACAGAGAGACTGCAGTGGGTGGGTTCGATGGAAGATTAATAATAATACCAATGGCGCTTTGAAAGGTAATCCAGCTGTCCAGGAATTAATGACCAATTAGGAATTCAAAGGTGATCTTTCTGATCTGCAATGAATCAGTGATTCCAGTTTAGATTCATTCTTGTGGAGGAGTGCATGGGGTTAAATGTTAATCTTACTGCCGGTATTGGTATTGATGAGTCCAATCATCATCAGTAGAACATATATCTAGTCTAGCTAGAGACAACTCTCTCTCGTGCTGACGGGTTGACTAATTCAAGTCATGTTTCCAAACAAGACGGCTTGGAAAGTTCCACAGCATTGAATAATATCATTAGGTTTTGTCCTATTGTGATATGATGCCTTAGGAGGTACCCGTCCCACGAAATTTGACCACTATTTTTTTTTGGGTGTCCCACGAAATTTGGCCACTTTCCACTTTTAGATAAATTAAAATAATATAAGTTTGATTAGAATTTTAATCGTTGTCAAATTACATTAAAAATGTTCACTTTTACTATTGTGCACAAATTACAATACACTTTTACTTTTCTATTCAATGTCCCCAGCATTTATTTAATTCTTAATAGTTTGAAATTGGTACAAATAAAAATTGTATAAAATATATATTATGAAATTACACGATTAGACGATTCTAACAATATCAAACTTGAATATTTTTCTCTAATTGTATCCTTACATAATATTAAGTCAAAGTTAAACAATAAACAGTATCAGAATTCATTAAAATCTTAAACACAAAATGCCTACACCACTTTAACTACTAAACCCCACTACCTAAACTACCGTGCCCAAAAGAAAGTAGCCACATTTCATGGGACGGAGGGAGTACCAATTACCATCTCCAATTCAAAACTCAATATTCTCTCTACAATAAAATATTCCATTTTAATTTTAATTACTATTTAATTTTAATACATATTTTTTATATATATAATATTTAATTTTTATATTTTAAACTATTTAATTAAAAATGGTAGTTAGTATTTGCATTTATATTTATGTACATCAATAATTATTTTTATATACTCTTTTCTTAATATTTAGTTAATTTTATTTAATAATAAATAAATTCAGGAGAAATAATAAGTAAAATTTAAAACTATATTATAAATACACAATCTTAAAAGCAAACAATTTATTTAACACAGCTGCTAACTCATAATAGATTAAACATAATAATTCATGCGTTCTTCCCACAAATGATCAATCAAAGCGCAATACTATATGCACATCTTTGTCTTTAATTTTGTTAGATCATGCAATAAATTAAATGTTTGGAATTGATCTAGTCCTTCATTCACCATTTCAACATCTGGGATCAAAACTTCTCTTAATTGCTGAATCGATGGATATATATTAAGATCCTGTTTATCCTCAATTATCACCAAACCTTTTTGTAACATTACATTAGCCTAATTTCTTTTTAACAAAAACTCATATTTCAAAAAAAAAATTGAAATCATTTTTTTTCCTTAATGTTTGTAAGGATTCAAAATTAATTTTGTGTTGGGGATGTAGACTTAGCCCAAGTGGTTAAATTCATTGACTTTCCAACCTTCATGTTGGAGGTTTGATTCCCCACCGCCCCCTATCCCTTCCCTTTATTCACTTTGTAATTTATGTGGCATGAGTTCCCACCACCCCTTTTCTAGCCTGTATAGGTTGTCTAGCAAAGAAAAAAATAAAAAATTGTACTAACATGTATAGCCAAATGTTTGAACAAGAATAAGTGATAATAAATGATATTGAAAAATATGTAGATTGTATGAATAATTTTATTTTAATGATCTTCACAGTTTATTCATTTTTTTTTCTACACATGGTTGCTTGTAATATACTTCCTCCATTTGATTTTATTTGCTACCTTTGTGGATTTGCTACGTTTCACATACATACACTTTGATTTAAAGTTTTATCATAATTATACAAGTTAAAATATAGCCATGGAAGATCTTGTTAGATTCGTCTCGTCTTGTAATTTTTAAATATCGATTTTTTAAAATTTTTACTTATACCGAATATGAGTTATTAATGATTTAATATATGCATTGGACAGCGTGCACTGTGGTTCGTAGCAATTTTAAAGAACAAAACAGAGGAAGTAATAAATTAATAATATAAAGGACCCCATCAGCCAAAATTGACTCGGACAAAATTTATACTTAATTTCTGCTAGGTTAGTAAATTTTGGGGGCGTTGTCACGATTCTTCGATGATTATTAATTTGCTAGATTGGATCGTTTGGGTGATAAATCTGCAGTATGTGTGATGTATCCCATTTGTTTTGCAATGTACTTCGTCCGTTTTTTCAGATGTTATATTTTGACCTTTGTTAATATTCATTGTATCCAGTAGCGAAAATAGATTTTATAAGGGAGGGCCCGAATATGGTCATTTTTGTAGCATAACAAAACTTTATATTGAAGCTATTAAAATAAATTAGTCAGTTTGGGTTTGAAGAATTCGATTTGGGGTTAGCTTGACCTCAACTAATTTTTCGACCACATTTTAATATTTGAAAAATAAAGTAATCAAATTAGCTCGATAAATTTTTAATAATTTAAAATTATATATTTTAAATTGTTAATGAGTTTATAAAATAAGTTTGTGTTTTCAAATTCAAAAATTTTATTCCACAAGTCAGTTTCGAACTTATAAGCTCAACTCGCTTATTTAAGCTTAATGTGCCGATACTTGTTTATTTTGCTAATCAAGCTTAAGTATCTATTTATCAAATTATTTTGCTAACCAAGCTTAAGTATCTATATCAGATTCGCTTTACTTATTTAACAACTTTATTTTATATATTAGGGGATGAATTTTTAAAATTACCAAATTAAAATTAAGAATTAAGGGTCTGTTCCGCACACAACTTTTGAGAGTTTTTGGGAGCTTTTGATTTTATATTGAAATTGTAGCTCCGTTCTGTACACTTTTGGAAGGTTTTTGGAGGTTTTGGTATCTTATTTTTAGAAGCTACCTCTTGTCCCATTCAAAATAAGTTAGCAAGGGCTTATTTATTACTAATTATAATTTTATCCCATAACCAACTCACTACCCAATAGTCTACATAAATATTTGTTCATTTATGTCCTTTTATAAATTTTATGACAACTACAACTAGTTGTACGAAAGACTTAAATAATACTAACGGCTACAAGTGTCACAGCTCCGTACAGCTCCAGGTCTCTACAGCTCCAGCACGCAGCTACAACTCACAGCTACAGCTCCGTGTGCATAAGAGACCCTAAAAGTTATTTATGATTAATAATTACATTATAAAAACTATATACTAAATGGGAGGAGTACAAATAATTTTCTTTCTTCTCATGTGTTAAAAAATTGAAAGAACAGCTACAGTAGAACCCTATGTACACACCCTAGAAGCTTAACTTTCTTATTCATGTAGGGGCCCATGCCCTCCCTATCTTTGTGGTGGTTTCACCACAGATTGTATCACTTTTAATTAAATTTTTATCATAGTTATACACGTTAAAATATAGCTAGTGTGATCTTGTTAGATTTGTCCACTCTTGTGGTTTTTAAATAACGAACTTTTAGAATTTTTACATGTATCGAACTTGTGTTATTAATTATTTAAAATGTGCATTGGACTGCATAAAAGTATGGTAGATAACATGTAAAAAAAAAGACATGGGAATTATTATATAAAAAAATTAGAAAAAAAATAAAAGACATCACATTATATCTAACCTCACATAAACTGAAAAATACATACAAAAAAAATCGAAAAACATAAAAAAAGCCCTATAAAGAAATCACATTTTGTATATACTAAACAATAAATTGAGCACCTAGCTAATCGTGATGGGTTAGTCAATTTTGGGGGCGGTCTTACTAGATTTATTGAAAATATACATTTTCATGAGACTGGAAAAAACACTAGGACACTGATGGTCTTACGTAGTATATATTTTTTTTTAAATATCGACACTCGAGTAGTATATATTTTTTTTTAAATATCGACCCTAAACCCTAAACACTCGAGTGTCGGCAAAAGAGTATTTGAAAGTCCAAATCATATAAATTAAAAATGGATAAATGTGAGGATATAATGCCAAGATAAGGAATTAACCCCTAATTTTAAAATTAAAACGCAAGATACTGATTACTGAACCACTTGCCAAAGTCCTCAATTATCTGTTCTTACATAGTAGTATTTGTTTATATTAAACAAGTGATGGAAATAAAATAATCGTGTCTCCCTTTCATGATCTGTTCATCTAATAAAAAAAAAATTCTTTGATTTTTGGTCCACTTGTGGACATCACTTGTTGGACTGCAACAAATTCTACAGGAAAAATTGGTTGCATTTAAGTGTACACTTAATTCCATTAGAGGCCTTGCCTGTTAGGAGATATTCATAAAACAAAATGTCTATGGCTTAATTCTCCCTCTGCCTTTTATATGTATTGAACTTCATTACCAACCTTTTGGTTTCAGGCACAAATATGGAGATCCAGATCTTCAATTTGGCCACCCTCCTGCTTGTTTTTTCTATGTTTGTACTGATCAAGGCATGGAGGAAAGCCAAGTTACCGAAAAATTGCGAAAATTTGCCTCCCAGCCCACCTAAGCTACCGATAATTGGGCACCTCCATCTCTTGAGAGGTAGCATGCCACATCGAGCACTTGCAGGAGTCGCCCAGAAGTACGGATCGGTCTTGAATCTCAAACTGGGAAAGGTTTCTGCAGTCCTGATTTCCTCGCGGGAGGCTGCTAAGGAGGTGCTCAAAGAACAGGACCCCGCGTGCGCGGACAGGCCTGGTAATACGGTTACTAATATCATGTGGTATGATAACCATAATATCGGGTTTAGTCCTTACAATGAATCTTGGAAGCAATTGCGTAAAATTTGCACTACAGAGCAGCTGAGTGCGAAATATGTTAGATCTTTTGGTCCCATAAGGGTGGATGAGGTTGCGCGTCTCATCAAATCGCTTGAGTCGTCGTGTGGATCCCCTGTTAATATCAGAGAGGAAGTGCACGCACTGATCATGTCTGTAGTTAGTAGAGCCGCGTTTGGTGAAGTGCTGAAGGAGCCCGAAGAGATGACGGGCTTGATGAAAGACAGTTTCGACTTGGCTGGGCAGTTTGAGTTGGCGGGTCTGCTTCCTTCTTTCCTTTTCACGAATAGTCTGAATCGAAACATGAACAAGCTGTGGGGTATGCGGACAAGGCTCGATAAGATCCTTGATGCCATCATACAAGAGCATAAGTCCAAAGGCGGTGGTGAGGCTGGCCGTCAAGATGTAGTTGATGTTCTGCTCAGGCTGAAGAACAGCGGCGACTTGGAAGTTCCCATCACCGATGAAAACATCAAAGGCGTCATTTATGTAAGTGCCGAAACCTTCGTTATGGAAAAACATCTTTCTTTGTTAGAACCTTTAAACAAATAATCCTTTGTTTCTCTCCGCTTTTACTCCATGTCTATAATTTTCTCAATTTTGGTCTCGTTGAGAATTTTTTTCCTCTTTTATGTCCCTTCCTAGCTGAAAATTTGGCTTATAGGTTAGAGTTTTCTCTCGAACAATTTTGAAAGATATACCTTAATTATACCAAAGTTCTGAAATTAATACCTAAACTAATTCTTTGGCAAAACAATATACTGAGAATTCTTTTTTTGTCCCATAAATGATAATGTTTGATCCTATACTTGAATTTGCAAACGTGTTGAAAAGGTTATTTTTTAAATTCACCTCTAAATTTTACCAAATTTGACGGCGGTGCCTATAAGAGAACCAGTTCTTTCTTGAGTGACAAAAATCTATATATGGGACCAAAAGGGGAGAAGACCGACAGAATGGTTTTTCCCTTGTTGGACTCTCAATTACCTTTTACTGGTAATGTTCCCTTTAACATCTATTGAAAACTCTTCTGTTTCACATGGCGTTGTACAAATTATACAGGATATATTCACCGGTGGAATTGAAACATCCGCGTCAACTATAGAATGGGCCATGGCAGAGATGATGAGAAGTCCTCGCGTGATGAACAAGTTGCAAGCTGAAATAAGGCGCGCCGCCAAAGGAAAGAAGACATTGGAAGAGAGCGATGTCCAAGGACTCAAGTTCTTGAAACTAGTGATCAAAGAAACCTTGAGACTGCATCCTCCAATAGCCGTATTACCAAGAGCCAGCAGAGATAACTGCACGGTTAAGGGATATTCCATCCCTTTGAAATCGAAAGTCTTTTTCCACACCTGGTCTATGGGAAGGAATCCCGAGTATTGGGACCAACCAGAGACATTCCAACCCGAAAGGTTTGAAGACAATTCCACTGATTTCTTGGGGAATAACATGGAGTTCATACCATTTGGGGCCGGCAAGAGGATGTGCCCTGGTATGAATTTCGCGTTGGCAACGATTGAATTTTGTCTAGCTCAACTTCTGTACCATTTCGATTGGAAGCTTCCGAAGGGAATGAAGGCAGAGGATGTGGACATGACCGAGAAAGATGGACTTGCTGTCTCAAAGAAAGATGATCTTTACCTGGTGGCCACTGCTTACAACACTTTCAACTGAGGATGCTTGAATGGCATGAAATCGATCAATCAACAGCATTATAAGTATATAGCTAAATAAAGTGGCATTATTATTGGGAACGATGAACAGAATAAGTAAATTAGTAGGCAGTCCCCAGTGAAAATCCATGCTTGGTTTCGTTGTTCTTTATGATAAATCCTACTGTCGCATGTGATTAATTAATTAGCTTGTAATATCTATTTAACGCCTGTTAGTTCCTCGATTTTGAGATAATGGGTTCCACTCCGATGATGAACACTAGATAGGATCCCACCCCCTAGTCTTATATGTTCGATCAACTTGGCAAGAATATCTTGAGAATGGATAAGTTCATCCCTGCATGGAAAGGCACGGTCGAATCCTTCCTCCCAACGGCTCCCTCCTCATTTCCTTGGAAGGACAACGAATCAAGGAAAGGAGATTTTCGGCTATGGAAGGAACGTGTTCAAAGGGATTCAAATTATTCCCTTCCTTAGCTACGGATTCTCTCAAGTCCTTTAAAAGGAACCGTGCAAGGGGAAGACGGTATTGATTGGAACGTTCGTGATAATCATCTTGGAAGCACTTGCATAAATCGTGAGAGAATCCCATATACAAACTCCTCACCCCATCCGAGTGTTCATCAACCTTGAGAAGGAGATTGTATCTTGAGTGTTCATTTGTTATATCGTGCACATCGCATCCTTGATTGATTTCGACACTTTCAATCAAGGGCCTCACTCAAGCTCGTGTCAACAAAAGATACTGCTCTACATTGTTACATCAAAGGGAGGATCTTTTACAGGTTCACTCAAGGGAAACTTGGAGAAGGAGTCTTCAAGGGGTCGAAGAAGAATCGAAGCATTCTCACCAGAGAATGGAGTTTCTGGCACCATCGGTCATCCTCTTGGGTGTTGGAGTAAAAGATTACTTGTTCGCTATTGTTCGTATTATAACGTGGTGTTCGAACACATAGTGGAACTCTCCTGGATTGGTATCCCCTAGACGCAGGCCTTGGGCCGAACTGGGTCAACAACTCTCTGTTTGTTCATTTTTCTTTCCTGCACTTATCCATTTCTATTTTGTGTTATTAACTAACCTACTGATAGTCTTCTTAAGTGAGTGGTTGAACAAACAGATCTAGGACTTAGGCTTGACGTAAGTGGGACTAACAACGCCCATCACTGAAGGCTTCGTTTAATATTAGCATATCTTCAAATATTTTGCTGATATTGCTCACCTATTTTAGGAAATTCTCATATTGTTATAGTTTCTGCAATCTATGGGTTGCCTGTATTAGGAGATTTGGTTGTATCTTTTCCTTTTTGTTTGCTCATGTTAATTGTGTATATAAGTAACATTCTGATCAATGAAACGGGATCATGCTTGATTCTTTCACACATATCATTTACTTTATGGTATCAAAGCCACTTTCTTAGCCTTTTTTTTTTTTTAAAGGCTGGCGATAAAACATCACAGCCAAACCCTATGTATGCTCTTGCTTCAAATGATAGCCCTGGGGGCTGGGACAGTCTGGAACAGTCATTACACATGTTACACTCAAGGGATCTAATTATGAAGAATGGGCAAAGGGGTTTCGAGTTTCACTGGGTGCAAAATGGAAATTGGGATTCTTTGATGGTACTATTTCTAAACCTAAAGATAGTTTTACTGATCTTGAAGAATGGTGGAAAACCAATTATATGATTGTTGGTTGGATCTTTAATACAATAGAACCAAGTGTTTGCCCTACTATCTCTTACCGCGACACCGCTGGAGAATTGTGGGAGGACAGCGTTTCTCTGTGGAAGAGTGGAGAGTCAGTAATGGATTTTTATGGAAGATTGAAGAAATTGCGGGATGACATCAATGACTATGATGCCTTACCCTCAATTTCGTGTACTGGTTGCAAGTGTAGGCTTAGTTTGACTCTTCACCAATGACGGGAACTGATCAAATGCGTGAATTCCTAATGGGTCTGGAGCAATATTACGCCATTGTTCGATCAAATATCTTGGGGGTGGAGCCTTTGTCATCTCTTTATACTGTGTACTCACGACTTGTACAAGAGGAGGAGGTTCGGCTCCTAACTCAGCGAAGAACAGAGACTGTTGAGAGTTATTGTGCCATCTAGAATAATTTATCTTGTCTTTGGAGTATTTTGTGTTGAGCCTTGTGTTAGTATTGAATCATGTACTCTATTAAGTATGGGATGAGACAAGTAAATTAATTAGAAAGTTGAGTGCATTTATTCCTTGCTTGATATGTGTGGACGGCTATTTATATATATAATGCACTTGTATGAAATGCTTAAGTAAGAAATAAGAATCTCATTATTTTGAATCTCCATTCCTCTTTCCAACATATTGTGGTATTAGAGCCAGTCAAACAAATTAAAGAAAGGTAAATGAAACTTTTGACAATTTCCCACTATATGAATATTTTCTGAAAAGAATATAATCCCGGTTTAATTTTATTTAATGAAACCAATTATGAAGATGGAGTTGGGATTATGGATATGTTTATACGTTGTCACGTTTTTATATACTCATGTAGGAAACTGTGGCCCGAAAGCGCACGGTGTCAAAAATTGCAATAATTTATAGTAAGACCGGATCGTTTACTGGAGGATGTGCGATAGAAGCAGGTCCCACACCGTTTCATAAGATTTTCCACTCGGTTACTCGATTCAAGTTTGAGTTTGGTTTTAACATCTACTTGACATAATTTAAACTAAACTATGAAAGCGATAAAATTATTCTACAAAGCATATTAAAATTACTCTAGAAAGCAATTAAATTTATTCTAGGGAAGCAGTGAAAGTTATACTAGGAAAGCGGGTAAAATTATTCTACGAAAGCAAGTAAAATTATGCTACACTATCTAGAAAACAGATTTAAAATGTGATAGAAGGGACGGAGAAAATAATAAAGATTGGACAAGATTCAGATGAAACACAATTAAACTTCCATTTTAATTACACAGATCTTTGTTGGGATAGTCCATTAATTAACTAACTCTAATGCTTTCTATACTATGTTCCCTTTAACAGACAGGTACTTACAGCAAGAATTTACATGCTCTTATGACCTCAAAATCTAAGATGCCACAGATCTATAACTGCCCCTGCCGAGGTATGTTATATATCTGTGGTGGATAAGAAACACCTGACACATCATTAGTTGACATGCCAAGTACTCCTATCATTCCCCAATGTCACGCCCAAAGCTCAAATCTAGTCCCGAACCAACCCATAACTCGTAAACCTTATAAACGGCGGCCAACCTCTAATTCTTCCGAGTGTCCTCTATAAAGCAATTAAAAGAAAACGGTAAAGAAAGCATTTAAAATCCTATCACTCGGAAGCTTTTAAAAGTTATCTCATTCCGTTAGTATAAAAGAGCCCCTGGTCTTGGTGACCAGATGCAGATCAAGAACCTCCCAAATATCAGTAAGCCACAGGGCTTATAACATCTGGTTAGTTATGAGATACAAACTGAATGAAACAGATCCGTGAAGAATCTGTTCCGGATGTACTCACTCAAGACTCGATTTTAGGCTTTGGCAGAAGAAGCTAGCAGTTGAAAGAATACTCAAACCCTACCTTAGAAATTAACCAAGGCCTACATTTAGTTCCTCTAGTATTATTTACCACATCTTGTCTGAATCCAATTGGAAACTGATTTGATGCAATATTTAATATAAGATTTCCAACACAACAATTTTGAGAAAACAATTGATATTTGAAAATCATTCCCTACACAGATACTAAACTCCCAATTAAAACACAGATCCTTTCAGTCTAGAAGAGACCTAATCGCTGACTCTGCTTCTAAGTTCTCAAAATCAACCTCCAGTAGAAGATGAATTAATCATAACTGTGGAATTTATCCCTTACTCAGATCCGGATTTCATAAAGTGATTTTTTTTGGAAATTTATTATGCAACATCTGATTTAGATCAAGACTTCTATGTCCAAGGGGAAGGATCCCCAAAATAATATGACAACTACATCTACATAATATTATCATGCATACTTGTATAAAAGAAGATAAAATAAATTACCCCAAAATATAAGGCGGGATTAGACAGAATTTGTTCACAAAGATGAATTAGCCTTGAGAAAAGAAGAATTTGGCTAAAAAGAATCTCAGAAATAACTGGGGTGATCTGGACTGCAAACATCTGCTATCCATTTCCCAATTATTCCAGATGGTACGATTTTTAGATAGTAGGATACCTTCAATGACAGTGATCGCTATCATTGAGAGTTCTACTATCTACGAATGAGGAAAAACCCACATGTTTTTCTAACTATGGTACTATTATAACAGTGTTGATCGACACTGTCTAATATTACCATAGCTTGAAATTCAGGTTTGAAATTAAGATAAGGAAAAGAAAAAAATATTTAATTAGGAATTGGCTGAGTGGCTAATCATTATCCCTGTGAAGAGACCTTTTTGTCGTAGCTTCCACCAATCTCTAACTAAATCATGCAAAATAACGAGCAATAATTAATACACAGAAGACGAGCTAATCATTATCCCTGTGAAGGGACCTTTTTGCCAACATTGATCTGTGATATTCTTTATTACTCATTCATACACACAATATAAAGGAAAATAAAATAGAATAAAATAAAGAAAAGATTTCTGCTATTGTGTGAGTGTTAATCACACAATAATTTTGACACTAATGGTTTGAGATGTGTAATAGATAAAATTAGATGTAATGGGCCTAAGCCCAACACACCCATGCAACTTACACAGCTCAAGAAAAATAAAATAAAAGAATTTAGGATTTTTAAAATAAAAAGAAGAGGTCGATGCGGTCTACTAAATTAGATGCGGTATAAACCACATCCATTAAACCGCATCGAGTATGCATGAGAAATGAAGTAATGCCTTCACCACAATTGGTCATTGCAATGATGCGAAATAAAATCATCTGAGGCGGTCTATCTAATTGATGTGGTATAAACCCTATCGGATAGACCGCATCGATGAAGTTACATCCTTACTCAAATTGGGTTAAGGCATTTTCTCCAAAAAATGAGGGTGATGCGGTTTACAATGTGATGCGGTATAAACCGCATTGATGTAGACCGCATGAGGTTGATAAAAATACACTAAGGCATGAAGGGGATGGAATGCGTATGATGCGGTTTCTGAGGTGATGCGGTCTATATAGGCGATGCGGTTGTATAAACCGCATCGCGTAGACCGCATCGGGGGAAACCGCATCGATGCAATGAAAAACAGTAAAACACCAACACTTTTTAATATGATGCGGTCTATTGACATTGACGCGGTATAAACCGCATCAGTTAGACCGCATCACATGCAATTTTCATAAGATATATTTTTGCTCATTAAAGTATTCATGCGGTTTCTATCTGATGCGGTTTAAGATAGATGCGATGAGACCACATCATTCATTTCACATCAGTGTCATCTCACAGTCATACTTGTGAATATTTTGTGGTTAACAAGATATATGCATGCACAGTGGGTAATAGCAAGGGTTGAACCCTAAAACTACAAACATGAAATTTAAAGACTAATCTACCAAAAACAATGTAAAATCTAAGAACTATAAGCATAATAAGGAAGAACACCAACATTAACTAAGGAAGCATAAATGAAAGAACTAGAACAAGAAAGATAAAATAAAGCATTAAAACCTATTTCTAACAAACCCTAAAATTATCTAAAACCTAAGAACACTATTTGAAGCTCTAAGGCATAAAACATGCTACAAACCCACTAAACATGTATTTATTGAAGTTGTAAGTCAACAAGGAACATAATAAATGAAACCTAGTTGCAAACAAACATTCTAACATTTATCACTAAGAAAGCATTTACAGAGTGTCAAACACATGAGACAAAAACCATTTCTGCAATTTTTCCTTGTATTAACACTTGAAAGCATATTAAATAACCCAAAACCACTCATTAGTTGAAGGTAGGGTTCATTCTAACCAAAAAGCATGTTAAATATATGGTAATGGCTACACTAAAAGGTATTAACAAGATGTTTACAAACTAAACGATGGTTAAAGCATCTAAAATTAAGCTAAAATACATGGAAAAAAAATCTAACTAAACTACCTACCTAACCCTTAAGGGGTGAACTGAAGATCCTCCTGAATGTTCTTTTTGTTCCCTTGTGAAAGTTGTAAAGTGTATCC
Source organism: Hygrophila difformis (assembly GCA_030278955.1). Taxonomy (NCBI): domain Eukaryota; kingdom Viridiplantae; phylum Streptophyta; class Magnoliopsida; order Lamiales; family Acanthaceae; genus Hygrophila; species Hygrophila difformis. The sequence goes on along the minus strand of JAOANR010000002.1, from coordinate 36,711,440 downwards.
TCAAGTACTGGAGAAGGTCAGCTTTTATACTTCTTTCTCGAAACCCTAAGCCCATCAGGGCCCATTAACAGTAGCATGAGCTTTATCACGTGTTGCACAGCCTCTTCCAGATAGGTTCTTCAAGACTTTGAATTTGATGCGATTTCTCCAGGTGATGCGGTATAAACCGCATCAGGCATTTCGCATTGCATGTGTCTTTTCTTCCTTGTTCTTTGGCTTGGATGCGATCTTAATGAGACGATGTGGTTTACACGGTCGATGCGGTATAAACCGCATCGTGTAGATCGCCTCACATAATTCGCATGCACATTCTCCTGATGGGTCTCTTGAAACGATGTAGTTTATATGGTCGATGCGGTATAAACCGTATCGAGTTAAACCGCATCACTTAGGATGCTTCTTTTCCAACACTTGGTCAATTTTCTTCTTGCTTTTCCATTGATGCGGTCTACATGGATGTGATGCGGTATAAACCGCATCATGTAAACCGCCTCATTTTTCAACACCACCAAACTTGGATTCTTCTCAGTGATGCGGTCTATTAACACGATGCGGTATAAACCGCATCGGACCGCATCGCATTCCAACACTTAGCCAAAAATTCAGTTTTTGTGAGATTTTTATTCTTTTTCCCATCTTTTCTTTTCTTTTCCTTTTTTCATGTTTTGGGATTTTTCTAATAAAAATACAATAAAATTTGCATATTTGAGTTTTTCACTACCAGCTAATTATTCTTACAAACTCGTATTAATCTGTCAAATTCAATGGCTTTCTTATTAAAATAAGATGGGAATACGATCAAAATGTCCGTCTCAGACACGGAAATGGATTGGAAATAATGGATAATTTAGGCCATTATCAATAAAGAAAAAAGAGAAGAAGATAGTATCCAAAATATTGAGTGATGGCAAACCGAGCCAATGAAGGTAGCTCCTTCCAATATTTTCAGGAGAGCATTATGGTCACCGGTCTGTGAAAATGAAGACGATATTCCATTCACTCGACTTGTGGGAGTATGTCGATCAAGGGTACGACGAACCAGAAAGTGAAGAAGGTCTCAGTAATGTGCAATTAAAAGCACTTAGAGATCATCTAAATGCTGATGCAATAGCCCTCTCCCTCCTTCAACAAGGAGTTAGTGTAGATATTTTTCCGAGGATCATCGTAGCAGATCAAGCAAAGGATGCCTGGGACATTCTGCAAAAGGAGTTTCAGGGAAACCTCAAAGTGAAAAATGTCACTCTTCACACTCAATAAGTATTGAAGAGTGAAAAATTTCAGAATGCTTTCCGTATACTTTATTTCGACCCCATAATGCCTTGGGTTACACTAAATAAGTATTGAAGATAAGAAGAATTCACACTCAAAGATCAAGACAATAATCTTAAGCAACAATGATAAGTCTTTGTGTATGGAAATGTATTGAGGTTGCAGAGATTAAGTATGCACGTCTGCATAAAAATGTATTGATGTTGCACAGATTCAGTATGCAAGTATGCATGTACGTTCTCGTCTGTGATCTCTCCTCCTATGTCAAAGACCAATATTTTATACTAAAGGGAATAAGGGAACATGTGAACGGTTACAAACATGTGAACGGTTACAACCTTCCATATTACTACTGATCATGCCATTTAGTTTGCGGTTACTGGTTTAACTGCTAATTAATCCTATCTTAATGGATTAATAACGTACACAGTTAACCTGATACATATCAGTTTTATTTATTTCCCTTCTTCTTGATATTGGATAAGCTCATCCGGGCGCGTACTCCATGCAATCCGTCCCAGACTCGTCTTAACTTCAATATCCATTAGTTTTTTAGTAAAACCCCCATTGCTCCAAAATGTCTAACAATCCTCCCCCATTTTGGTGCGATGCTTGTTATACTCAAACAACACAACACAATCAAACACATTAAACAAACACATAAGTGAAAATATCTAAACGTTTGAATTTTCACATTAGTACAATAAAACACATACATTGAGAATTAGGGTATCGCTTACGATTGAACCTGTCAACTCACATGAATATATGCGTGCATAGTACACGGATGTTTACAAATCCTCAATATTATACTTGACACTAATCAGCCCTGTGTCCCTATCTTTTCACTAGTATATTGACACCAAAGTCCCAAATGCCTTGAAGCGGCAAAACTTCGTACTAGAATAGGTGATCCCCTTTATGTCTTGCTCCTGCCATGCAATTTTTCAAAGGAACCATTAAGAGTATTAACCTCATCCTAATTTACCATCAGGGTTGAACGCACACCTTGGGACGTAAAATATATTTTGCATTCCAGTCAATTAAAAATGAGCTTTCCACATTGAATTAGCTCCTGATATTACACCAAGAGGGAATTGGGTGTCTCATCCTCAATTGATTTATGTGGACTTTAAACCCATCCCTATTGAAGCCTTGTGCACAAATTTTCTAGCCAACCCTTTTGTCAAGTGGTCTGCTAAATTCTGTCCAGACCGTATGTATTGTACATAAATCACTCCATTTTTAATGAGTTCACGAATCATACTATGTCTCACCCCTATGTGTCGAGACTTGCCATTATAGTTTTCACTATAGGCCTTGGCCATAGTTGTTGAACTGTCACAGCGAATTGATATAGATGAGACTAGTTTTGGCCATAATGGAATCTCATAAACCAAGTTTTGAAGCCATTCTGCTTCCTTGCCAGCTGCAGCCAAAGCTATAAATTCGGATTCCATTATCGAGCTAGTTATACAAGTTTGCTTTTAGATGCCCAACAAATAGCACCCCCTCCAAGCAGAAACACCCATCCAGTATTAGACGAGTGATCCTCCACATGACTTATCCAACTAGCATATGAGTATCTTTCAATAACTGAAGGGAACCCATTGTATGATAAGCCATATTTAATTGTCGACTTCAAGCACTTAAACACTCTTCTAAGTGCATGCCAGTGCTGTGAACTTGGCCTACTTGTATATCGACTAAGTCTTCCAACAACATGAGCTATATCTGGTGTCATTGCATACATCAACAATCCAATTGCTCTCGAGTATTCAAGTTGACTCACTGATTCACCAATATTTGGCATGAGCTTTTTACTTGGATCAAAAGGTGTATTCACAGGACTACAATTCTCCATGTTGAAACTCTTGAGAATTTTATCAACATAATGAGATTGAGTAATTATAATTCCTGTGGATTCTCGCTTGATTTTAACTCCAAGAATCACTTATGCCTCCCCCATATCCTTCATTTCAAATTTGGAAGAGAGAAATTTAGTTTCATCAACATGATATTGATTTGTTCCAAATATCAGTAAGTCATCCACATACAAGCAGATTATAACACCTTCACCAGAATTAAATCTACTGTATACACACTTGTGTGACTGATTTTGAATAAAACCATTAGACAACACAATTTCATCAAATTTTGATGCCATTGTTTTTTAGCCTGTTTTAAACCATATAAGGATTTAATGAGTTTACATACCTTATGTTCATTTCCTGGCTCGATGAAGCCTTCAGGTTGCTTCATATACACTTCTACTACCAAATCTCCATTTAGGAACGTTGTTTTCACATCCATCAAAATTTCAAAGCATTCACAACTTAGATGCCATATCAGTGATTGCCATTTTGCCATTACACAAAATAAAGTATACGATTGTTGTAGTAAAATATAAGAAAATATATGCAAATGACTTGATAGAACTTCTAATCGCAGAACGCTTTCGGTATATTTTATTTTGATCCTATAATGCATTGGATTACACAAAATAAGTATTGAAGATAAGTAGAAGTCACACTCAAAGATCAAGGCAATAATCTTGAGCAACAATGATAAGTCTTTGTGTATGAAAGTGTCTTGAGGTTGCAGAGATTAAGTATGCACGTCTGCATAAAAATGTATTAAGGTTGCAGAGATTCAGTATGCAAGTATGCATGTGTGTTCTCATCTGTGATCCCTCCTCTGCCAAAGACCAATATTTATACTAAAGGGAATAAGGGGACATGTGAGCGGTTACAACCTTCCATATTACTACCGATCATGCCATTTAATTTGCGGTTACTGTTAACTGCTAATTAATTCTATTTTAATGGATTAATAATGTACGCAGTTAACCTGATACATATTGGATTTATTTATTTCCCTTATTCTTGACATTGAATAAGCTCATCCGGGCGCGTACTCCACGCGATCCGTCCCAGACTCGTCTTAACTTCAATATCCATTAGTCTTTGAGTAAAACCCCCATTGCTCCAAAATGTCTAACACATTGTGAATGAGATGAAATCTTTTGGAGAAAATATTGGTGAGAACAAAAATGTTGAAAAAACTGTTGTTATCTTACCTGCAAAATTTGATTCGATGGTGTCCATCATCGAGGAGATGAAGGATATTGCTTCACTGAGTGTTCAAGAGCTTATTGGATCTTTGAAAACTCATGAGAGACGGACGGAACGTCATGGTGAAAATTGAATGGAAAGTGCTTTTCAATCCAAGGTGAATCTATCCTCCAACAACAATAATGGACAAACATCAAAAAGTAATCAGAGAGGGGGGTTCTATGAACGAGGAAGAGGCCGGCATAACAGAGGCAGAGGATGAGATCGGAATTCGAAAGGTCGAGGAGGAAATCATTTCCATAGAGCCTGAAATTCAGAGACTTGTGGACATTGTGGCAAAGGCAATCACAGTGAGAAAGATTGCTGGCACAAAGATAAACCAAAGTATTATAATTGCAAGAAGTTGGGACATATTGAAAGAAATTGCAGGCTAGAGAATATTCAACAAGCGCAATTCACTGAGTAGACACAAGGTGAAAGAAATTTATTCTATGCTTGTCATATGGCTACTGAAGTGAAGAATGACGTTTGGTATCTCGACAGTGGTTGCAGTAACAACATGACTCGAGCTAAGTCCAACTTTGTAAATTTAGATGAATCCGTAAAGACTGAGGTGAATATGGGAAATGGAGTTGTTACTCAAGCACAGGGTCTGGGAACAATTTCAGTCCAGACTAAAGAAGGGACCAAGTATATTCAGGATGTGTTGTTCATTCCAGATTTGAAGCAAAGCCTGTTAAGCCTTGGACAACTTCTTGAACATAAGTATTCACTTACATTTGATAATCGTGATTGCTATATTTACTACAAGAAAAATGGAGGAAACTTGAGGATAAAAGTTGAGATGCAAGACAATCGAAGCTTTCCAATTAAGCTTAAATGTGATGGGAACCTTGCCTTGAATGTTGAAACAAAATTGCATGGCTGTGGCACAAAAGATATGGACACTTGGAATTTCACAGCTTGAAAGAGCTCGAACATAAAGGAATGGCACATGGCTTCTTGAATTTGCAAACGTTTGATAAGGTTATTTTATAAATTCACCTCTATATTTTACCAAATTTGACGGCGGTACCTAAAAGAGAAACAATGCCTTCTTGTGTGACAAAAATCTATGGGACCAAAAGCGGAGAGGACTGACAGAATGGTTTTTCCCTCGTCGGACTCTCAACTACCTTTTCCTGTAATGTCTCCTTTTAACATCTTTTGAAAACTCTTCTGTGTCATACGGCGTTGTACTAATTTTACAGGATATATTCACCGGTGGAATTGAAACATCCGCATCAACTATAGACTGGGCCATGGCAGAGATGATGAGAAGTCCTCACGTGATGAATAAGTTGCAGCTGAAATAAGGCGCACCGCCAAAGGAAAGAACCTATTGGAAGAGAGCCATGTCCAAGGACTCAAGTACTTGAAACTAGTGATCAAAGAAACCTTGAGACTGCATGCTCCAATAGCCGTATTACCAAGAGCCAGTAGAGATAAATGCACGGTTAAGGGATATTCCATCCTTTTGAAATCGAAAGTCTTTCTCCACGCCTGGTCTATGGGAAGGAATCCCGAGTATTGGGACCAACCAGAGACATTCCAACCCGAAAGGTTTGAAGATAGTTCCACCGATTTCTTGGGGAATAACTTGGAGTTCATACCCTTTGGGGCTGGCAAGAGGATGTACCCTGGTATGAACTTCACGTTGGCAGTGATTGAATTTTGTGTAGCTCAACTTGTGTACCATTTCGATTGGAAGCTGCCAAAGGGAATGAAGGCAGAGGGCGTGGACATGACCGAGAAAGGACTGGCTGTCTCAAGGAAATATGATCTTTACTTGGTGCCCACTGCTTACAACACTTCCAACTGAGGATGATTGAATGACATGAAATCCATCAATCAACAACATTATATTTAGCAAAACAAAGTGGCGTTTTAATTGGGAATGAATGAACAGAATGAAGTTAATCAGTAGGCAGCCCCTGCTTACAACACTTCCAACTGAGGATGATTGAATGAAATGAAATCCATCAATCAACAACATTATATTTAGCAAAATAAAGTGGCGTTTTAATTGGGAATGAATGAACAGAATGAAGTAAATCGGTAGGCAGTCCCCAGTGAAGATCCATGCTTGGTATCATTGTTCTTTATGATATATCTTAGTGTCGCATTTGATTAATTAATTCGCATATAATATCTATTTAACGGCTATTACTAAAAGCTTCGTTTAATCGGCCAAATTTCTTTTTTCTTTTTTCTTTTCCTTCAAATAATAAGATAAATTAAATAACTTAACTAACTATTAAGCTCTGGGAGACGTGTACCAATTTAAGAAAAAAGGAGGAGATTGTTTGTTAATGAACCAACTCTTATAAAAGTTTTAGCCTTTAGCGAGGAAATTTGAACATAGCATATGCGTTCAAGAAATTTATTCGCACACGACACAATTGTTTAGAAACCAGCCATCAACACAATGCAAACAAGACCAAAATATTCGAATTTCAAGGTGCTTGCCATGAGTTGCGATTTCTGATTCGACATTTCGCATATATCCACTTGTTGGACATTTTAATTCCCTTTTCCACTAATTTGGCTATAATTTTGTGTGGTATTCAAAGTAAGAAAAATCCTAGGTTTGAATGGAGAAGACAGGGAAGAATATGAAACTGAGATGAGATTTAGTGATTATACGCATGGTGTTTATTAAGCAATATAGTGGGGTAAGATAAAAAATGAGGAGATTTAAATATTAATTTTGGAGACTTTTTTAATTTATTTACATGGGGGTATTTTCGGAACTAAAAATTGGATTGTATGTTTAGCAAAAATAAGATGTATAAATAGCCGCAATCTAAACCTAATCCAAAGTGCTCTTGTATGGTCCCACAACTTTATTAATTGTGTTAGGTGGTTTAATTTAATTACATGATTAACATAATAATAAGTTTCTAATGGAATTGCAATAAAATAAAAGATAAGTATGAAACGACGTAATTTAAAAGATAAAAATAAAAATTTATAAATTGATTAATATAATTTCTGATTATTGAAATTGAGGTGAAATAACACATAGCATTACAGAATTGAGGATACTTCCAATTTCAAGCCGCTAGCCTATAATAATTCCACGGAAAAAAACTCATATCGTCTCATAATTTAAAAAAATTTCCAAAACAGTCCCACAAATATCGAATTAGACGAATCCGTCCCATAACTACCCTAATCATAGCCAAACGTCCATGAACCCAGTTTTTTCGCTAATCATTTCCGAACCCGTCCCATAACTTCCCTACTCATCGCCGAACCCATCCCTCCACTAAGGAAGTTATGGGACGGGTTCGGGGATGATTAGCGAAAAAACCGGTTCATGGACGGGTGATTAGGGTAGTTATTGGACGGATTCGTTTAATTCGATATTTGTGGGATGGTTTTGGAAATTGAAAAAACATATGGGACTAAATGAGTTTTTTTTTTCCCATAATTCCACATGCATTGTCATGTCATCTATTTTTACTTTTACAACTAAAACTTCATATACAATTCGACAAACACCAGCATTATTTAGGATAGAGAAAATTGCTAACGGCAAGTGAGATAAAGAAAGCAGGCCCTATGTGGTCAACCTAGCCGCGGGAGAGTCTTTCTCCAATGAGAATAAAGAAATGGGCAAGACAAGAAAGAAACTCGCCCTTGATTGACACCAAGGGATAAGAGTACTGGTGTTTGGCTAGCGTTGAGCCAATGACCTTTTTCTCCTCAAGGAAGGCTATCGGAAAAGGATCAAACCGATTACGGGTCCGAGATTATGATAATGCGCCCAAACTTGACTTAATACGCCCACACCTGACTGAATTCACTAAGATTGCAATGGCAAAATGGATACAATGGAAAATCTACCAGTTGTTAAGAAACAACGGCTGATTAACCGAAAAAATGGAACCAAACTACCAGTTGTTGAGAAACTACGGTGGACTTGGAAAAAGTAACCGCTAATCACTAAGCTAGAGTCTAGGAAAGCTGGTAAAGGAAAGCTGTAAAGAAAGGAGTAAAGATACAAAGAATTGAAATTTGCATAAAGGAATTTTGGGATGGATTGGTCTCTCTTGATTATGAGCATGGCATCTCCTATTTATAGTCGGGGCTCTGATAACCGCTCCCCGGCTGATCCCCTCGAGCCGATTTTGCATTTCTTCCTCAGCTGTCTTCAACTATCTTCGGCCGATCACTTTCGCCTCTAAAAACATCTATTTCCCTGGGCTCTTTTCCTTTTCTCATTTCCACTGAACTCTCATCTGGCCTCTTCATCCATGATCACTAGTTTTCGGCCCTATTGTTTTTATAGCCATTACACTTAGGGACTCTTCCTGGCCCAATTCGTATGGCCCAATTACTCCCTCACGGCCCACTATTCTGGTGGCCCCAACAGATGCCCTCCTTACTTGGGCGAGTTTTCAGCTTGGAAAAAGCCCAAGTAATTTTCCTAATGTTGCAGTTTGACGGTTATTACTTCTTCTCGAGGAATTCTATCATCATTAATTTCACTCACGTAGCCTTCCTTCCTTAGAGAAAAACCGTCTTCTCCCCTGGTCGTTCACATTCCTCTCCTTTTTCATGTTCTTCCTCGATGGATCCTCGTTCCATTCTTGTTCCCTCATCTGAAATTCTTAAGATTGAGAGTTCGTTTGCCTCTCACACTACGGTTCGTCTTCTCCCTGAAGGCTTCTATTCCCTCGGCCCGTTAGCTATCCCCGAAGAAATTGACGAGTGCACTGCTTGCATTTTTGAAAATTGTTCCATACCTTTGTATACTCCCTGGTTCTCTTCTCAACTTTTTACCCCTTCGTTTGCTAACTGGCCTTCGTTTTCGGCAGAGTATTTGGATTGGTATCATCAGCTCGAACCCTATTGCCGCAAGTCTTGGTCTGATATATACCTTTGTCGCTTGATCCTTCTCAGTACTGCACCTTTCTCCACTGATATCCGTCCCATTCAGGCCCTTTTATGTTTTTGGAATTCCACTATAAATTGTTTCTGTTTCCCTTGGGGTATAGTGACTCCCACCATTCAGGACGTTAAACTCCTCTTGAACCTTTCCGTTCGCGGGGACAACCTTGGTGTCGCATCCAAATCTCATCCCAAAGAATAAACCACGGGTTTTCCTTCTAACAATACTTTCCATAGTTGGATTGTTACTCACTAGAGCGACCCCTCTTCGCCTAACTCTCATTCTCAGGAGGCACTTGCTTTCATGATGTACTTCTTAACACGGTTCTTTTGGTGTACTCCCTCCAAAGGGGTTCTTCTTGAAATATATCCTTTAGCTTTCGAAATTCTCAACCAAACAGCTTTACCGTTGGCCGATTTCTTTCTTGCCCATTTGTATTCGGGTATATCGGCTACCGTTTTAGGTTGGGAGAAAGGTTTCTCAGATAAAGCCCGTGGCCCTCTATGGTTTCTTCACTTGTGGTTGGTTTGGCACTTTCGTGACGTCTCGGTTTTCCCTCCGCATGATATTCGTTCAGACCATTTTGTTGGCCCCGATTATCTTGGGACGTCCCTTCATGCTATGTCGATTCCTCACTGGATCAGCTATTTTTTAGGCCGAACTGCCGATCAATCTTTCTCTCATTATCATTATCGAAGAGCCGATTTTGCCTGGGTCAAAGAGATTGCAACTGCTCCTTTTGGAACCCCTCTTCCCTTGGCTCTTGCTCAGATTTGGAACCGATGCATCCTTCCTCGTCCTATCTTTAATGGTTCCACGGCTCTTCCCAACACTGCCATTCCTTTTGAGATTTACAATCCTCACCTGGTCAGTCGTCAGTTCGGTTTCGGCCAGGATTTAGTAGAGGCTTATCGCGTTGATAAACGACTTACTCCTCTTTCTTGTTGAAAACTATGTACCACCTAGCATCGGCGTTTAATAGATTTCGACGTGCCGAAATTTCACGTTCGTGTGGGGCTCTCCACGTCTTGTTTTCGGCTTTGGTGGGACGGCGTTGCTCGTACCTTCTTTGGTGCCGACCTTAACCCACTCTTGTGGCGGAGTGGTTTCTCCCCCATCCAGCCTTTCTCTTCTTATCCGTTATCTTCGCCGAGCTCTTCTTCTCAGCAAGACCTTAGTATGCCTTCTCATTTACGTCCGGTGCGTTCCTTCTTGATTGCATCTATCCTTTATTGTATATTTTTCTATTACTTGTTTGAGTGTAACTTTCAAATATAGGTGCCTTTCATCCTACATCTTCGGACCCTGGCCGCAAGAGACCCATTCCACCTTCGGCCCTTGTTACTGGTTTTCTTCCTTCTACTAAGACTCGGAAGCGCTCTTCTCGCACATCGCTTGGCCGAATCCCTACTACTCGTTTCATAGTGAGTCGAACTTTTCCTTTTTTTTTTCTTTTTATTCATCTTCTCAGTTACTTATCATTCCTTCTTCCTTCTATCAGGTCACTCCTGCTCCCCCGTCGTCCATCATTCCTTCTATTCAGACCATAGTTTTGGATTCTCTCGATGTTGAGCCTCAGACGACAAATGACCCTGGTCCGGCCACTCCTGTTAATCCCTCCTCGGCCGATCCTCAGCGAGCGGTTACGGATCCCATTGCATCTTCTTCTTTGGCTGTTTCGGAGCCCATTGGCCCCACTACTGACGGTACGACTGATATTTCTAAAGACGTCCCTGCCGTTCAGGTTCCCTCATCTCCATTCCCTGATCGGCACGTGCTGGACGATTTCTTTTCTCCTATTTCTTCGTCTTCACTCCCATCAGATCCTTCGGCCCACCTTGGAGATTGTTTGGGCCAACTATGCAATATGATAGCTAGGCAATCTGACGTGGAGTTTGTTCATCCGAAACCGATCCTCCTCTTTCTGTCTCATCTTGACCAATATTTTTATGAGGAGATGGTCTCTTTGAACTTGGATGCTACTCTTCAAACGATCACTAAGTCTGTCCTTTCCTTGGACCAAGAACTCAGAGCCCATTTAGTAATGCGGAACCAGCTCTCAGCCGAACGGGAGGAGCACTGATTGATGCGAAAGCTGGAGAGTAACACTACGAGTCGATGAGGAGGAAGTTACGTTCGACATGGCACAACTATAGAAATACCCTGACGAAGGGTTCTGTTCATCTAATTCTGTAATAGTTAGAGGAGAGGAGATAGACGATGAGGGAGAGCTTGACGCTGGACTAAATGTAATGATAATGGATGACTTTCAAAGCAGGTACTGAAGCCTGCAGGCGCGGAGCAAGAGGGCTGCAGCGCCGTTTACTTCGGCGACCCTGGAACTGGGAATTTTGAGGAGTTTGACGGTGCTGAATTCCATGAAGACGCCGACCAGAAGGAGGCGGATCCTGTGCTGATACAGGATCTGAAAGGTAAATCTTAACTTCTTCCACCCATTTCTCGAAAATTACTTCCATCTGTGGAATGGCCACCAGAGCTAGAACTAAAAGTGCTACCGGACCATCTTAAGTATGCGTTTCTCGCTGAACATAAAATGTTACCGGTAATTGTGTCAGCTAAGCTGACACAAAATCAAGAAAACACTCTGGTGGGAGTGCTTAAAAAATATGTGCGTGCAATCGGTTGGACCATTTCTGATATCAAAGGAATAAGCCCTTCTGTTTGTATGCACATGATTTTGATGGAGGAGAATTTCAAACCCTCGCGACAGCCCCAACGACGTTTGAACCCACCCATGCTGGAAGTGGTAAGAAAAGAGGTGATCAAGCTGTTAGATGTTGGTATCATCTACCCGATTTCTGACAGCAAATCGATTAGTCCCGTGCAGGTCGTTCCGAAGCGGGGTGGGATGTGCATTACAAAGAATGAACAAGGAGAGGAAATTGCAACGAGGCCGGTCACCGAATGGAGGGTCTGCATAGACTACCAGAAGCTGAACGAGGCCACTCGCAAGGACTATTTTCCTTTACTTTTTATCGATTAAATGTTGGAACGGTTGGCGGGAAGGGAATTTTATAATTTTTTTGATGGATATTCAGGCTATAACCAAATTGTGAGCGCCAGTGAGGATCACGAAAAAACAACTTTTACATGCCCTTATGGCACCTTTGCCTATAGGCGCATGCCTTTTGGTTTATGCAATGCACCAGCAACTTTTCAAAGATGTATGATGTCTATATTTTCCGAATTTATCGAAAAATGCATTGAGGTCTTCATGGATGACTTCTCTATGTATGGAGATACGTTTGACGAATGTTTGACCAATCTTGCAAAGATTTTAAAAAGATGTGAAGATACTAACTTGGTTTTAAACTGGGAAAAGTGCCATTTTATGGTCACTGAGGGTATAGTGTTAGGTCACCGCATCTCACGTGCAGGCATTGAGGTTGATCCGGCCAAGGTTTCCATCATCTCCAATCTCCCTCTCCCCAATTCAATAAAATCGGTTAGGACTTTCTTAGGGCATGCCGGTTTCTACCGGAGATTCATTAAAGATTTCTCGAAAATTGCCAAGCCGCTCACTAACCTTCTTTGTAAAGAAAATTCTTTTGTAATAAATGAAGTGTGTGTCCAAGCCTTTGACACACTTAAAACGATGTTAGCTTCTACTCCAATTGTGCAACCACCCGATTGGTCACTGCCATTCGAGGTGATGTGTGATGCAAGTGGTCTTGCAGTGAGTGCAGTTTTAGGGAAACATAAGGATGGGAGACATTGTGTAATTCATTACGCAAGTAACGCATTGAATGAAGCCCAAATAAACTACACCACTACAGAAAAAGAGACGAATGTTGTAGTCTTTGCGTTTGATAAGTTCAGACAGTACCTTATTGGAACAAAGACTATAGTATACACTTACCACAGTGCACTTAGATACTTATTCAGCAAGCAAGACGCAAAACTTCGTTTAATCAGGTGGGTGCTATTGTTGCAAGAGTTTGACATCGTAATAAAAGATAGGCGAGGGCGAGACAATGGTGTTGCTGACCACTTGTCTCGTTTAGAAAATGGTAAAAATGAGAAAGCCATCAATGAAGAGTTTCCAGACAAACAGTTGTTCGCACTGCATTTGCACGACCACGCGTGTCCATGGTTTTCCGACATTGCTAACTTCTTGGCATGTGGAATAATCCCACCATTTCCAAGCCATCATCTCAAGAATAAGTTCAACCGAGATGTATTTAATTACTTCTGGGAAGAACCTTATCTCTTTAAGCACTGCGTCGATTCAATAATCAGGCAATGTGTAACTGAGCATGAGGCCTATCAAATTGTCAGAAAATGCCATGAATCAGAGTATGGGGGTCACCACGGTCCCACTCGAACATCCCATAAGGTCCTCGAGTGTGGATTTATTGGCCTCACATCTATGAGGATTGCAGGACATTTGTAAAAGCCTGCGACAGGTGCCAAAGGTTAGGAAATATTTCCAAGATGGATGAAATGCCTCATAAAGGAATTCTCACTCTTGAGATTTTTTATGTTTGGGGCATTGACCTTATGGGACCATTTCCACCATCTGGTGCAAACCAATACATTTTTGGTAGCTGTCGATTGCGTGTCCAAATGGGTCGAGGCTATCACATTACCATCCAATGATGGTAGCCAAGTCATAAAGTTTCTCAAGAACAACATTTTTAACCGATTTGGCATACCTAGGGTGATAATATCTGATGGAGGAACACATTTTGTTAATAAATCCTTTGAGAACTTAATGCTTAAAACTGGAATCCTCCATAAGATAGGCACGCCTTATCATCCCCAGACAAGTGGTCAAGTCGAGGTATCCAATCGCGAGATCAAACATATACTCGAAGCCACTGTCGGGAGAACCCGTAAGGATTGGGCACGTAAGCTCAATGATGCTCTATGGGCATATCGTACAGCATATAAGACTCCCATTGGGATGTCTCCATACAGGTTTATCTTCAGGAAAGCATGTCATTTGCCCGTAGAGTTAGAGCATAAAGCTTACTGGGCCATTAAAATGCTTAATTTCGATCTGAAAGTTGCTCAAAGCAAACGCAAATTGGACCTCAATGAAATTGAGAAAATATGAGCGTAGGCTTATGAAAGCTCTCGGATCTATAAAGAGCGGACCCAAAAGTTGCACGATCGCAGGATTAGATCCAAGCAATTTTATATTGGCCAAAACGTTCTACTGTTCAATTCTCGGTTGAAGCTGTTCCCCAGAAAGCTGAAATCAAGATGGGAAGGGCCGTATGACAAGGGTGATCTGGTGGTGAATGGACACAGGCTGAAAGAATACATCGAACAGTTCGATCAGGAAAAAGAAAGCCAAGCAGTGGCAGACCCGGCTTACACTCAATAAAAACAGCAATTAAATTATAAAAAATTCATTTGATGTATATATGCACTACTTTATTTTCAGAATCAGAAAGTATCCAAAAATCAATTAAACATTTAGAGTACTAAGACTCTAAATGTGAGGATGTTGATATTTGGAGAAAATCTAATATGGTTAATTTATCTGTCTTGCAGAAATTCCAAAACCACCAAAAAGATGGAGCCGAAAAATAGCGTGGAAAACCAGGTTCCCGGTTGGATTAATTCCATGAATTTAAGAAAATATTCTTGGAATTTAAAGCAATTTAAAATCCGGAATAATTTTACAAACAAATGGAATTGATCCAACCTATTTTTATGAAAGTGGATTATTTCAATTTCCAGCCCAATAATTTTGAATATTTTTTTGGGCTGAATTTATTCAGATCCAAAACAAATAATATGGACTCAGGCCCAATACCACGCTCGGGCCCAGTCCGTATATTTTGAAAATTCAAAAACTAGTCGCGGGGCTAGGCACCAGTCGCGAGACCATGTCTCACGACTGGGTGGCAGTCTAGTGACTGAGGTCTCCAACTCTCAGTCCAGAGCCTCAGTCGCTAAGAAACGTTCCAGTCGTGAGACCATGTCTCACGACAGGGACCAAGTCTAGCGACTGGGTACCCAAACCCCTTCCCAGTCGCAAGACAACACGCCCCAGTCGTGAGACTATGTCTCACGACAGGAACCAAGTCCAGCGACTGGCCACTTAATCCTCTCTCATCCTTTAATCCAGTCGTGAAACCATCCCCAGTCCCGAGACATAGTCTCACGACTGTCTCTGAGTCTCACGACTCGCACTCGCATCTGGCCCCACTTCTCTTTTTAATCCTGTCGTGATACCCCCCCAGTCGCGAGACATCTCGCGACAGGCTTCCAGTCTAGCGACTCTCCTAATGTCGTTAGACCCCAGTCGTGAAACCCAGTTTGGCGACATGGGCTAGGGTTTCACGACTAGGCCCATCAGTATTAATACCCCATTTTCTTCCTTCTTCACTACACCCTTCGACACTTAGAAATTTTTCAAAGCACTCTCGAACTCAAACCCTATTCTCCCGAAGCACACCACTGTGTTCTTCGCACATTTCCGACCATTTCCAGGCGAAACTCTATCAATTTTTTTCAAAATTGAAATCGCGTCCCCATCTTCATCTAAACCTCAATCGTGGTAAGCCCCCCTGTTTCGCGATTCTCGAGTGTCCGTGCAACCCATGTTTCGCGATTTCAATTGAAATGTTGTAATTGTGTAAATAGGTTTCTATTCTTTTTCTTCACATTTTGAGTTCGATTGTAGGGGTTATTTTGCTGTGGGTATTCTGTATTCATGCCGTGCGAGTGATAGGATGTTGGTCGATTATGGGTGGGAAATGCTTTTGTTGATTTACGAGGATTGGGGATAGTCGAATCTGGTTTGGACATTTTGATTTGTGAACCTAGGTTGTCTAGAGAACACAGGCAGTATGCTAGGGTTCGGCAACAGGGGATTCCACCATTGTTGGATTTTTGAAGTTTTTAGGGTTCGTAGGCTTTTATTCTCTTCCAGTCTATATTAGTGTTCTTGTTCTATCTATTTTTGATGAAATCCCTCATGAGAAATATGTGAAATCAGAACCAAGGAATGATGCCAGTGAACACTTGGTTATTTTTGAATGACTTGGTGTTACTATTTGTTGATTCCTAGTTGTAAAGCATGTCCGAGTGAATCTGTTTATGTGTTCATATGTGTTCAGCATGAATGTTTTGATAGGTAGGCAGCATGCTAGTCTATTGATACGTTGTTTTTGGTAAGAGGAGAGCATGATCTTGAGGGGTTTTGTACTATTTTCATGTTGCTATGCATGCCAAGGTGTTCATTTAATGTTGAATTCCATAGTAGTACCCTGCATGTATGTATGTGGCAGACTGAAAAAATGGGTGTATGGTTTGTTTTGGCAATACTTGTGCACCAACCATTTTTCCTGTAAAACCACCTTTTCACAAAAAGACAAATAGTTGGTGGGAATAAACTTTGACTTAGTGTTTTTTGTTCCCAATGGAACTAAAGTGTGAGTTGATAGCAGTATTTTATCACTTAACTGCTATCCTTTTCAAAAAAAAAATCCAAAATGGGACCACTCACATTCCACTTTTCATTTAATAAAACAAGTCAACTTTTAAAAATTAAAAATAGTGTTTGCCAAATTTTTTAGAATGTTTTAACTGTCCAATACAGTCCAAACAATCCAGAATTAGCAAATCCAATCTCGCCACGTCTCCACCGCACACTCCAAATTCGAGTATTTCATTACATTTCATCCATCTCGTTCCATTTTCAACAAGTACCTCAAACTTGTTTAATAAAATTGAGAAAAATCAAACTTTTGGGCCTAATGGCCCATTAAAAAGATTTTTGGTCCAATGACCATTTCATTTTCTCTTTTTGGGCTCAATAGTCCAAATCAAAAATATTTTGGGTCCAAGGACTTAAACTCCAATAAATTAGTGTTGTTCAAAATTGTAAATATTGCCATTTATGCCTTGTAATAAAATTCAAGAATAATCAATTAAATTACATTTCGAGCAAAGCTCAAAATGTGAGGATGTTAATTTTTAACTTGAATCATCTTATGAAAAAATTATAAAACCTTGAATGTGTTAAATGATCTTTGTCTTTCTCAGGAACGAAAAGGTTATTAAATCAGGGATTTTATTGCCTGATTGTACGCTGGAAGAAGCAGCGAAGGAAGCTTCCACGGACCGAATTGAGATCAAACAAATGAGGGAAGTGATAATGAAAGATTATTCGGTACCTATGGATCATACGACGGAAGTTGTACTAGATCTTGAACCAGGATGGAACATCAATATACCTCCGGAGAATAGAACAGAAGCAGCCACCTCTATCGAAAGAGACTTCTTTCACTTTACAAAGAAGTTTTGGAAAAGAATGATGGATCACGCCCGTGAGGACACTAAGACAACTCCAGCGGTCCACCATGAAAGGATTCAGCTTAAATTCAAAGAGCACATGGCCATCTGGAGTAGACATGTAGAGAGAGGAACAAGGGACAAAGCTTTGGCAGATTTCGAGATCATTATTCCAAACCAGCCAATTGATCCTCAAGTGAGGATGGCTTTCACAGACAAGCAGATTGAAATAAGCAGAATTCTGAACCGAGGAGTGATCATGATGCACAAGGCTTTTCCTTTCAAATGGAATCCGTATTTATTTGAGAAGAGGGGGCCCGAAGAGCAAAAATGGATTACAGAATAAGCCCGCCTCAGGCATCGTGAACTAAGTTACAACATGTACAACTATCTCAAGGGGGTTGAACATTTTGAGCAAACCTGCAATACATCACTGCTGCAGTCAAGGACAAAGAAGATAAAGGACGCGAGACAACAGTGGGAAGATCTGACTTATGTATAGGGTAAGGGAAACGCAAGTATTACAAAGTCCTTTCTAGACAAAGGGGTGGAGGACGAATTTGATTCGGTGTTTTTGCAAAGGAAATATGGGCAATTTTGAACGACAAAGGACTGAAAATTCCCTGAACACATTGTTGTACTGAGGGAGTAGCTGACTGTGGATATCCACAAGGGGAGTTGGAAGCCCATTAAGAAAAATGAGAGACAACTCCAGCTTATGTCAGAAGCCGAAGCTGGAACCTATCTTAACTGCAACTTCGCCCAAGACATGTCATATCTCGAAGGAATCCAGAAAGATTTGGTGGGGGCGATGCTGGATAAATATCGGACATCCTACCTAGAGCTTTTGATGGAAATGGACAAGGAGGCGCTCCGATATTGCAATGATAAAATAGTGAAGCAGAAAATCTTGCACTACAATCACAACATTCGGAGCAAGTTATGCAAGAAAATCAAAGAAGACTGGGAAGCACAGCTGGTGCGGATTACTCTCCGGAGCTTTACTGAAGATTTCCTGAAGCATGCAGAGAAACAACTGGGTTATGAAGATGAACCCAATATCAAAAAGGAAACCGGAGAGGATCCAGAACTGTGATTGACGAGTATATTTCCACTCCACCCCCACCACAAGGACCCACAGTACAGCAGGAATCAGTTTTAGCTCCAGTACCCACGGATGAACAGCCAACTATTACTGAATCTCAAATGCAACCATCTGCCGAGCCTCCAGTGCAACCCAAATAGCCTGCAGTCCAGCATGAGCCTCAAGTACAAACCAGAAGAAGGCTGGTAAAACTAGCATAAAAGGAGAAAGGTGGAAGGGCGCCGGAGCCAAAAGTTGTAATCAGAGAGCCCGAGTCCACTGCCAAGAAAATTGCTGAACCAGCCAACCCTGCTGATAAAGGGAAAGGCAAAATGCCGGAGCCTCCCCCAAAGCTAAACGATCAAATTGCCTTTGATGCTGAGTTAGCTGGAAAGCTCCAGGAGGAAGAGAATGCGAAGGTGGCTGTGCATGAGCAAACAATGGAGGGAGAAGCTGCTAATGAGGCTAAAATAAAAGAAAGGATTGAGAGAGAAGAGAAAGTAATGAAAGAGGCTGAGATGCTAAGAAATGTTCAAAGGACGAAAGATGAAGAAGCAGCCAAAAAGCTACAAGCCGAACTGGACAGTAGAAAGGAGAAAGAGGCGGAAACAGTTGGGGAAGAGGAGCAAACACGTAAGAAAATCATTCAAGTGAAGATTGAAAAAGGGGAGGAAATGGAAAAGCAGCGAGCTAAACTTCAAAAGAACAAATCTACGAATGCTGAGGAAATGCAGGGCATAGATGATGATGAGCAGCAAGTACTAGACACAATGCCAGCTTTAAAACCATCTGCCAGGGATGAGCCTCATCCTTGGGCACACTTGACTGAGGAGGAGGTGCTTGAAAAATTCAGAGAAATAAGTTTTCTAAAAAAGAATGATCCATTATGGCTGGAATATTTGGTCGAAAGAGAAAAATATCTGAGGAGCAAAGCGGTGACTGCACCTGAAGGCCCATCACATCAAACTGAAAGTGAAGCAGAAGGCTCATTGGCAAGCATTGATCCAGCAGCAGTGGCTAACATTTTGGAGGATCAACCAGATGAACATCCAATAGTCCCATTTTTCAAAGAAAACATCCGGGAAATTGTAAATGAAGCTGCACATGAACAAGTTTTAAGGTAGGAGGAGGAGGTATCAACTAGTGTTGATCCTTACTTTCCTATACTTACTTTTGCAATGCCTGTAATGACTGAATACAATCCATTGAATGATGTAATAAAACAGGTTGAGGGGGAATCAAGTCGGCAGGAGCCGGAGGCAGAACCTGCTAATGAGCCCGCACAAGAGGAAGATGAGCCAACCGACTGGCATAGCAGTGAGGACCAGGAATCAATTGGTTTTGCAGGCCAGTTGAATTCTGGTCTGAGAACACTGTAAGGAACAGGATGGGGATTACAAAGCAGTTTGACAAGAAGGCCTTAAACAATGCAGACTTAGAGATCAAATTCAATGGGCGGATGGAAGGGGCTGAGAGATATGCAAGAATGTCAAAAATGATTGTGCCTGACAAGGGGTTCAATCCTGATGCCCTGTTCCACCCCACGATCGAAAACTTCTTTAGAAATCAAGAATGGGGGAACTTTATGCTGCACAATGAAGAAGATGGCTTCGTCGAGCTGACTCGAGGATTCTTTTGCAACATCAAAGCCAGCAGCAAGAAAACTTGGATCCGGGGTCATGTTAAAGATATATCGCCCGAATGGTTGAACCAATTCTTCGAAACCCTGGATATCCGAGACGAATTCCCCGTTGGAGAAATTTTGATTAAAAGAGGAAAAACAAAGAAAGCTGCATTGTATTCAGCCTTGGCGAATAGAATGACAAGGGTACCCGCTCCGGACCATACATTTGATGTAAACTGGTTGCAGCTGCACTTCATCCAACCTACGAGTTCCACATGTCCAAAATCCGGCCAAGTTCGCACCCCCACACTACCTCAGGAAGCATCTTAATGGGTCTTTCGAAGTTGTGGCACAGATTAAAGTTAAACGTAGGAAAGCATGTGTTTGAAATTCTGACGACCCGGATAGAAGACAAGCAAGTCTTGTGCTATCCAAATCTGATTAGAAGAATCTGCATAAATCACGGCGTCGACTTAAGTGCATTTGCAACCGACAAACCAGTAAGAGTGAACCCCCCCCCCCCCCCCATCCATGTGCCAAACATTCCTCTGCGCGGCAAGATCGGATATTCTATGCCCCAACTGCCCGGCGACTCTGATGTTCAGTCCTCATTCATATCTGGTGGTCAAGCACCCTCATCCAGGAAAAGAGTTCCAAGGCCGTCTAGGACCTCGAAGAGAACAAAGAAAGCCCGTACTGATGCGGGACCTTCGAATACAATTCTAGAAGAGCCTCAGCCAGAGCAAGATGAAGGTCCAATCCCACCTCCAGTACCATCTCAACCTCCTCCTCAAAGCCATAATGTATCTAAATTCCCTGCTGATTCCCAAGCACTTGAGCTAATGAGCCAAATGAGCCAGTCTATGCTCCAAGGAATGAAGTCTATGACTGATGTTATAATAGTGAGCCAAGAGGAACAACAAAAGAGGGCCGAAGAGGAACGCCAAGAGCGTATGAGGGAAAGGGAAGAGAAAAGAAATGAGAAGCTGGAGAAGGAAGAAAATAAAAAGAGTTCAAAAGGCTAATGCTCGATAGAGAAGAAAGGATGCATAAAGAGAGGCAGGAAAGTGATGAGCGAAATAGGAAAATGGTGGAATCACTCTTCCAGAGCCAAAATCTGATATTACAAGCCTTGCTCAAAAAGATCCCCGATGATGCCGGCTCCTCCAAGAAACCGGATGAGAAGAAAGACGGAGATTCCTGATCCAATCTTGATGAGCTTACAATGTACACATCATATAAGAGAATTTCTATCATTCGTGCAAGTTCATTCTCATAGCATGAAATCTCTTGTAATTGATGTATTTAAATGCTTTCATAAGGAATGTTGCAGTCCAAAAACAATATTTTATTTTGAGAAAAGATGTCTGACAGTCCAAGATGAATAAGTGACTGTCAGGCCAAAAATATGTTGTTGACATACTTTGTATGTTAACAGTGCCTCTTTTACTGCTTTAAATTAAATAACCAACAAAAGCATACATAAACCTGCTCTAAATTCACATGTTGAATTAAGGCTTGTGATTAAATTTTTAAACTTTTAAATTGGGATAATATAATTGAAAACATGCATGAAATAAATTTCTGAGGTTTTGAGCCATAAAAATTTAATGATGCGATCATCTGGTTGGGTAATAAATATGCATTTTGTAAATTTTGATTGAACAAATTGTTAGAATTAAGCTTTGATTAAACTTGAAAATATTGTATGCATGAATCAATCTACCTTGTGAGATCTAAGCCATGAGTCATTTTTACTCATTTATTCTATTTGATGTGTGTATCATTTTGATTAAAGGAAACTAGAACGTGCAATTGGGACCGATTCAAGACCATGCCATATTCCCAAAATCGAGTATATGATCGAGGTACTTAGAAAACCCAAATTTTGGGCCTTCGTTTGAAATCCAAACCCAAAAATATTTTCCCTTTCGGATTAACCAATTTGAGCCTTTAAGCCTATTTTTCTTGAAACCCACTATATTTCCATTAACCTTACAAAAAGACCAAAACAATCAACCCAAGCGGACAAGAATAAATTCTATCAAAGGCATTAAATTTGTGATCATCATAAATGTATAAATCGTTATTCAATAAACCAATTCAAAAAAAGAAAAGAGAGACAGAAAAAGAAAAAGAAAAATGTTGAGCTTCATTCAACAAGAATAAATTACAAATGACAAAGCAAATTAGACATAGTCTAATGTCATCCAATAAAAAAAAAATAAAGTGTTTTGGTCCCTAGTCTTGCGACTAGAGCCTTACACAACTATGAGTCTCACGACTGGGAATTATGCCTTAAGAAAATATTGGAAAATTTCCAGTTGCAAGACTCCCCTGTCGTGAGACCAAGTCTCACGACACACTTTTGAGTCTCGTGACTGGGAGTCCAAATACTTAGAATTATTTCATGAAAACCCCAGTCGCAAGACCATCCTGTCGTGAGACATGGTCTTACGACACACCTTTTAGTCTCGCGACTGGGAGACTATAATTATTATTTTATAAAAATCCCCAGTCGCTAGACTCCTGTCGTGAGACCACGTCTTACGACACACTTTTGAGTCTCGCGACTGGGAATCAATATACTTAGAAAATTTTGTTGACTCATTCCAGTCGCTAGACTCCTGTCGTGAGACCATGTCTCACGACACAATTCAAGTCTAGCGACTGGACCTCCATGACTTAGCAAATATTTCTCAAATTTACCAGTCGTGAAACCCATGTCGCGAGCCTAGGTTCGCGACACAATTTATGGTCTCACGACTGGGTCCTCATCCATTTATTAAATTACAAAAAAATCTAACTTCTTAACCCACAGTCCCTAAACCCCAGTCGCTAAACCACGTCTAGAGACTGGAGTCCTGTCTAGGGACTGGGAAAACCCAAATCTCCAAAAAATTCAAAATGCTTTTATTCCCCACCCCTCATGTCGTGATCCTCCCGTCATGAACCCACGGTTCACGACGCAATTCTGTCTCACTACATGCATGGCATTCTTCTTGCCAAAATATTATGTTTCTCCATATCCGACCATTAATTAATTGAACCCTTAAGTCATCAATTAATTATTATGATTAGCAATAATTAAAATCAATAATTACCATGATTAAAGGACCTTTGTTCAATTCTCACTAAAATATTTTCTTATAAACAAAACCTTGATGCCTTAAGCAGATAATCCGGACTGTAGTTAATTATGGTATGAAGGATTATTTAAGTCATTAATTATGGATTAATTCCATATCCATGCATGAGAAACCAATGTCTCTCATGCAAGGTATTTTTATTTTATTTCATGTCATTCTATTTTCGGTCTTTTCCGTGTTGTATGAAACAGCTAGTAAGGAATGTATCAGACTAATGTTGGCGATATTCCCACATGGATAAATTAGCTCGTAGTCTGAATATTAATTACTAGTTGTTATTTTGCATGGTCCGGATAGTGGTCGGTGGAAGCCTTGGCGGTTCGTCCATCCGGGATTATAATAGCTGCTCAGCTGACTCTTATCCGGATACAGTTTCTTTTTCTTTATCTTAATTTTCAAATCTGAATTCTAATATGTAATAAGAGTCCGTTAATATCTGTCAATATCAGCTGATAATTATCATAGAAAGGAAACATGTTGGTTTTTATCCCGATTCGCAGACAGTGGAGGCCCAACTGGTAGCGACACTGCCATTATAGGGTTTTCTGCTGTCTAAATTCATCCCATCTGAGTAACTAGGAAATTGGATAGCAGACGTTTGCAGTCCACCCGATTATTCTGCCATTATCTTTGCCTCATGGCTACTTCCCTTCTGTATCTCACATTTTGTCTAAACCCACCATTATTTTTTGGGTTGATTAATTTTACACTTCACTATATCTGTATGCATGTTATTATTATGTAATTATTGTGGTCAATAATATTTTGGGATCCATCCCTTGGACATAGAAGTCTAGATTTAAATCAGATATTGCATATTAAATTTCCAACAAAAATTCATTTATAAAATCCGGATCTAAGTAAGGGATAAATTCCTCAATTATGTCTAGTTCATATTCTGTCAAGGGTTAATTTCGGGAAATTAGAAGCAGAGTCAGCGATTAGGTCTCTTCTAGACTGAAAGGGTCTGTGTTATTAATGAGAGTCTAGTAGCTGTTTAGGGATTGATTTTCAAATCTTTTATTTTCCAAAATTACTGTGTGTTGGAAATCTGTTATTAAATATTACACTGAGATGGGATCCACTTGGATTCAAATACGGTGTGATAGATAAAACTAGAGGAACAACACTCAGGCCTTGGTTATTTTCTAAGATAGGGTTGAGTTCCTTTCAACTGATATCCTCCTCTGCCAAAGCCTATTTTTGAGCCCTGAGTGAGTGCATCTGGAACGAACTAATTTATTAGTTCGTTTCATTAGTTTGTATCTCATAACCACCCGGAAGGAAGTGAACACTGCGAGCGGTTCACCGAGATCCGGGAATTCTTGATCCACGTCGAGTCATCACGACTGGGGGCTCTTCTTATACTACCAGGGTAACTCTTTTGAAACCTCCGAGTGATAGGATTTTAAATGCTTTCTTTATCGCGTTCTTTTAAATGCTTTCTTTAGAGGTCACTCGGATGTATTGAGAATAGCGAAACTGCTTCTAGGTTTGAGAGTTATGGTATAGTTCAGGCTAACTAGAATCTTTGGATGTGACATGGGGGAATGATAGCAGTACTTGGCACTTGAATTAATGATTTGTCAGGTGTTGCTTGTCCACCATAGATGATATAACATACCCTGGCCGGGGCAATTATGAATCTGTGGTATCTTAGAATTTGTGGTCTTAAGAACATGTAAACTCATACTGTAAGTACCTGTCTGTTAAAGGGAACATAGTACTGAGAGCATGAGAATTAGCTATCTGAAAGGATTATCCCAAACAAAGATCTGTCTATAAAAATGGAAGTTTAATTATGCCTTATCTAAATTTTGTCCAATCTCTATTATTTTTTTCCTGTCCCTTCTGTCTATCTATTAAATCAGCTTCATAGTTAGCATAGCATGAATTTATGGCTTTCTTAGAATAATTTCTACTGCTCCTATAGTATAATTTTAACTGCTTCCTCAGACCTAATTTTTATTGCTTCCTAACACGAGTAATAAAAACGTGACAACCTATAAATATATCCCTAATCCCAATTCCATCATCATAAATTGGTTTCATTAAATAAAACCTAAACCGAGATTATTTCATTGTTATTATTTCAAAAATACTCGTGTGGGAAATTGTCAAAAGTTTCATGGCGCCATTGTCGGGGAGGATGCAGCGCCGTTTTATTTATAGAATTACATTCCTGATTGCTCATAGATTAGCTTATACATATAAATATATCTATTCACCGAACCACTTTTAACCTGGGGATTTTACAGATGTATGATGTCTCCTAATTGAGGCCCAGGTCCAAGAGCCGAGAAAGATGGATCAGACCAGAAACAGAAGATAGGTCCGGCCGAAACGGGGAAAGGCAAATTCGGACGAATGGAGAAGAGAAGCAGATCGGCTCTAGAGGCAATCGGAGAGCGGTTATTCAGCTCCGCCACTCTGCTTATAAATAAGAGGTGCCAGGCACTAGAACAAGGTAGACCAATCCAATCCAAATTTCATTTATGTCAATTTACTTCCTTGTATCTTTTACTGCTTTCCTTTACCAGCTTTCCTAGATTTTAGCCTAGTTGTAGCGGTTACTTTTCCAAATCAGTCGTTGTTCCTAACAACCGGTAGATTTTGGTAGCTAGTTGAGGATAATCCATCGTTATTTCTTAGCAATCGGTAGATTTCCATTTGTTTTCCATTGTTTCCATTAAAATTCAAGTAATAATCAGTCAAGTTTGGGCACCATTGAATTCCAGACCCTTAATTGGTTTGATCCTTTTCCGATAGCCTCCCTTGTGGAGAAAAAGGTCCTTTGCACTAACTAGTGGCCAAATAGTGGCACGCCCAGTGGGACACACACTTACAATGGCAGTTGATCCACATACAACTCCGGCATATAATACGGCGACGAGAACTGATTTGCCGCCAATTCATGAAGAACGCACAACCAATCCAGAGGATTTTCCCCCAGGATTCACAGGTCCTGCAGATTTTAATGCTCAGAAGTTTCAACATGATGATCTGACTCCACGGTTTCGTGATCACGTTCAATTTGTGATTGAAGCGGCGGTTACTAATTCAGTTCGGCAAATTGAGGAAAATATACTGACAGCTATGCAAGCTATATTCAGAGCCGAACTAACTCGTAATATGTATCCGTTTGGAGCTCAGAGTCCACAAGTAGTGCATAATCCACCACCAATGATTCTGAATCCACCACATGTGGCTCAAAATCCTCATGTCCAACCTAACCACCATCAGCAGGCCTATCGGCCGCCAGGAAGGCAGGGACCACGACCTTATGTCCCGCCGCAAGGTAGGTATGAGCAACAACCATATCAGCAACAACCTCCGCCAGTTGTGCAACCACCTGCTCCAGTGGTATAACAACAATATCCACCACTTCAGCAGAATCAACCGCAATTGGTAGATAGGGAGTTGATAGCGGAAATCATCTGAATGCAGTTTAGAAATTTGATCAGTCAGGAGAATCGACCGATGTATAGGAAGCCTTATCCTGACTACATAGAAGAGCAATATTCTCTGCCTCGAGGGGTCAAAGTTCCTGATTTTAACACATTTTCAGCCAAAGTCGGAAGATCAACTATAGAGCATATTGGCCGATTTATAGCTCAGTGCACTAGAATAGTGCAAAATGATTTTCATAAGTTGATTTTGTTCAGCCTATCGCTTACTGGTCCAACTTTCGAAAGGTATATTAATTTCCCACCAGGATCAGTCAACACCTGGGCAGAAATGGAGAGGTTGTTTCATGACCGATTTTATAACATTAGCCCGGAGGTGTCAGTGGTAGATTTAACCTCCACTAAACAAAAGGCATGAGAAACTGTAAATCAATTTTTGGAAAGATTTTATGTGGTTAAAGCTCAGATGAGACGATGTTGCCAGAGCATGAACATATTCAAATTTTAAAGCAGAATCTGAAGTTTGCAATAAGGATAGAATGATGGTGATGAGAAATTAAGGATAGATTGATGGTGATCAGGCCAAAGACTGTGGACGAATTGACGGTCGAGGCAACAAGGATGGAAACGTATTTGGAAGAACAAGCGGCTTTCAACTCAAGCCAAAGTCAAAGCGGGAGGTCTCAACCCGTCCAATGAGATGCGTCCTTCACAGAATCTTTGGATAGGTGTGAGATTGCGGAAGAGTTCAATATGGATGATGTACCCGCCCTAGCGGAAGTAGCAAGGGCTGAGTTAGTAATTAAAAAGCCTATGACTTGTCCAGCCCTCAGGCCAGTAAGAGGGAAGGAGAAAGACGGTGAAGCTAAAGACGATTCTCAAAGATTCTATATGTTCGATCTATCTCAGATAGATGAAATTTTTTAATATTGGTTAAAGAATGGAGTTTTTAAGTTTAAAGGGAATCATCCGCAGCCGACTAAGGAACAAATGGATGCTGGGTGGTGTAGGTTTCACGCATCTGCAACCAATACCACAACAGTCTGCAGACACTTCAGAAAGATGGTCCAGAAGCACATTGATGATGGGAAACCAAAATTTCCAGACAGATTAATGGCTATCGATAAAAACCCATTCCCAGTTGCTAATATGGTAATGGTACATCCTGACCAGAAAAAGTCTGTTCACGATCGGCTGGGAGATCAGCCATCAACTAACAAGAGATTTGTACATGATTGGCTAGGAAAAAAATCATCGGGTCAAAAGAAGATAGAAATGTGGAGACGATTGGGTTCACCCCAGAAGGGAAAGGAGAAGGTGTCGGATGTTTTCGAACGACTGGGTCCCTATAAGGTAAAAGGGTGGATCAGGCAGTCGGAAGGTGAAGAAAAGTCGGAGTATGAAGAAGTAAAAGAGAAGCTGACCCTGAAGATAATCACCAATGGTTGGGATTCGGAGATGAAGTTAACAGCCGACAGCAAGAACGGAAAACTGTAATACAGAATACAGTCCCCGAGGAAGCTCTATCTCTGGCAATAAAGAGGCTTAGGAGACCACCTGCTAATACTCAGGTTGGTCAATGCGTTCAGAATTCTCCGAAAAGATGGTACTTCGGCCAAAGCCGACTTGAGACTCAGATTTACAGGGAAAGTACGTCCACCCCCAAAGGGAAGTGATCGTATCGTACATATAAAAGGAGAATGCAGCGGCGGAAAGCGACTGCTGCTGGGGAGGAATATGAAATGATGCACATGGAGGAAGACTTTCCAAATGATGGCACTTTTTCCGAGGGAAGAATATTAAATAAAATGTTTTCGGCTCATATCAAGTCAGCCGAAGGCAAGAAGCAGAAAACAGATAAGCGGAAGAACAATGAAGATCGGCTGAAACATAAAACTAAGTTTCGGCCGAAACAGAAAGAAGTTCGGACCAACGATGACCTAGGAGAGGTAGAAGAATAGTGGAAGCCTAGACCAGTCCGTACAAGGGAATGGAAACCAAAAACATCCATTGTCTCGAATACTGAAACACTATCAATTGGTCAATTCAAATTTGACTTCGGATCCAGTGATGGCATGGTAGGCATAACGGCAACAAACAACGACGAATACTGGTCCAACACAGAACCAGCAGTGGTATTCTGTAAAAAGGAAGGAGAATATTTCGGCAAGGAAGAACGTGCAGTCGATTTCTGCTTCGCCAAGCTGGAAGCAATTTGGCCAGAAGCCGAAATTGAGAAAAGCCTGGAAGAAGGGTACAAGACGTTCGTCCCAGACGCTCATCCGAGCACTATTTTGCCTCCTACTTTGAAGATATCTCAACATGTGAGGTCCTTATATGTGAAAGGCTGGGTCAATGGAAGACCATTAAGAAGAATGTTTGTGGATGGAGGGGCAACGGTAAACATAATGTCGTTGACTACTTTGGCCAAAATTGGCCGAACTAGAGAAGATTTGCTACCCACTCGAATGAAGGTGTTGAGTTTTGTGGGAGCCCAGATGGCGGCGGAAGGATGTATAGTGGTTGATGTGACCGTCGGAACGATCTCAATTCCGACTATGTTCTTTGTAGTTGATGCTGATGTATCGTATGCGGCTTTACTAGGCCGATGCTGGATACATACTGCTAAGTGTTTGCCATCAAACCTACACCATAAGTTATGGTTCTGGAAGAATGATGGCTGAGTGGAGGAGGTAGAAGGAGATCAACTTCCATTCCTTCAGCCGGACGAATTGATGCTGTACTATATGAGGAACCCATACAGTCGTTCTTGGCAGTCGTGCGGGATCGGTATCTGGAGGTTTTCGAATGCGATTGGACCGATCTGGGGTTTGAGATGAGATACCAGGCCGACCCACGGCCAAATACGGAAGAAGATAAATGATGGAAGAAAGCAGAAAAGGGACAACCGAGCTCGATTCCGCTGAGCTCGAACAAGTGAAGGAAAAGGCAAGATGGAGTGAGCTGATGGACGCTATTCCAAAGCGGACACCAGACTTCAAGGTGCAAGACCCACTAAAGACGATCAATGTTGGGACAGACGAGAATCCAAGAGAAATTCCAATAAGCGCAAACATGGACCAACATGTGATCGGCCGGTTCGGGGAACTCTTAATCGAGTTCAAATATTGTTTTGTTTGGGATTATACAGAGATGCCTGGTTTGAAAAGATCAATTTTGGAATATAGGTTGCCTATCAAGGAGGGGTTTAGACCAAATAAGCAACCAGCCAGGAAATAGCGCCCGAAATTGTCCCGAAAATTAAGGAAGAAATAGAGAAATTGTTAGCGCCCGGGTTTGTTAGGCCAGCTAATTATTTAGAATGGGAAGATGAATATATGATGCCTATTGTCGATTTATTGATTGATTCGGCCGCAAAGTAAGGTAATATTATCCTTTGTGGATGGCTATTCTAGATACAACCAAATCTTTATGGCCGAAGAAGATGTACACAAGACTGCATTCAGATGCCCTGGAGCCATTGGGATTTATGAATTGGTGGTCATGCCATTTGGCTTGAAGAATGCAGGGGCTACGTACCAAAGGGCCATGAATTATGTCTTCCATGACCTGATAGGAGATTGTGTAGAAGTCTACATCGATGATGTCATGGTCCTACCTAGAGATGTGGAAAGCCATTTGGCCGATTTAAAAAGAGTATTTGCGAGGATGAGGCTACATGGAGTCAAGATGAATCCAGCCAAATGTGTCTTTGGGGTACAGGTAGGAAACTTTCTGGGATTCTTGGTGCGTAACAAAGGTATAGAAGTAGATGCAAATAAAACCAAGGCTACCCAGGAAACCAGACCCCCTCATGATAAGAAGAGTCTTCAGAAATTCTTGGGCGAGATCGGTTTCCTGAGAAGATTCTTGGATAACGCGGCCGGAAAAGGAAAACCATTAACCGATCTGCTAAGATTAAAGAAAGAAGAGGAATTCAAGTGGGGAGATGACCAACAGAGAGCCTTTTGAATAATTAAAGCAAGCTTTGATCAGTCCACCCGTGTTGGTTCCTCCAGTCCTCGGCCGACCATTAAAATTGTACATAGCAGCGGCAGAAGAGTCCATAGGAGCATTGCTAGCTTACGAGGACAAAGAAGGTAGGGATCAGGCGATCTATTATTTAAGCAGAGTCATTAAGGGCGCAAAACTCAGGTATTCGCCGATTCCCAAATTATGCCTAAGTCTATACCATGCTTGTCAGAAATTATAATATTACATTAAACCAAGACAGGTAGTTGTTGTGGCTTCGGTCGATATAGTTAAGATAATGATGAGTGATCCGGTTTGCAGCCGAAGAATGGCTAAGTGGGCCATGAAATTGAACGCGTAGGATTTAAAGTACCAGCATTGAGGGCTACGAAATGACTGGTTGTAGCCGATTTCCTAGCAGATCATCCGATACTTCAGATAGCAGAAGATACTACATAGGGGATTCGGTCGATTGAAGGAGACGAAATAGGAATAGTATACCTACAGCTATGGACGATGATGTTTGATGGATCGAAAACAGCCTCGGGTGTCGAAGCAGGGTTCACACTACATACACCGGAGGGCAAGGCATACAATATTATATACAATTGCCCACGTCCTACACTAACAACCAAGCAGAGTACAAGGCATTGATCTCGGGATTACAACAGTTGAAAAAAGAATGGGTCAAGGCAATAACAATTAAGGGGGATTCTCAGGTAGTTCTTCAGCAATTACTTGGGGATTTTTTCTGTTAAAAGCTCACAGTTGATTGGATTATATGAAGAGGATGTTGATTTGTTAGCGGAGTTTGATGAAGTATACATTAGATATATTCCTGGAATAGAAAACGAATTAGCCAATGAGTTGGCCCAACACGCTGCGAGATACAGGATAATGCCAGAGACAGGTAACATCGAGGTGTGTTCGATCGAAATTGAGAAGGCCGAATGGATTAAAAAAATAGTACGAAATCTAGAGGATCCGGCCGAAGCCAATCCAGCCGAAAAGCGAAAAGTGATGGATTATATCATAATAGGAGGACTACTCTTTAAACGTCGATGGAGTACTACTCCGATGCATGGGAAAAGAAGATGCTAAGAGAGTTATGGGCGAAGTACAGGAGGGAATTTGTGGCGCGCATCGAGCTGGAAAATCAATGAAGTGGAGTTTTCTCGGCTAGGATATTACTGGCCGATTATGGGAGCCGACTGTGAAAGATATGCAAAGGGATGTCTTGATTATCAAAAGCATGGGCCGATTCAGAAATTACCGGCCGAAGAATTGCATATCATGATTAAATCATGGCCATTTCGGGGTTGGGCCATGTATATTATTAGAAAGATTCAGCCTTCCAATTCAAAGAGACATGACTATGTTTTAGTAGCTACAGGTTATTTTACAAAGTGGGCCGAAGCGCAAGCTTATGTCAGTATTTCTCAAAATGAGGTCATCGAATTCAGTAAAATGCAATTGATCTATCGGTTTAGAATTCCACAAACGATTCTGATGGATAGATTAACTTTTTTTGTTGGAGATAAAGTTTATGCCTTTTCTGATGAATATGTAATGAAGATTGTCCATTTATCCCCGTACTATCCACAAGGAAATGGGCAAGCAGAGGCTACGAACAAGCAATTAATAGGAATTATTAAGAAAATGATTGAAGATCAACCGAAGAAGTGGCATGAAAAGTTTTCCGAAGCACTATGGGCTTATCGGAATGCTAAAACGTCCGCCACTGTGTTTACCCCATGTCGGCTGACTTATGGGATGGATGCAGTACAACCGGCCAAAAATAACAGTACCAACTTTGAGAACCAGCCAAGCATATCAATTTTCGGCTGAACAATATTATCAAGCAAAAAGGTACGGTTAGCTCATACCAGTTCCTGTTTGAGGCAGAACCGATGATATAGCAGCATCCGAAGGCCTAGCTTCATCTTCCAGCAAAGAGTCAGCAGCAGAGGGATTGGGATTAGCATGATCGATGGAAGCTATGGAAGTGTCGGATGAAGAACGTATCTTAGCAACAACAGGATGGAGTTTCCCTGCCACAGCCTGAGTCTCCGTCCATAATCCATAGAAGTCACTAATAACCTCCTCACTAAAGGCTGATCTTATAGAAATGTAACCCATCTCTCTTTGGAGACCGGCAAGCTTTTCTTCGGAACTAGGGCAGATTTATGAAGTTTCTTAACAACACGTTTTAGACGAGCCGATTCCTTATCCACGTCAGCTAAGGCGGTCTCCAGATCCTGCGCCTTACATTGGAGTCGGCCGATCTCCAAGTGAGTCGCAGCAAACTCCTCCGAAAATTTAAGCCTAAGGAGGTCATTACCTGACAATTTGCACATGCACTCCTGATAATCGGAGGAATGTTTATCAAACTTCCCCTGATGAAGAGCTATAGAAGCCTACTCATCTTCGAGTTTCATATGAGCAGCCAAAACACGAGGAAGTTCCAAGTCCATGCACAAGATGCAGGTAAAAATTGCCTTAATAGCGCTCTCCAAGCCCGAAGAAAGAAGTTCTTCAAAAAAAGTCCGTTCAATATAAGAAACACAGAGAAGAGGTTTGGTATGAACAGAAAGCACATCTGATTGATGAGTGACCAAATGATCCAACTCATCTAGGCAGGCCCCGAAGCTGTCAAGGAAGTCCAATGCGGGAAGAGGCAAGACAGGAGAAAAGAATTCGTCCAGAACTTCCCTATTCGGGAAGGGAGAAGCATGGATTTCTTCGACAGAGGATGTCGCTTCTTGCCGGAGATGGGTAAGGGAAGGATTGAAAAGAACAATGGCAGAAGAAGGAGGTTGAGTGGCAGCCGAAAGGTTGATGGGTTCAGAGGATGAGAAACCATCAATCGGAATAACGAGAGTAAGAGTAATCGGCTCAGTCCCAACCTTATGAGTACGAAGGGTTGAGTCAGACAAATTCGGATTAGACTCCAATTCGGTCCAGGGAAGACCAGAAGAGGACTCATCAATGGGACCAGTAGAAAGGGCAGAAGAAGGAACGACAGCAGTCTCATCTATCGGATCCAGTACTGAACGAGTAAGGATAGGAGATTAGTGATGCATTTCATCAGGATCGGGCGAATGGCTGGGGGAAGCCGACGTCTCCGAGGAATCCACAAGTGGATGAATCTATGGACAAATCACCATTATAACATGAACGACCGAAATACCTGAAACCGTCGAAAGGAAATAAAAAGGGACACATGATACCTGATCGGCCGCGACAGATGATTTAGGGAGAGGAGAATGAGTCGACCGCCTTAGAGTCTTAGAAGGAGGATCATCTTCTGGCCTGGCCGAACTCGGAATAGTTTGCTTTCGGCCAGAAGTAGCAGCAGCAGTCGTAGAAGTAGACTGATGGGAAGTATGAGCCGAAGTACCCTCCTGCAGTTCAGTCCCTATAAAAAAAAACAAAAAAAAGAGAGAGAGAGAGAGAAGGATAAGAGAGTAGTCAAAAGACGTAAAGAATATGGAAAAAGACGGGGAATACAGAAAGCTTACTAGGCGCAGGGGCCAAAGGCTCATCCTCCTGGGAAGAATAATCAGGAGCCAATTCGATAATAGAAAATATCATGATACCTGAAAAGCCGCGACAAATGAAGTGGGCTTGCAAGTCAGCACTGAAATGGGTATGGACCACTTTTCCCCACCAGTCATCAAAGCGCCGTGTTGATAGCTGATAATGGCCAAAATTGACCATTATTTTCAATCTATTTCCGTATCTAAACATGGGCATTTGATCGCCTTCCGGTCTTATTTAAATAAGAAAGCAGTCGAATTTGACAGATATATGCAAGTTTGTATAAATAATAAGCTGTTATTGAAAAACACAAAAATATTGTTATTTTCATTAATTTATGTTAAAAAATCCAAAAACATGATAAAAATATTAAAAACCATACACTTGATTAATTTTGGTTTGGTGTTGTCTATTCGGTGGAACACGGATTCATTAAATAGAACACAAACCAAATAATCAAGTGGAATAAATATTATATTTATACATTTTAATGTATATATTTATTTATTTCTTATGTTTATCTTTATTTCCATTTTCTGTTTTAATAAAAAATAAATGGTCCACTAATCACTTTTAATTTTCGTTAATTGCAGGTAATTTGAGTTGGCACAAGTGTTTTTGTCCAATTCAATCAATCCAGCCCACTCCAACAATTAACCACTTCAAGCCCAATACCAACTTAAGCCCAACACCAATTCCAGCCCATTGGCCCAATCACCCTAAACCTAACCTAACCTAACCCTAACCCTAATCCATCTCCTGCCGCCGGCGCCGCCGCCGCCGGCCGGCGGCCCTCACCGCCACTTCACCCCCATCCTCTCCTCCGACCACCACTGCCTCCTCATTCCGCCGCCCATCTCGCGCCACCACGGCCGCCACCGCGTAGCCCCCATCTCCTCCAACACTCCGATCGAGCGCCAGGCGCCTCTGCCCAACCAAATCAGCGCCCATCTCCGTCCGTTCCCGATCGAGCCCACCACCACAGATCCAGCCGCCGCCTCATCCTTCACTCGCGCCACCACCATCTACCGCCATCCTCAGTCGCCGCTGCTGTTCCGGCCTTCGACCCCCAAGTCAAGCCACGGCCGCCGCCGCCGTTTCCATCTCCATTTTCGCCGCCCTCGTCGCCACCACAGCAGCAGCCCTCGCCCCTTCAACCGAAGCCAACTGCCGCGGCCGCCGTTCTTCCAGTATCCTCCGGCCGCCGCCGCTCTTCCAGCCACCACCTCCTTCTTCTTCGTCCCCCATCCATCCAGACACACAAAGAAAAATAAAGAAGAAAACATGAATGGAAAGAAGAAATGGGAGGAGGAAGAAACGAGAGAGAAAGAAATCTGTGAAGAAAACAGAGAAGAAACGAAAATGGAGGAAAGAGAGGGAGGAAAGAGAAAGAAATGAGAAAGAGAAAAGAAGGGAGAGAGAGAGGAAATTAAACCTTTTGTCGCGATAGACCTTGGTCGCGATAGAGTGCTCCGCGACAAATGCTCCGCGACCAAAAAAAAATGTCCCGCGACTGTGAGAGGAGTATCAAGACACATAAATTTGTCACGGAACATTGTTCCGCGACAAAGGACCGCGACCGCGACAAACACAGAGAAAAGAAAAGCAGCATTCCGCGACTAGCAGTATCGCGCCACAGCTTCCGAGACAGAGAGCTCACGTGACCTACACCCCCATTCCAATTTTGAAATTACCCATGTGCAAAAATGAGTTGGAAGGCCTGGGACCTGAGGTCCAGTAGGTATAAACAATTTTGGTTTTGCTTTCTGGACTCCGGTTCCTGTTCCCCCCCACGCAACTAAAGGGTCCATTGGGCCTAGGGTTTTGCTCCACCTATAAATAGCTGTTTTGTTCCCTTGAACAGTAGCCGCACAATGTAAAAGATTCAGATATTGTTCTTGGAGACAGTGTGGTCTCAAGTAGTGTAGGGTAGCTAGATTAATTTTTTGTAATGTAGTTTTTATCCTAGCTGTAGCTTTAATTTCTGTTTCTTAGTTTGTAAAGGGGTTGTTAGTTGTAGCTAGCCACATTTTATAATTTATTTCCAGCTTTTTAGTGTAGTTTTGGGGTTTGAAACATTCAATCAATGGGTGTTTTTGGACATGTGTTAGTTTATGGTAATTAATGCAAGAAAATGGTTTCAAAAAAAAAAATCTGTTGTGGTCTTGTTTTCATGTATGGTTCCTGTTTTGTTTATATTTTTGGTCACTTGACCAAGTTTTCATGTTTTAGTTAGATTATATTTTTATATATCTATGTATTTATTTATGTTGCATTATTCCCGTCTTAATCCCACGGATTAAGACGCAAACCCATGTAATGCAATATTAGGCGTTATGCTGCCGAAATTTTTATAGAAACTTTTAAAACCCTTTGTCGCTGTACACTTTGTCGCGGACCCACGGTCCGCGACATAACCCCTGTTTAGCGACAGATGACCAAATTCTTGCATTTTGTCTGCATGGCTTTTGTCGCGGAGCACCCTTGTCGCGGAACCACGTTCCGCGACAAACCACGTTCCGCGACAAAATCTTATTCCGAGACAGAAAATTATGCCTTGCCATTATTTTGAAACCCTTGGTCGCGAAACAACTCTTGTCGCGGAACCATGTTCCGCGACAAAATCTTGAGTAGAGACCAAGGACCCAAATACTTGTAATTTTATTCTGGAAGGACTCTGTCGCGGAACCTTTGTCGCGGAACCACGGTCCGCGACAAAATCCTTGTTCCGCGACCAGGAATTATGTCCTTACCAATTTTCAAACCCTTGTCGCTATATCCCTTGTCGCGGAACCATGTTCCGCGACAAAATTTTTGCTTAGCGACAAATCAAACCCTCATTTTAAAAATTCCATTCCTCTTATTTCCCACCCCTTTGACGCGAAACCCTTGTCGCGGACCCATGGTCCGCGACACAAACTCTATTCCGCGACAAAGTGGCACCTTTTTGCCAAATTTTTATTCTCCATCTCACTCCATTAATTAATTGAACCTTTATATTAATATTTTGAGGTTGAAATCCAATGATCTCAACCCAGGATTAATTTGATATAAAGAACTTTGTTCAATTTCCCATTAAAAGATTCTTCTACAAAAATTAAACTCTAATGATCTAAGTATATAATCAGGACTGTAATTAATTAATTATGGAATGAGAGATTATTTAGACCATAAAGAGTGAATATGGAATCATTTCCATATCCTTGCATGAGAAACCAATGTCTCTCATGCAAGATGACCCAAAAATATTTTTCTTTTATTTATTTTGCCTTTTCCGTGATGTGTGAAACAGCTAATAAGGAATATATCAGATTAATGTTGGCGGGTATTCCCACACGGATAACTAGCTCGTGGTCTGTATATTAAATATTAGGTGTTATTTTGCATGGTCCGGATAATGGTCAGTGGAAGCCTTGGCGGTTCGTCCATGCGGGATTATAATAGCTGCTCAGCTGACTCCTATTCGGATACAGTTTTCTTTTCTTTATTTTAATTTCAAACCCGAATCTGGAGTTGTAATAACATTAGATGATATATGCCAATGTTATCTAATAATTATTGCAGTAATAGAACATGTGGGTTTTTATCCAAATTCACAGATAGTGGAGTCTAAGATGACGGTGGCAACTGTCATTTAGGGCATTCCACTGTCTAAAACCGCTCCACCTGGAATAGTTGGGACCTGGATAGCAGATGTTTGCAGTCTGGATAACCCCAGTTATTTCAGTCATCTTTTTAGCCAAATAAATTCTTCTCATCTCCGGCTATTTCATCTTTGTGTGTCAACTTCTGTCTAAACCCACCTTATATTTTGGGTTATTTAATTTTACACTTCTCTATAAATTTATGCATGATATTATTATGTAGATATTGTGGTCAATATTATTTTGGGATCCTTCCCTTGGACACAGGAGTCTTGATTTTAATCAGATGTCTCATAATAAATTTCCAACAAAAATTCATTTATAAATCCGGATCTGAGTAAGGGATAAATTCGACAGTTATGACTAATTCATATCCGACTGGGGGTTGATTTGGGAAATTAGAAGCAGAGTCAGCGATTAGGTCTCACCTAGACTGAAAGGATCTGTGTTTTAATTGAGAGTCTAGTACCTGATAGGGAATGATTTTCAGATTTATTATTTTCCAAAATTGCTGTTTGTTGGAAATCTTGTATTAAATATTGCACTGGGTCAGATTCCACTTGGATTCCGATAAGGTGTGACAGATAATACTAGAGGAACAACATTCGGGCCTTGGTTATTTTCTAAGGTAGGGTTGAGTATTCTTTCAACTGCTATCCTCTTCTGCCAAAGCCTATTTTTGAGTCCTGAGTGAGTGCATCCGGAACGAACTAATTTATAGTTCGTTTCATTAGTTTGTATCTCATAACCACCCGACGGGAAGTGAACACTGCGAGCGGTTCACAGAGATTAGGGAATTCTTGATCCACATCCGGTCATTCTGACTGGGGGCTTTCTTTTACTACCAGGGTCAAACTTTCAAAAACCTCCGAGTGATAGGATTTTAAATGCTTTCTTTATCGCTTTCTTTTAAAAGCTTTCGTTAGAGGTCACTCGGTTGTATTGAGAGTTGTGTAACTGTTACTAGGACTGATAGTTAAGGGATAGTTCAGGGCTTGATTCGAATCTTTGGGTGTGACATGGGGGAATGATAGCAGTACTTGGCATTTCAACTAATGATTTGTCGGGTGTTGCTTGTCCACCACAGATAAATGACATACCTCTGCGCAGGGGCAGTTATATATCTGTGGTATCTTAGATTTTGTTGTCTTAAGGCATGTAAATCCTTACTATAAGTACCTGTCTGTTAAAGGGAACATGGTAAAGGAAGCATGAGAGTTAGCTAATTGATGGATTATCCCAAACAAAGATCTGCGTAACAAAATGGAAGTTTAATTGTGTTTCATCTGAATCTTGTCCAATCCTTATTATTTTCTTCCTGTCCCTTCTGTCATAATTTAAATCTGCTTTCTTAGATAATTTTTAACCGCTTTCCTAGAATAATTTTATTGCTTTCTTAGATTAAATTTAATTCGCTTTCTAGAATAATTTTATCTGCTTTATTTTGATTGCTTTCATAGCTTAGTTTAAATTATGTCAAGTAGTTGTTAGTCAAAACACAAACTTGAATCGAGTAACCGAGTGGAAAATCTTATAAAACGACGTGGGCCCTGCTTCCATCGCACATCCTCCAGTGAACG
Organism: Hygrophila difformis; assembly: GCA_030278955.1. Taxonomy (NCBI): domain Eukaryota; kingdom Viridiplantae; phylum Streptophyta; class Magnoliopsida; order Lamiales; family Acanthaceae; genus Hygrophila; species Hygrophila difformis. The sequence continues at coordinate 36,671,884 of JAOANR010000002.1, read as the reverse complement.
ATCCGGTACTTACTATAAATACTGCAATTTTTTACTCCGTGCGCTTTCGGGGGCACAATTTCTTAGCACGAGTAAATAAAAACGTAATTTTTCGGAAAATACTCATGTAGTGGGAATCTGCCGAAAGTTTCATGGCAGGGAATCTCATGACATGAAATCATGAGAAGTATCATGGCACATATGCCGGGGACCCTCAGTGTGACAGGCTGAAGGTCAATCTATCCCGGTTGTACCATACGACTTGTCAAAAGTTTCATGACATGAGAGGACTGCAGCGCCATTTGAAATTAAAGCACCCCACCTGAGTAATAAAGAGTGACACTCTTAATATATCCCTAAACCCATTCCATAAATCATAACTCCTTCATTTAATAAATTCAAACTCGATATACTTCAGAAAATACTCGTGTTAATGAAATTTGTCAAAAGTTTCATGGCGCCGTTGCCGGGGAGGATGCAGCGTCGTTTATTAAGAGAATTACACTCCTGATACTCATAGTTAGTTAGTGTATTTTAGTATATTTATTTCAGAACAGAGAAGTACCCTCAAATCAATTAAACATTTAGAGTACTAAGACTCTAAATATGAGGATGTTGATTTGAGGGGAAAACCTAACCAAATGGGTATTTTTTCTTGCAGGAATCATGGAGCCACCAAAAAGAAAATAACAGCTTCAAACGGGACAAGCCACGGCCACCATCTCCACTACCGTCGCCCCTGTCCCCATTTCCATCATCTTCACCACCACCGGACAAGCCACTGCACCATCTCACTCGCCGTCGCCCCTGTCCAACTAAGCATCAAAACAGGTTCCCGGTTGGATTAGTTCTGTAATTGACCGAAGATCATATTCGGAATTTAAAGCAATTTAAAATCCAGAATCATTTTCACAAGCACAGAATTAACCCAACCTAAATTTCTGCAAGTCAAAGTCATATATATATACATATATATATATTTACATATATATAAACCTCTTGTGCATATTTTATTAAATAATTTGGGTATTAATCAATTAACTCACATTTAGAGTACTAAGACTCTAAATGTGAGGATGTTGATATTTTTGAGAAAACCCGATAACTTTTTCTGTGTTTGCTTTGCAGGAATTTGTGGAACTACCAGAAAGAAAATTAAAGCTGCAAAACAGGTTCCCGGTTGGATCGATTCTGTGATTAATTGAAAGTATTCTTGGAATTTAAAGCAATTTAAAATCCGGAATAACTTTTATAAGAACAGAATTAATCCAACCTAATTTTTTGCAAGTAGATTTTATTTATATTTAGAAAATCCAAAAATGTGATTGAGCAATTTTGATGAAAATCAGAATTTTTCTAAGTATTGGGCATCGAACAATCGCCTTCTTCGATGAACCAAACGATCACACATAGCTAAAATCGTCGAACACTTAATTGGTTTGACGAAATAGGCTATCGGAATTATTTTCCTAGCTTTTGCGTAAATATTTTCTCCCTCCCTCCCTCCACTTTTATTTTATTTTGATTTTGAAAATTTGTTTGAATAGGAACTGATTGACTCACATTTCGAGCAAGGCTCAAAATGTGAGGATGTTGATTCTTCACTTAAAAAAAAAAACGTGTGTTATTTTTATTTTGTTCATTTTAGTATTTTATATATATGCCCAATGCGAAGCATGCGTAAATCTATTAAGGTATTCACATATTTAATTTTGGTTTATGATTAAATTTTCAAACTTTTAAATTGGGATGATATAATTGAAGACATGCATGATATGAATTCTTGAGGTTTTGAGTTATAAAAATTTAATGATATCATCATCTTGTTGGGTAATGAGTCCTCATGTTGAGAATTTAATTGAATAGATTGTAAGAATTTTTCAAAGATTATATTTAAGAATATTGTATGACATTAATGAACCATTCCATGTGAGATTTGAGCCATGAGTCACTTTTACTCATTATTTCTTTGTTGTGTGAAAATCACTTTAATTAAAGGAAACTAGAACTTGCGATTGGGACCGACTCAAGACCATGCCATATTCCAAAAATTGAGCATATGATCGAGGCACCTAGAAACCAAAATTTTGGCCTTCTTTTGAATTCCAAACCCAAAAATATTTTCTCTTTACATGAAACTTTTGACGAGTTTCATTAACACGAGTAATTTTCTGAAATATCAGGTGTGGATTTATTAAATGAAAAGAGTTATGATGTAGGGAAGGGGTTTACGGATATGTTATGATTTCCCTTTTTATTACTCATGTGGGGGTGTTTTAATCTCAAACGGCGCTGTGGTCCTTCCCGCCATGAAACTTTTGACAAATATCACGGTGCAACCGGGATTGACCTTCAGTCTGTCACCCTGAAAGTCCCTGGTATCTGCGCCATGATACTTCTCATAATTTCATGTCACGAAAGCACCTGCCATGAAGCTTTTGAACATCTTCCCACTGTATGAGTATTTTCCCAAAATGTTGTGTTTTTACTTACTCGTGTCAAGAAACTGTGCATCCCGAAAGCGCACGGAGTCAAAAATTGCAGTAATTTATAGTAAGTACCGGATCGTTCACTGGAGGATGTGCGATGGAAGCAGGGCCCACGTCGTTTACTAAGATTTTCCACTCGGTTACTCGTTTCAAGTTTTGCAAGGTTTTCTAACAACTACTTGACATAAATTAAACCAGATTATGAAAGCAGTAAAAATTATTCTACAAAGCATGGTAAACTAGATCGAAGAAAGCAATTAAATCTATACTACGAAAGCAATATAAAAATTATGCTACACTATCTAGAAAGCAGATTTAAATATGACAGAAGGGACAGGGAGAAAATAATAAAGATTGGACAAGATTCAGATGAAACACAATTAAACTTCCATTTTTAATACACAGATCTTAGCTGGGGATAATCCTCTAGTTAGCTAACTCTCATGCTTTCTGCACCATGTTCCCTCTAACAGACAGGTACTTACGGTGAGAATTTACATGCTCTTAAGACAACAAGATCTAAGATACCACAGACTTATAACTCCCTTCACAGGCCTTGTGAAGTTACATTATATATCTGCGGTGGATAAGCAACACCTAACATATCATTAGTTGACATGCCAAGTACTGCTATCATTCCCCCATGTCACACCCAAAGTTTCAAATCAAGCCCCAAACCATTCCATAACTCTCAAACCTTTTAACAGATGGACAGCCCCTAATTCTTCCGAGTGACCTCTATGAAAGCATTTTAAAGGAAAGCAGTAAGAAAGCTGTAAAGAAAGCATTTAAATCTATCACTCGGAAGCATTAAAAACGCCTCTTTCCATTAGTATAAAAGAGCCCCTGGTCTTGGTGACCAGATGCAGATCAAGAACCCCCGAGATATCAATAAGCCACAGGGCTTACAACATCTGGGTAGTTATGAGATACAAACTAAATGAAACAGATCCATAAATGAACCTATTCCGGATGTACTCACTCAACCCTACCTTAGAAATTAACCAAGGCCTCTATGTTGTTCCTCTAGTATTATTTATCACATCTCATCTACACCCAAGTGGATATTGATTTAATGCGATATTCTAGTACAAGATTTCCAACACACAGCAATTTTGAGAAACCAATTGATATTTGAAAATCATTCCCTAGACAGGTACTAAACTCTCAATTAAAACACAGATCCTTTCAGTCTAGATGAGACCTAATCGCTGACTCTGCTTCTAAGCTCTCAAAATCAACCCCCCAGTGGAATATGAATTAGTCATAACTGTTGAATTTATCCCTTACTCAGATCCGGATTTTATAAAGGAATTTTTGTTGGAAATTTATTATGCAGCATCTGATTTAAATCAAGACTTCTGTGTCCAAGGGGAAGGATCCCCAAAATAGCAATAAGACCAGAACATCTACATAATAGTATCATGCATACAAGTATATGAAAAGGAAAATAAAATACCCCAAAATATATGGTGGGGTTAGACAGAATGCGATACACAAAGATGGATTAGCCTGAGATGAGAAGAAATTGGCTAAAAAGAGTGCCAGAGATAGTTGGGGTTTTCCGGACTGCAAACATCTGCTGTCCGGTTCCCACTTATCCCAGATGACTGATTTTAGACAGAAAGAATTCCAAACAACGGTGACCGCCGTCATTTAGTTTTCTTTTGTCTGTGAGTGGAAGAAAAACCCACATATTTCTTGCTGTAATATGTCTTAACTGATGTTGGTCGGCATCAGTTAATACTATTGCAACTGGAATTCAGGTTGAGAAATTAAGATAAGGAAAATTAAAACTGTATCTGATTAGGAATTGGCTGAGTGACTAATCGAAACTCTTAGTGAAGAGAACGCTCGCCGAAGCTTCCACCAACCACTAACCAGATCATGCAAAATAACAGATAATGATTGACACACAGAAGATAGGTTAGTCGATATCCCTGTGAAGGGACCTTTCACCAACATTAATCTGTGGTGTTTCTCATTATCCGTTCATACACACAATGAAAGAGAAAAACATAAAGGTAAGAAAATATTTTTGGTACTGTGTGGGTGTTAAGCACACAATTAGTGGACACTAATGGGTTGAAATGTGTAATGGATAGAAATCAGATGAATTGAGCCCAGGCCCAATACATCCATGCAACTTACACAAATCATGGAAGAAAAATATTTTGGAGTTTTCAAAATAGAAGGGATAGTTCAATTCGAATTATTGGAGTAATTCGAAATGAGAATGCATGAAGGATGAAGTACTACTTTACCCAATTAATCATTGCCAGAAATTGGAGCATCATCTAATTCGAATTATTGATCAATTCGAATTAATTCGAATTGGACAACTCGAATTGGCGAAGTCCTTTTCTTGCTCAAATTGACTAAGGTATTTACCTCAAGAGGAAGGTGAATTCGAATTGTCCAGCAATTTGAATTAATTCGAATTGGACAATTCGAATTGGTAAGAGATGGAAAATAAACTAAGGCATGAATGGGTGGTATGCAATACAATGTGGTTTTCCTTGCCAGTTCGAATTGTTGAACCAATTCGAATTAATTCGAATTAGAGAATTCGAATTGGTTGGAAACCTCATGAAGGAAATTTTTGGTTGTGCAATTCGAATTATAAGGCAATTCGAGATGATTCGAATTGCCTCAATTCGAATCAGACATTTTCGAACAATAACAATTTTTGTTCTCACAAGTATGGGTTAGGTGTACACTGTGCGGCTAATGATGGGTTTAGATTAACCAAATCCCTCATCTCACATCAATGTTACTTCACAGCCACCCTAGTGAGGTTTTCAAGAAATAAACAAACACATGTCCAGTGGGTATTGGCGAGATTCAAACCCTATTTTTACAAACAAAGGATTCAAAGATCAAGAACCTAAAACATCTAGAAAATCAAGAACTGCGTGAATAAAGCTAAGAACACCTATGTTATCTAAGGCATCAAGAAAACATAACCAAGGCAGAAAAAAAAATAAGACATAAAAGTAAATTCTAACAGACCCTAAAAACATCTAAAACCTAAGAACACTTATTTGAAGCTCTAAGGCACAAAATCAAGCCAAAAACCCACCAAACATGCACTTATTAAGTTTGAATGTCAACTAGGACATAATAAATGTAACCTAGTTGAAACAAACAAACAAGCTAAGCATTTATTTCTAAAGAAAGCATTAAAGAGTGCCAAAACACATGAATAACACCATTTCTGGAAATTTTTCTTGTATTGACACTTTGAAAGCAAAATAAAGAACCCGAATCCATCATTAACTTGAAGGTAGGGTTTATTCTAACTAGAAAGCATGTAAAAATTCTGGAAATAGCTACTCTAAGGGTTACACAAACTGCTTCTACACTATACTAAGATCAAAGCATGTAAAAACTACACTACTTGCAAGGAAAATAAACTAAAATACACTAAACTACCTACCTAACCCTTAAGGGGTGTGGAACCTCCTGCTGTTCTTTTTGTCCCAGCTGCTTTTTGGTTAAATTCTTGATCTCTTTGCTCTGTTGTGAAAGGTCTGCTTTTATAGACAAATTTTCGAAACCCTAGGCCCACCAATGTTGTGCTCATGCTCCACAGCTTCAATGAGTGAAGTTCGAATTATCTCAATCAATTCGAATTAATTCGAATTGTGAGACCTCTTCCTTGAGCTGGAAATATGGCCTTCAGTTATCAATTCGAATTGTTGTGAAGAATTCGAATTGATCTTTTCTCGAATTGGATGAGGGTTTCTGCTTGGCTTCCTTGCATTTGTTGGCAATTCGAATTGTTTGTGCCAGTTCGAATTAATTCGAATTGGACAATTCGAATTGCATCTTCTTCTTGCCTTTGGGTTTCTTCTCTCTTCATTCCCTAATTCGAATTATTCAAGCCAATTCGAATTAGCTCTTCTGCATCCCTTCCCAACACTTAACAAATTTTTCTTCTTCTCCTCAGCAATTCGAATTACAAGAGCAATTCGAATTAATTCGAATTGCGTAATTCGAATTGGGCTTCAACACTTAGTCAAAATTCAGTTGTGGGATTTTCAATCTTTTTCCCATCTTTTTGATTTTTTTATGGGCTCTTTTATTCTTTTGCCCATCTTTTCATTCCTTTTTCTTTTCTTTTTCCTTTTTTCATGTTTTTGGATTTTTCTAACACAAATACAATTTAAAATTGCATATTTTGTGTCTTTTTATTACCGGCTCGATGTTTTTACAAACTAGCATTAATCTGTTAAATTCAACTGCTTTCTTATTACAATAAGATGGAAACACGATCAAAATGTCCGTCTCAGACACGGAAATGGATTGAAAATAATGGTCAATTTTGGCCATTATCAACATCCTCACATTTAATACTGATCGTCCCCGAGCAGTCAGAGTCAGTGCTCCTAGGAGCTTGGACTCTGCATATTCAATCCATTTGCGTGGCCTCAGAAATTTCATTCTTCTTACATTGGGATAAGACAATCAAAATTACAAGTATTAAACTCTCTTGGTTGCAGTGTTTAATGGAATGATACTTCTCACTTAAGTGAACATACAAACCAATCATTATTGTTAATTCTTCTTGAATAAATGTTTAGAAGATTCCATCGGCTTAATCCTTGAATTCAAGCATGACATGATCATTGATTAATAGAAACAGAGCCTCACATATAGTAGAATTGGAAAGTTCACTCACTCTCAAGATTGGCTTTTATCATCAACGCTCAAAATCAAATTCAATTAAATTCTCCCATAGGCTTGCAATTGGACCAACTCACCACCGGCTCATTTCCTCAAATCAAGATCCCGAGGTCTTATTCAAGGTTATAACGGGGCATACGGTTGTAACATTTGGTAGGAAAGGAAAATATTGGGCTAAAAAGTGACACGACACCATTCCACCATAACTTGGCATTTTTTAGAATTTATGATCATCGTTATTTCTTTCTTTCTTTTGTTTTTCTTTCCTTTTCTATTGCATGACATTAGACTTTGTCTAATTTGCTTTGTCATTTGCAATTTATTCTTGTTGAATAAATCTCAACTTTTTTTTTTTGAATCGGTTTATAGCATACCAATTGACATTTTTGATGATCAAAAATTACAATGCCTTGATGGGATGGCTCATGTACACTTGGTTTTGATTTTCTTGGTCTTTTTGTAAGGCTGGGAATAATATAGTGGTTTCAAAGAAAAATTAGGCTTAAAGGCTCAAGTTGGTTAATCCTAAAGGGAAAATGTTTTTGGGTTTGGAATTCAAACGAAAGCCAAAATTTTGGGTTTTCTAAGTGCCTCGATCATTTGCTCGATTTCGGGAATATGGCATGGTCTTGAATCGGTCCCAATTGCAAGTTCTAGTGTCCTTTAATTGAATTGATTCACAGAATCAAAGAAGAAAAATGAGTGATAGTGACTCATGGCTCAAATCTCACATGGTATGGTTTGATCATGTCATACATTTATTCTCAGATTTAGTCTTTAAAAAATTTCTTGCAGCTTATTCAATCAAATTCTCAACATGAAAGTTTGTCAGTCTTTCAAGTGATCATATCATTGGATTTTTATAGCTCAAAACCTCAAGAGTTCATGTCATGCATATTTTTAATTGTTTTATCCCAATTTAATAATCTGAAAATTTCATCATCAGCCTAAATTCAACATGTGAATTTAGGTGACAGATTTATGCTTGTTTTATGCCGGTTTGTTTAATTGAAAGCAGTAAAAAGACACTGTGAACATGCAAGCATGTCACAGCTTGTTTTTGGCGTGACAGTCACTTATTCATCTTGGACTGCCACACATCTTTTTCAAATAATAGAGAACTCAAGACGAAATTCTCTTTTGGAAAGCAGTAAATGTACATCGGTTACAATAGATTTCCATGGTGAGGATTGAAAGTGCACTGAATGAATGGAAAATCTAATGCATGATGTTTACAATGGAGCTCGCATGAATGTGATCACTTAGCTTAGTCCTTCTTCTCCGTGGGCTGTGTGGAGGATCCGGTGGCATCTCCTGGGGGTGATGGGAACTTGCTGAGGATGGTCTTCATCATTTCGGCTTGATTGTCGAACATCCTGGCTTGACTGGCGAACACTGCTTCGAACATTTTTCTATTCTTTTCCTCATTCTCAGTCCTTTCTTGATGCTGCCTTGCTGCTTCCTTTCTGAACTCCTCTTCTCTCTCAAACATTCTCAGCCTAAACTCTTCCTCTTTCTGCATTTGTTTCTCGTGAGTCGAAACAATGACATCGGCCAAAGATCTGACACTCTGCATCATTGACTCTCCCATTCTGCTCACTGCTTCTAGAGTTTGAGAATCAGCTGGATACTGAGACACAGTCGGGCTTCTGCGAGAGGGTCGGACTGGATGTCTTCGTGATAAGCTTGGAGTGGAAACATCAGTTCCAGGATGAGTGGGAGTGGGAGCAGGTTCTGTTGGCGTGACTGCAGCTTCTTCTGTTGAAGGTACCGCTTCAGTACGGTCCTTCTTCTTGTGTCCTTTGCGTCCGGCTGTTGGTGTCCTAGGAGTGTATCTGGATTGAGCGTCTGATTCTTCCGGCATAATGTATGTAACTGGTTTAGTTATCCTTGTCTTTGGGACTGGGATCGGCCGGCTCATATCAATAAGATCACTCTCTGCAAAAACTGTTAGATCTACTCCTTGGGCCTCACAAATTCTCCTGATGAGGTTGGGATAGCATAAAGCAGCAGCTCTGGTGCCTGTGACTTTTGTTGTCATGACATGAAAAATTTGCTCCCCCACGTTGATCTTCAGTCCATGCCAAATCTTGGCAAAACCCTTCAACATTCGACCAGATGTTTCATGTGCATGAGGGTTTGGCCTAATCTTCGACATGTAGAAGTCATAGGAGGGTTGAAACTCCAGCTTCAGGTGCTTTGCTTTGAAGGGGATTTCACCAGTGTAGCTCTCAGCAGTAAGGGACCTAGTGATGTTGTCGTGATATTGTCTGTCAGCTGCCCTGCTTGCTCCCTTCTCGAAATGCTCAGATGTCGGAATTTCTGACCTCCAGTTGGGTGTGCCAAGGAAGTTGTTCAAGTATTCTCCAGAGATGTTTACGTCAACTCCTCGCACCCAACTTGTCTTTCGTGTGGCATTGATGTTGCAGTAGAATTCCCGAACCAATTCTGCTATCCCGGGTTCAGCGTGATGCTTAAGGAACTCAGTCCATCCGTGGTTTTCTTTTAGCCTGAGTAGCATTGGATGATCTATCAGTTCTGGACTGAATCCTTTATCAGGGACGAATACTCCAGCCAGTGCCATGTATCGTCCCGCATTCTGCTCATTCCCGTTGAACCTCCTCATTATATCAGCATCATCCCTGATGCGGAATTTTCTGAACTTCTTAGTGGATATACCCAGTCTGCCCCTTGAAGTTGAGTTGGCCCAATAATCAGCCGATCGCACTGATCCGGTTGATTCTTGGGTTCCTTCTGTTCCTGCTTGTTCTCCATCAGAGTCAGAATTCTCCCTTGGATGTTCCCTCTGTTCAGTTTGCTTGTGCTGTTCTGATTCAACCTGTGTATTCGGTTGTGGCTCTTCCTCAGTTTGTCCCAACTCAGTTTCTTCACCTCGTTGAGTTGCTCCCTGCTCGTGCAAATTACAAGGATCTTCGGGGAATACGGAGTCTAGGAAATCCTCGTGAAGATAAGGATCAACCACATGTTGATATTCCTTTTGTGATGCCTCGACTTCCCTCCTGATGGTCAAATCTTCGAATTCCTCCCCCATATCATCTCCTTGTTCCACAGGAATATTGAGATCGTATTGGAGTATTTGCTGAAACGACTTGTCCTTAAAGTAGTTTTCTATGGTTTCCAAGTCCGTTCGCTTGTCACCACTACTGCTTTCAGTTCTCGCTGTTTCTTGCACTGTGGGTTGCGGTTGAGTAGTGGCTGCCGCCAGAGTTTGTGCCGCTATTTCATTCAAATCACTTGCAAGCTCGGCTAACTTCTTCTTTGACTCTTCAAGTCTTTCATTGCTCTCGTGCACCATTTCCTCTATTTCCTCTGTAGGCTTCATTCCCTCCATTGCTTTCTCGACATCCGCCCTTGTGTCATTTCTGCGAGCAGTGGATCTCTTCACTTGTTCTTGCTTGTCCTTGGCCCATTCTGCTTGTTCAGCTTTCACCTTGACAGTAATAATATCGGTTCCGCGGATTATCTGACAATCATCGTCCCCGACCTCAACCTGTATTTCAGTGTCAGCTTTCTTCTTCCTCTCCAGCTCAGTCTGCAATTTTTCAACAGCTTTTCTATTCTCCTCTTCCTCTCGGGTTTTTCTAATATTTTCCTCCATTTCTGCCTTCCTGGCGTCTTCTTCTGCTTTCTTGGCCTCCTCTTCAGCTGCCTTGGCCATTTGTTCTTTCCAAAGTCGATTTTTCTCGGCCCTTGCAGCTTCCATTTTCTGCTTCCACTCCTCCGTCTCTTTTGCCATTTCGATCTCAGCCTCCTCGTTCTCCCTTCTTGCTCTTTCAGCTTGTCGGGCCTCGTACTCGGCTTTCCTCTGTGCTCAATCCTATCCATCTCAGCTTCCTCTTGAGCTATCCTTGCTGCTTCTGTATCAGCATCTTCTTGGGCTTTGCGCAGCTGCTCTTTCTTGGATAACTGAGTAGCTGGCCTCTTGCCTTTGTCTTTTTGCTTGGGAGGCTCATCATAGAATTTGGGCACAGGGGGAATGATCCTTGGCTGACTCGGAGGTTCTTGGATTTTGATCTGAGGCTCAGCAGACTTTTCAGACTTTTCTTTATCTGCCAACCTTATCAGTTTTCTCTTCTTCTTGGGTGGCTCTGGTTCGGATTCAGTCTGAGAGGGTTCAGATTCGGCAGGCTCAGATTGCTCGGAGGTCGGATCAACATAATCGTCAATGATCTGTTCTTCATCCTCAACACTCAATCCAAATTCCGGTCCTTTGATCTTCAGAAATTTTTGGATGAATTCAGGCTCAGACATGGCTGTGAGTTGCGCAGTCCATTTTAGTGTGAAATATCTGCCTAGGACACCTTGGAATCCCGTGTTATACTGCAAACGAGGTCGGTGTTCTTGACAGTGCCTTAGACCTTCTGCATCCATTTCACGTAACAGGTCGAGGAACCTCTTTTTCATCTCCGTGTACAAGGTGTCCATGATGTCCGCCTCTTTTTCCTTTAGATGTCCTAGGTCTCGGGCTGGTGGAATGTTGAGAAACTCCAAACACTTGTTTTTGCCCATGACTGAGATCTGTTTCCTCTTGTGTCCCATTATGTCCCATGATCTGTTTCGAATCATCGCGATGCATTCAGCTCTCATCAGCTCGAAATTGGGCATCCCCTTCATTGTAGTCTCTCGGGGCTCAACTGCCGGAATCCTTTGTGGTAAGAAGACTGGCATAATCTCCACATTTCCCGGAGGTATTACTACTCCCGGTCTTAGTACAGACTTCCTGATGTCCTTTTCCCATTTTCCCCATGCAATCATGTATTCCCCCCACAGTTTCCTGACTGCTTTTGTTTTCTCAATAATCGAATCCAGCATTGGAGTGTGGTGGGCTTGTCCGTAGTTCAGTACCGCCTGGAGAGAGTCCCGGAAGTTGAATGTCATTTCAGTATGATGCTCTTTTGCACGCAATGTCAGCCATAGCTGCTCCTCCGGTCCGCAAATGGTCCCATTGTCGAATAGTTCCTTCTTGTACGTAAATGGGAAGGTCTCCGGCATGGAGACTACACCAGTTGACGCAACTAAGTGTGGTGAAGGCGTCATGGGGGCATAATGCATTTTTACTTCCCTTGTAATGGGTGGTCGGATGAGGACTGGATCAAAGGCTGAGGCTCTCCTATCTCCGAAGTGGATTTCAAGCATTCTGTTCCAATAAGCCTTCTGTCGTTTCATCCTCCAAACCATCCGCTCATAGTGAACTCTCGGGTCGTCAAACCGTTGATCGTACCTTGCCTCATCGAACTCTTGGTTCCAGAAGTTCCATACATGTTGGCAAAAGTCTCTTTCGAGGCCCGTCGCTCTATCATTTCTTTCTTCCTCTGGGATCGCATTCCACCAATGGTCCTTCATTTCGAACCTCCATTCAATCTGGTGGTCCATATTCAAGTTATGCGCATTCCTTATGGCCACCCTATTTTCCTCTGCCTCTTTCTTCAGCCTCTCAATTTCCAAGAAGGCACGATCTGGAGTTGTCTTTGGAAGACCCATCAGGGAATCTATAATGAATTGATCCCTGGAGAGAAAAAGAGTTGGAGCTATTTTTAACAAATTTTTGATAAGTGGATCCGAGTTGAAAGTCAACATCCTCACATTTTGAGCTAAGCTCTAAATGTGAGTTAATTGGTTTCTAATCGAATTTATAGAAAGAAAAAAAACATAGAGCTGGATTGTTAAATCTAACTCTTATTGCAGCAGAAATGAGGAAAGCAAGAGAGATATAAGGATCTTGGATCCTTAGAATTTTTATTTTTTTTTTGGGACTATAAATAGTCTAAGATGTTTTTGGGTGGTCGAAGGACCAAAAAGAGAAAATTTCGTAGGTTGTTGAGCCTACGAAAGGATTTTGATTTTTATCACTTAAAAAGTGATTGAAATCATGTGAGATAGGGGAGATAAGAGATTAATGATGTACGGCAAATGTAAGAGATGAGTTATGTAATCATCAGTGTGCATAAATGGACCAACGAAATAAAAACAAACATGCATGCACAAAAGGTAATTTTTAGATTTTTATGAAAAAGTGTTGATTTGTTTATTTTGTAAAATTGGAGGTGTAAGTGGTCCCCCATTTGGATTTTGTTTTGGAAAGTGGGTTTTTAAGGAATAGAACAAAACATTCCTCATGAATATTCCCCACTTGTTCCAAAGTGACAAAGATCACACACTTTTAATGCAAAGAACATTCTATCATTTTGTCTTTTTACACATAAATGACTTGCCAAAAGTGTTGGAAAAATTTTGGCATGGTTTCGTCTGTACCATGTGTCCCGGATGTGCAAACATCAACTCTAGAATTGAGTTTGCAAAGTGTGGGCAACATGTACCCGACAAAAGCATTTATTACAAAAATACTCATATAATATAATACATGCAAACATCAAATAAGCAACACAATTGGTCCAAGAACGCTACTGTAATACAACACTTAACATCAACATGCATCATCAATCCTCATCATCAAATATATGTCAAAACTAACAACACAGTGACTAATAATCAAAAACACTGTGTTACGCCTATCTTCACAGAATCACAAAAAAAACAAGAGTAAAACATGTAAACACTACAAAAGCAAACAAAAACAAATAAAAACAGATTTTTGGGGGTTTTGCAACCCCTATTTTCAAAATGAACAACCTAAAAACACAGAAACTTTCGAACCCTAGAAATGGCAGTTTCAACAAAAAACTCTAGAAACCTAGGTTCTGCCCTAAGCGGTTCTACCCCATGACCGACTATACCCAGTCATCTCCAACCACTTTCCGACCATCCCCGATGCTAAAACAGAGCACATTCCCCTCCCCATCCCCGATTTCAAAAGGAAGATGAAAAGACGAAAACTGAAATCTACGAAAACAGAGTGCGAAAATGAAAAAGAACCACTTACCCCCGACTCCCACTCGGATTAGACGACGAAGAAGCCATTTCCAAGCAGTTTGAACGGAGGAAAAGTCGAGAAGATGAGACTGGTTTCGCGAGAGAAGACAGTTTCGCGAGAGAGAACACGGGGGGTTTTGGGATGTGAAAAGTGAGAGTGAGGGAAATGAGAGGGAAATGAGGGTATAAAAAGGATTTGGAAAAGAGGTTCGAATTATTTCATCAATTCGAATTAATTCGAATTGATGGTTTCTGTGAGAGATGTGAGTTATTCAGGCCAATTCGAATTAATTCGAATTGGCTTGAAAAACAAAGAAACAAAGCAAGTTCGAATTCTGAGATCAATTCGAATTAATTCGAATTGACTCACAATTCGAACTGGAGGTTGTGAGCAAAAACTGCACAAGGTGCCTAAGTGAGCTAATTCGAATTATTGTGGCCAATTCGAATTAATTCGAATTGCTTGAATAACTCGAATTGCTCACTTGCTGAGGAGAATGCCTTTTGTATGCTAATTCGAATTAGTCAGGCAATTCGAATTAATTCGAATTGCCTTATAATTCGAATTGCAATACTTGGCCAAATAAAACATCCGAAAGTTCTGCCTTGGGTGCCAATTCGAATTTGCATGTCAATTCGAATTAATTCGAATTGCCTGCATAATTCGAATTAACTAATCCGAGAGTGAAAATTTCCAAGGCAAAATGTCTTATGTGGTTTGTTCCAAGCAATTCGAATTAATTCGAATTTTCTTGAAATGAAAAAATAAACCACAGTCAAGACTTAGGAAAATTTTTAGGTTTTCAAAAATTTGTGTTCATCAAGATGAACTCAATAGCAAACATTTCTACACAGAATTAGAATCTAAAACATATTGCTTGCATAAATTAGGTTGGGTTAACAATTTTATTTTATGAATTTATTCTGGATTTTGGATTTCTCTAAATTCCAAAATTAATCTCCATTAAATATGATATTAACCCAACCGGGAACCTGGTTTTTGGAAGCTTTATCTTTCTTTTTGTTGGTTCCTCGAATTCCTGCAAAATAATTATAAGAAAGCATTAGGTTTTCTCCAAATATCAACATCCTCACATTTAGAGTCTTAGTACTCTAAATGTTCAATTGATTTTTGGATACTTCATCCCAATAAAAATAGGTGGAGCAAGTAACAAATAAGTAAGTAAATATATGTATAATATTTATTGAGCATAAGCCGGTTCTGTCGTCATTTGAGCTTCTTTTTCGGGGTCGAACTGCCCAAGATACTCCTTCAATCTGTGTCCATTCACTACTAGCTCTCCTTTGTCAGTTCGGATCCTGACAGCTCCACTTTCAAACACGTGCACCACTTCGTATGGCCCTTCCCATCTGGATTTAAGCTTTCCGGGGAACAGCTTCAACCTAGAATTGAATAACAAGACATTCTGGCCAACATAGAAGTGTTTAGACTTAACACGACGATCGTGTAACTTCTGGGTACGCTCTTTATAAATCCTCGAGCTTTCATAAGCTTGCGCACGTATTTCCTCAATTTCATTGAGGTCCAACTTGCGCTTACTCTGAGCAACTCGTGAGTCAAAATTGAGCGTTCGTACGGCCCAGTAAGCCTTATGCTCTAGTTCTACAGGCAAATGACAGGCCTTTCCGAAGACGAGTCTGTATGGAGACATCCCAATGGGAGTCTTGAATGCAGTGCGGTATGCCCATAAAGCATCATTGAGCTTACGTGACCAATCTTTGCGAGTTGTCCCCACAGTGGCCTCGAGTATGTGTTTGATTTCGCGGTTTGAGACCTCGACTTGACCACTGGTTTGGGGATGGTAAGGCGTGCCGATCTTGTGGAGAATCCCATTTTTGCTCATAAGATTTGCAAATGCTTTATTAACAAAATGGGTTCCTCCATCTGATATGATCACCCTGGGTACACCAAATCTGTTGAAAATGTTATTTTTCAAAAATTTGACGACCTGGTTGCCATCATTGGTTGGCAGTGCAACGGCCTCAACCCACTTGGAAACGTAATCGACAGCTACCAAGATGTAATGGTTCCTATCAGATGTCGGGAATGGTCCCATGAAGTCAATACCCCATACATCGAAAATCTCGAGAGTGAGAATTCCTTGTTGAGGCATCTCATCCCTCTTGGAGATATTCCCTAGTCTTTGGCATCTGTCGCAAGCTTTAACAAACGCTTTGCAATCCTCGTAAATAGTAGGCCAATAAAAACCGCATTCGAGCACTTTATGAGCTGTTCGAGTGGGGCCATGGTGACCTCCATATTCCGACTCATGACATTTCTTAGCGATTTGATAAGCCTCGTGCTCAGTTACACATCGTCTAATAATCGAATCTGCACAATGCTTGAAGAGATAAGGATCTTCCCAGAAGTAGTTAACTACATCTCGGTTGAACCTTGCTTTGTGGCCCCTGCTTTGAAATGGTGGAATTATTCCGCATGCTAAAAAGTTAGCAATATCGGAAAACCACGGACAAGCTTGATCATGAAGATGCAAGGCAAACAGTTGCTCGTCCGGAAAATTCTCATTTACGGCTAGCTCATTTTTATCGTTTTCTAGTCGAGACAAATGGTCAGCAGCACCATTGTCTCTGCCTTTTCTATCTTTTATTATAATGTTGAATTCTTGCAACAAAGTACCCACCTGATTAATCGAGGTTTGGCGTCTTGTTTGCTAAACAAGTATCTCAGTGCAGAGTGATCTGTGTACACTGTGGTTTTCGTACCAATAAGATATTGTCTGAATTTATCAAACGCAAAAACCACAGCATACATCTCCTTCTCCGTGGTGGTGTAGTTAATTTGGGCCTCATTCAGGGCATGACTTGCGTAATGAATTACACAATGCTTCCCTTCCTTATGTTGCCCAAGAACTGCACCCACGGCGAGATCGCTTGCATCACACATTACCTAGAAAGGCATTGACCAATCGGGTGGTTGCACTACTGGAGCAGAAATCAACATCTCTTTGAGCGTGTCAAAGGCTTGAACACACGCTTCATTTATTACGAAAGGATTTTCTTTACAAAGCAAGTTAGTGAGCGGCTTGGCAATTTTAGAGAAGTCTTTAATGAATCTCCGGTAGAAACTGGCATGCCCTAAGAAACTCCTAACTGCTTTTATTGAATTAGGCAATGGTAGGTTTGAGATGATTGAGACCTTGGCTCTGTCGACTTTGATGCCTGCGCGCGAGATGCGGTGACCTAACACTATTCCTTCGGTGACCATGAAATGGCACTTCTCCCAGTTCAAAACTAGGTTGGTGTCCTCACATCTTTTCAAAATTTGTGCAAGATTAGTCAAACATTCATCAAAAGTATCTCCATACACAAAGAAGTCATCCATGAAAACTTCAATGCATTTTTCGATAAATTCTGAGAAAATTGACATCATGCATCTTTGAAATGTGGCAGGCGCATTACAAAGTCCAAAAGGCATGCGCCTGTACGCAAAAGTTCCATATGGGCAAGTAAATGTGGTCTTGTCGTGATCCTCGCTAGCTATTACAATCTGATTATAGCCAGAGTACCCATCCAAAAAGCAATAGAACTCCCTTCCGGCCAACCGCTCTAGCATCTGATCAATGAATGGCAAGGGGAAATGGTCCTTCCTGGCAGCGGTATTGAGCTTCCGGTAGTCGATGCAAACTCTCCAGCCGGTCACTGGACGCGTCGCCACTTCTTCTCCTTGCTCATTAGTCGTTACACAGATCCCCCCACGTTTTGGTACGACCTGCACTGGGCTAACCCATTTGCTATCAGAGATAGGATAGATGATACCAGCATCTAAGAGCTTGATAACTTCTTTCCTTACCACTTCCTGCATATGGGGGTTCAGACTCCTTTGTGGTTGCCTTGAGGGCTTGTACTCCTCTTCCATTAAAATTCTGTGCATGCAAACAGAGGGGCTTATTCCTTTTATATCAGAAATGGTCCATCCGATTGCATGTACATATTTCTTTAGAATGTCTACCAGAGCTTTTTCTTGTTCTTGTGTCAGCTTGGCTGACACAATCACCGGTAATCTTTTATGTTCAGCGAGAAAGATGTACTTAAGATGATCCGGAAGTATTTTAAGTTCAAGCTCTGGTGGGCATTCAACGGAAGGCAGTAATTTGCGAGAAATGGATGGGAGAGAGAGATCAGATTTACCTTCAGGATCCTGTGTCAGTACAGGATCCACTTCCTCCTCAGCGGTGCTTTCCTCTTCCTCCGGGATGAACTCAACCCCATCGAATTCTTCAAGGTCCCCAGAGATAGGGTCCTCGAAGTGGACAGCGTTGCAGCTCCTTGGTTGCTCCGCACCTTCAGGCTTCAGTACCTGTTTTGAAACTTTGTTTGGCTCATCAGTCACAGAGTTTATGCTCTCATCCTCACTCCTACTTTCTATTACATCAAATATGGAACAAGATCCCTCATTCGGAAACTTCTGCAGCTGTTCCATGTCAAAGGTGATTTCTTTGTCATCGACCCTCAATGTGACTCTTCCAGATTTGGCATCGATCAGTGCACCGCCAGTGGCCAGAAACGGGCGTCCCAGGATAAGTGGCATTTCAGAGTCCTCTTCGATGTCGAGGATGATGAAGTCAACTGGGAAAAGAACTTGACCGGTTTTGACTACCACATCCTTGAGGATTCCTACGGGCTTTGTGATTGATCTGTCTGCAAGCTGCAACTTCATCCTGACTGGTTCAATCTCCCCGAGCCTTAGGCGAATTGCCATGGCTAAGGGCATCACATTGATGCTGGATCCTAGATCACATAACCCCATGCTCACTTTGGCCTTCCCAATCTGTACTGGTAGCGTGCAACATCCAGGGTCTTCTTTTTTTTCGGGTAGTTTCTTCTGTACTATGGCACTGCATGTGCTGTTGAGAACAATCACCTCCTCCTGCTCTACCTGCCTTTTCCCTGAAATCAATTCTTTCAAGAACTTAGCATAGGTGGGCATTTCTGAAATCATTTCCACTAGAGGAATGGTTATCTCTACAGACCTTAACCGTTCTAGAAATTTCTTGAATTTAAGGTCATGTTCCTTATTTTTAAGACGTGCTGGGTATGGCACCCTTGGCATGTACTTATTATTGTTTGTTTTTGGTGGTAAAGAGAAGGAAGTTGTACCTTCAACCCTACCCTTTTCAGCTCCCTTTGCAGCTTCAGCCTGCGGAATAGCTGTTTCTGATTTGTCCTCGACCAGTCCAATACCATCTCCTCCTTCAATCCTTTCATTTTCTTTTTCACCTTCCACTGGATCCTTTTCCTCCTTGGCCGTCTCTTTTCCATGTCCAACAATTCCTTTTAGAGTCTTGCCTCCCCGCAATGTGATTGCTTTACACTGCGGGTTAGCTTCAGTACTGCTTGGAAGTGTTCCTTTCCCCCTGTTCTGCAGTTCCTTGGCCAATTGGGTGACTTGCGTCTCCACATTCTTGATTGATGACTGCAGTTGTTGGTTTATATCCTTCTGGTTGGCTATAAACTCAGTCATCAAGTTTTCCAGACGAGATGGTGGCCTTTGGTTATATTGTTGATTTTGATCAGGTTGGGATTGGAAATTCTGGGAATTCTAGCCTTGGTTCTGATTAGGCCTCTGTTGGATCTGAGGTTGGAAATTCTGATTCTGATTTTGAAAGTTCTGCACTCTTTGCTGGACGAATCCTTGATTCTGAGGTCTGAAGTTTTGCGGTGGGTTTTGATTTGCGAACTGGTTGGGCTGGTTTGGCTGCAACAAATGCGCATTAAGTGCATTGTTGTTGGAATAGGAGAGATTGGGATGGCGATTTTGGTAGCTCCCGGCATAATTACAACTCTCGGTAGCTATTTTTTGGCATGTATCAGTTGGATGAGGTCCCTGACACAGTCCACAGACAACTCCCGATTGCTGTGTTTGAACTTGGTCTGATGAGGTTCCTGCCTGGGAAGCGTCTATTCCCTTCCCTTTATCCTGGCTCAGCTGTATCGCAGCTACCTGTTCTTGCAATTTTTCAAAATCTGTTTTCCCTTCACTTACAGCAAAGACTTTTCTAGGAGGATCCTCCTTCCTATCATCTGTGTTTAGGATGGATCTGTTGACAGACATTGTCTCAATCTTCTCCCAAGCTTGGTCCATAGGCAGGTGGAGTAAATGTCGTCCGCCAGCAGCGTCTAACATTGTTCTCCATGGATGGGTGAGTCCTCCATAGAATTTCCTCAATTGCTCCCATGGTGCGTACCCGTGTTGGGGGCATCGCCTGATGAGGCCCAAGAATCTTTCTTTCGCATCATATAATGATTCGTCTGGCTTCATTTTAAAATCTCCAATCTTAGCTCGTCCTTCCTCAATCTTTGATTCTGGAAAATACTTCAGCAAAAAGCTCCTCACCAAGTCTGCCCAAGTGCTCCTCTGATTGATAGGCAATGACTTATACCAGTCCCTGGCACCACTATATAAAGAAAATGGAAACAACATTAGCCTAATAGCATCAGGAGAGACTCCCTGATTTTTGATCGTGTCGCAGAGCTCCAGGAAGGTCTGGAGATGATCATGAGGGTCCTCATGATTTGCACCGCAGAACTGATTGTTTTGCACCAAATTAATGAGTGCCGGTTTGAGCTCGAAATTGCGTGCAGGAAAGTGTGCTCTCCCAGGTCCATCCAGATAGGGCTCTACTATCGGTTGCATGAAGTCTGCCGCTGCTTGCTGCTGTTGTTGATTTCCTTGTTCAGCTTGGTTCTGGTACTGTTGGTGGTAATTGGGAAATTGCTGGAAGTTATGTGGATCTTGTGGGTTGTTCTGAAACTGAGCTGGATTGAAAGCTTGATTTTGGTATTGTTGGTTTGGTATGTTTTGGTTTTGGTGAAATTGGTTTAAGGGTGGTGGTGGTTGTTGGTGGAATTGTTGGTGTTGTTGCTGATTGGGATTTGGTAGATTCTCCTCTTCGTTGGCACGATTAGGATGTTCTACCATTCCTCCGTCAGCTCCATTACCAGGGTTATTTGGTGGTTGGTCTATGGGTAAGATCGGGGGAATGTTCTGGTTATCTTCCATGTCTGATAGATCGCTGCTCGATGTTTCAGGTGAAGTGCGGGTCCGACGCTCCTGCTCTTTTCGTCTTCTGGCTTCTGCCCTCAGTTGGCGAGCGGTCCTTTCTATTTCTAGATCGAACGGTAGCTCCGGCAATGTGCTCCTCCTCCGTTGCATAAGCAGTTGGTATCAAGATTTTGACAGTACCTGTACAATCCCCAAGTTAGTGATGGTTTGATAGTATATACAAAAACTATCTATGAGTAAATCAGGAGCGTAATTCTCCTAGTAAACGGCGCTGCATCCTCCCCGGCAACGGCGCCATGAAACTTTTGACGAGTTTCATTAACACGAGTAATTTTCTGAAATATCAGGTGTGGATTTATTAAATGAAAAGAGTTATGATGTAGGGAAGGGGTTTAAGGATATGTTATGATTTCCCTTTTTATTACTCATGTGGGGTGTTTTAATCTCAAACGGCGCTGTGGTCCTTCCCACCATGAAACTTTTGACAAATATCACGGTGCAACCGGGATTGACCTTCAGTCTGTCACCCTGAAAGTCCCTGGTATCTGCGCCATGATACTTCTCATAATTTCATGTCACGAAAGCACCTGCCATGAAGCTTTTGAACATCTTCCCACTGTATGAGTATTTTCCCAAAATGTTGTGTTTTTACTTACTCGTGTCAAGAAACTGTGCATCCCGAAAGCGCACGGAGTCAAAAATTGCAGTAATTTATAGTAAGTACCGGATCGTTCCCTGGAGGATGTGCGATGGAAGCAGGGCCCACGTCGTTTACTAAGATTTTCCACTCGGTTACTCGTTTCAAGTTTTGCAAGGTTTTCTAACAACTACTTGACATAAATTAAACCAGATCATGAAAGCAGTAAAAATTATTCTACAAAGCATGGTAAACTAGATCGAAGAAAGCAATTAAATCTATACTACGAAAGCAATATAAAATTATGCTACACTATCTAGAAAGCAGATTTAAATATGACAGAAGGGACAGGGAGAAAATAATAAAGATTGGACAAGATTCAGATGAAACACAATTAAACTTCCATTTTTAATACACAGATCTTAGCTGGGGATAATCCTCTAGTTAGCTAACTCTCATGCTTTCTGCACCATGTTCCCTCTGACAGACAGGTACTTACGGTGAGAATTTACATGCTCTTAAGACAACAAGATCTAAGATACCACAGACTTATAACTCCCTTCACAGGCCTTGTGAAGTTACATTATATATCTGCGGTGGATAAGCAACACCTAACATATCATTAGTTGACATGCCAAGTACTGCTATCATTCCCCCATGTCACACCCAAAGTTTCAAATCAAGCCCCAAACCATTCCATAACTCTCAAACCTTTTAACAGATGGACAGCCCCTAATTCTTCCGAGTGACCTCTATGAAAGCATTTTAAAGGAAAGCAGTAAGAAAGCTGTAAAGAAAGCATTTAAATCTATCACTCGGAAGCATTAAAAACGTCTCTTTCCGTTAGTATAAAAGAGCCCCTGGTCTTGGTGACCAGATGCAGATCAAGAACCCCCGAGATATCAATAAGCCACAGGGCTTACAACATTTGGGTAGTTATGAGATACAAACTAAATGAAACAGATCCATAAATGAACCTATTCCGGATGTACTCACTCAAGACTCAATTTTAGACTTTGGCAGAAGAAGATAGTAGTCGAAGGAATACTCAACCCTACCTTAGAAATTAACCAAGGCCTCTATGTTGTTCCTCTAGTATTATTTATCACATCTCATCTACACCCAAGTGGATATTGATTTAATGCGATATTCTAGTACAAGATTTCCAACACACAGCAATTTTGAGAAACCAATTGATATTTGAAAATCATTCCCTAGAAAGGTACTAAACTCTCAATTAAAACACTGATCCTTTCAGTCTAGATGAGACCTAATCGCTGACTCTGCTTCTAAGCTCTCAAAATCAACCCCCCAGTGGAATATGAATTAGTCATAACTGTTGAATTTATCCCTTACTCAGATCCGGATTTTATAAAGGAATTTTTGTTGGAAATTTATTATGCAGCATCTGATTTAAATCAAGACTTTTGTGTCCAAGGGGAAGGATCCCCAAAATAGCAATAAGACCAGAACATCTACATAATAGTATCATGCATACAAGTATATGAAAAGGAAAATAAAATACCCCAAAATATATGGTGGGGTTAGACAGAATGCGATACACAAAGATGGATTAGCCTGAGATGAGAAGAAATTGGCTAAAAAGAGTGCCAGAGATAGTTGGGGTTTTCCGGACTGCAAACATCTGCTGTCCGGTTCCCAATTATCCCAGATGACTGATTTTAGACAGAAAGAATTCCAAACAACGGTGACCGCCGTCATTTAGTTTTCTTTTGTATGTGAGTGGAAGAAAAACCCACATATTTCTTGCTGTAATATGTCTTAACTGATGTTGGTCGGCATCAGTTAATACTATTGCAACTTGAATTCAGGTTGAGAAATTAAGATAAGGAAAATTAAAACTGTATCTGATTAGGAATTGGCTGAGTGACTAATCGAAACTCTTAGTGAAGAGAACGCTCGCCGAAGCTTCCACCAACCACTAACCAGATCATGCAAAATAACAGATAATGATTGACACGCAGAAGACGGGTTAGTCGATATCCCTGTGAAGGGACCTTTCACCAACATTAATCTGTGGTGTTTCTCATTATCCGTTCATACACACAATGAAAGAGAAAAACATAAAGGTAAGAAAATATTTTTGGTACTGTGTGGGTGTTAAGCACACAATTAGTGGACACTAATGGGTTGAAATGTGTAATGGATAGAAATCAGATGAATTGAGCCCAGGCCCAATACATCCATGCAACTTACACAAATCATGGAAGAAAAATATTTTGGAGTTTTCAAAATAGAAGGGATAGTTCAATTCGAATTATTGGAGTAATTCGAAATGAGAATGCATGAAGGATGAAGTACTACTTTACCCAATTAATCATTGCCAGAAATTGGAGCATCATCTAATTCGAATTATTGATCAATTCGAATTAATTCGAATTGGACAACTCGAATTGGCGAAGTCCTTTTCTTGCTCAAATTGACTAAGGTATTTACCTCAAGAGGAAGGTGAATTCGAATTGTCCAGCAATTCGAATTAATTCGAATTGGACAATTCGAATTGGTAAGAGATGGAAAATAAACTAAGGCATGAATGTGTGGTATGCAATACAATGTGGTTTTCCTTGCCAGTTCGAATTGTTGAACCAATTCGAATTAATTCGAATTAGAGAATTCGAATTGGTTGGAAACCTCATGAAGGAAATTTTTGGTTGTGCAATTCGAATTATAAGGCAATTCGAGATGATTCGAATTGCCTCAATTCGAATCAGACATTTTCGAACAATAACAATTTTTGTTCTCACAAGTATGGGTTAGGTGTACACTGTGCGGCTAATGATAGGTTTAGATTTACCAAATCCTTCATCTCACATCAATGTCACTTCACAGCCACCCTAGTGAGGTTTTCAAGAAATAAACAAACACATGTCCAGTGGGTATTGGCGAGATTCAAACCCTATTTCTACAAACAAAGGATTCAAAGATCAAGAACCTAAAACATCTAGAAAATCAAGAACTGCGTGAATAAAGCTAAGAACACCTATGTTATCTAAGGCATCAAGAAAACATAACCAAGGCAGAAAAAAAAATAAGACATAAAAGTAAATTCTAACAGACCCTAAAAACATCTAAAACCTAAGAACACTTATTTGAAGCTCTAAGGCATAAAATCAAGCCAAAAACCCACCAAACATGCATTTATTAAGTTTGAATGTCAACTAGGACATAATAAATGTAACCTAGTTGAAACAAACAAACAAGCTAAGCATTTATTTCTAAAGAAAGCATTAAAGAGTGCCAAAACACATGAATAACACCATTTCTGGAAATTTTTCTTGTATTGACACTTTGAAAGCAAAATAAAGAACCCGAATCCATCATTAACTTGAAGGTAGGGTTTATTCTAACTAGAAAGCATGTAAAAATTCTGGAAATGGCTACTCTAAGGGTTACACAAACTGCTTCTACACTATACTAAGATCAAAGCATGTAAAAACTACACTACTTGCAAGGAAAATAAACTAAACTACACTAAACTACCTACCTAACCCTTAAGGGGTGTGGAACCTCCTGCTGTTCTTTTTGTCCCAGCTGCTTTTTGGTTAAATTCTTGATCTCTTTGCTCTGTTGTGAAAGGTCTGCTTTTATAGACAAATTTTCGAAACCCTAGGCCCACCAATGTTGTGCTCATGCTCCATAGCTTCAATGAGTGAAGTTCGAATTATCTCAATCAATTCGAATTAATTCGAATTGTGAGACCTCTTCCTTGAGCTGGAAATGTGGCCTTCAGTTATCAATTCGAATTGTTGTGAAGATTTCGAATTGATCTTTTCTCGAATTGGATGAGGATTTCTGCGTGGCTTCCTTGCATTTGTTGGCAATTCGAATTGTTTGTGCCAGTTCGAATTAATTCGAATTGGACAATTCGAATTGCATCTTCTTCTTGCCTTTGGGTTTCTTCTCTCTTCATTCCCTAATTCGAATTATTCAAGCCAATTCGAATTAGCTCTTCTGCATCCCTTCCCAACACTTAACAAATTTTTCTTCTTCTCCTCAGCAATTCGAATTACAAGAGCAATTCGAATTAATTCGAATTGCGTAATTCGAATTGGGCTTCAACACTTAGCCAAAATTCAGTTGTGGGATTTTCAATCTTTTTCCCATCTTTTTGATTTTTTTTATGGGCTCTTTTATTCTTTTGCCCATCTTTTCATTCCTTTTTCTTTTCTTTTTCCTTTTTTCATGTTTTTGGATTTTTCTAACACAAATACAATTTAAAATTGCATATTTTGTGTCTTTTTATTACCGGCTCAATGTTTTTACAAACTAGCATTAATCTGTTAAATTCAACTGCTTTCTTATTACAATAAGATGGAAACACGATCAAAATGTCCGTCTCAGACACGGAAATGGATTGAAAATAATGGTCAATTTTGGCCATTATCAAGGATTAACCAATTTGAGCCTTAAGCCTAATTTTTCTTTGAAGCCCTCTATATTATTCATAGCCTTCTAAAATGACCAAAAAAAAAAAATTTAATTTAAACCCAAGTGTGTAAGAATGAATTTTATCAAGGCATTAAATTTATGATCATCAATTCATCAAATCGGTATTCAATAAACCGATTCAAAAAAAAAAAATTGTCGAGTTTCAATCGACAAAAATAAACTGCAAATGACAAAGCAAATTAGACATAGTCCAATGTCATGCAATATGAAGAGAAAAGCAAAAGAAAAAGAAAAGTATTGATGATCATAAATTTTTAAATAAAAATATGCCATGTTATGATAATATTAATTCTTGCCACTTCTTAACCCAATAAATTCCTTTTCCTACCAAATGTTACAACCGTATGCCCCGTTATAACCCTTAAATAAGACCTCGGGATCTCGATTTGAAGAAATGAGCCGGTGGCGAGTTGGTCCAATTGCAAGCTTAAGGGATAATTTAATTAAATTTGATTATGAGCGTTCATAATGAAACCCAAATTTGAGAGTGAGTGAAATTTCCGTTTCTACTATATGTGAGGCTCTCTACTTTTAATTTATGTTCATGTCATGCTTTCATTCTAGAATTAAATCAATGAATTTTTCTAAACATGATATTCATGAAGAATTATCAATAATGACTGATTTGTAGGCCTGATTAAGTGAGAAATATCATTTTATTAAACACTGCAATCAAGAGAATTTAATACTTGTAGTTTTTGATTGTCTTATCCCAATATAAAAAGAATGAAATTCTTGAAGCCACGCAAATAGATTGAATATGCAGCGTCTATGCTCTTAGGAGCACTGACTCTGACTGCTCGGGGACGATCAGTATTAAATGTGAGGATGTTGATAATGGCCAAAATTGACCATTATTTTCAATCTATTTCCGTGTCTAAACATGGGCATTTGATCGCCTTCCGGTCTTATTTAAATAAGAAAGCAGTCGAATTTGACAGATATATGCAAGTTTGTATAAATAATAAGCTGTTATTGAAAAACACAAAAATATTGTTATTTTCATTAATTTATGTTAAAAAATCCAAAAACATGATAAAAATATTAAAAACCATACACTTGATTAATTTTGGTTTGGTGTTGTCTATTCGGTGGAACACGGATTCATTAAATAGAACACAAACCAAATAATCAAGTGGAATAAATATTATATTTATACATTTTAATGTATATATTTATTTATTTCTTATGTTTATCTTTATTTCCATTTTCTGTTTTAATAAAAAATAAATGGTCCACTAATCACTTTTAATTTTCGTTAATTGCAGGTAATTTGAGTTGGCACAAGTGTTTTTGTCCAATTCAATCAATCCAGCCCACTCCAACAATTAACCACTTCAAGCCCAATACCAACTTAAGCCCAACACCAATTCCAGCCCATTGGCCCAATCACCCTAAACCTAACCTAACCTAACCCTAACCCTAATCCATCTCCTACCTCCGGCGCCGCCGCCGCCGGTCGGCGGCCCTCACCGCCACTTCACCCCCATCCTCTCCTCCGACCACCACTGCCTCCTCATTCCGCCGCCCATCTCGCGCCACCACGGCCGCCACCGCGTCGCCCCCATCTCCTCCAACACTCCGATCGAGCGCCAGGCGCCTCTGCCCAACCAAATCAGCGCCCATCTCCGTCCGTTCCCGATCGAGCCCACCACCACAGATCCAGCCGCCGCCTCATCCTTCACTCGCGCCACCACCATCTACCGCCATCCTCAGTCGCCGCTGCTGTTCCGGCCTTCGACCCCCAAGTCAAGCCACGGCCGCCGCCGCCGTTTCCATCTCCATTTTCGCCGCCCTCGTCGCCACCACAGCAGCAGCCCTCGCCCCTTCAACCGAAGCCAACTGCCGCGGCCGCCGTTCTTCCAGTATCCTCCGGCCGCCGCCGCTCTTCCAGCCACCACCTCCTTCTTCTTCGTCCCCCATCCATCCAGACACACAAAGAAAAAGAAAGAAGAAAATATGAATGGAAAGAAGAAATGGGAGGAGGAAGAAACGAGAGAGAAAGAAATCTGTGAAGAAAACAGAGAAGAAACGAAAATGGAGGAAAGAGAGGGAGGAAAGAGAAAGAAATGAGAAAGAGAAAAGAAGGGAGAGAGAGAGGAAATTAAACCTTTTGTCGCGATAGACCTTGGTCGCGATAGAGTGCTCCGCGACAAATGCTCCGCGACCAAAAAAAAATGTCCCGCGACTGTGAGAGGAGTATCAAGACACATAAATTTGTCACGGAACATTGTTCCGCGACAAAGGACCGCGACCGCGACAAACACAGAGAAAAGAAAAGCAGCATTCCGCGACTAGCAGTATCGCGCCACAGCTTCCGAGACAGAGAGCTCACGTGACCTACACCCCCATTCCAATTTTGAAATTACCCATGTGCAAAAATGAGTTGGAAGGCCTGGGACCTGAGGTCCAGTAGGTATAAACAATTTTGGTTTTGCTTTCTGGACTCCGGTTCCTGTTCCCCCCCACGCAACTAAAGGGTCCATTGGGCCTAGGGTTTTGCTCCACCTATAAATAGCTGTTTTGTTCCCTTGAACAGTAGCCGCACAATGTAAAAGATTCAGATATTGTTCTTGGAGACAGTGTGGTCTCAAGTAGTGTAGGGTAGCTAGATTAATTTTATGTAATGTAGTTTTTATCCTAGCTGCAGCTTTAATTTCTGTTTCTTAGTTTGTAAAGGGGTTGTTAGTTGTAGCTAGCCACATTTTATAATTTATTTCCAGCTTTTTAGTGTAGTTTTGGGGTTTGAAACATTCAATCAATGGGTGTTTTTGGACATGTGTTAGTTTATGGTAATTAATGCAAGAAAATGGTTTCAAAAAAAAACTCTGTTGTGGTCTTGTTTTCATGTATGGTTCCTGTTTTGTTTATATTTTTGGTCACTTGACCAAGTTTTCATGTTTTAGTTAGATTATATTTTTATATATCTATGTATTTATTTATGTTGCATTATTCCCGTCTTAATCCCACGGATTAAGACGCAAACCCATGTAATGCAATATTAGGCGTTATGCTGCCGAAATTTTTATATAAACTTTTAAAACCCTTTGTCGCTGTACACTTTGTCGCGGACCCACGGTCCGCGACATAACCCCTGTTTAGCGACAGAGGACCAAATTCTTGCATTTTGTCTGCATGGCTTTTGTCGCGGATCACCCTTGTCGCGGAACCACGTTCCGCGACAAAATCTTATTCCGAGACAGAAAATTATGCCTTGCCATTATTTTGAAACCCTTGGTCGCGAAACAACTCTTGTCGCGGAACCATGTTCCGCGACAAAATCTTGAGTAGAGACCAAGGACCCAAATACTTGTAATTTTATTCTGGAAGGACTCTGTCGCGGAACCTTTGTCGCGGAACCACGGTCCGCGACAAAATCCTTGTTCCGCGACCAGGAATTATGTCCTTACCAATTTTCAAACCCTTGTCGCTATATCCCTTGTCGCGGAACCATGTTCCGCGACAAAATTTTTGCTTAGCGACAAATCAAACCCTCATTTTCAAAATTCCATTCCTCTTATTTCCCACCCCTTTGACGCGAAACCCTTGTCGCGGACCCATGGTCCGCGACACAAACTCTATTCCGCGACAAAGTGGCACCTTTTTGCCAAATTTTTATTCTCCATCTCACTCCATTAATTAATTGAACCTTTATATTAATATTTTGAGGTTGAAATCCAATGATCTCAACCCAGGATTAATTTGATATAAAGAACTTTGTTCAATTTCCCATTAAAAGATTCTTCTACAAAAATTAAACTCTAATGATCTAAGTATATAATCAGGACTGTAATTAATTAATTATGGAATGAGAGATTATTTAGACCATAAAGAGTGAATATGGAATCATTTCCATATCCTTGCATGAGAAACCAATGTCTCTCATGCAAGATGACCCAAAAATATTTTTCTTTTATTTATTTTGCCTTTTCCGTGATGTGTGAAACAGCTAATAAGGAATATATCAGATTAATGTTGGCGGGTATTCCCACACGGATAACTAGCTCGTGGTCTGTATATTAAATATTAGGTGTTATTTTGCATGGTCCGGATAATGGTCGGTGGAAGCCTTGGCGGTTCGTCCATGCGGGATTATAATAGCTGCTCAGCTGACTCCTATTCGGATACAGTTTTCTTTTCTTTATTTTAATTTCAAACCCGAATCTGGAGTTGTAATAACATTAGATGATATATGCCAATGTTATCTAATAATTATTGCAGTAATAGAACATGTGGGTTTTTATCCAAATTCACAGATAGTGGAGTCTAAGATGACGGTGACAACTGTCATTTAGGGCATTCCACTGTCTAAAACCGCTCCACCTGGAATAGTTGGGACCTGGATAGCAGATGTTTGCAGTCTGGATAACCCCAGTTATTTCAGTCATCTTTTTAGCCAAATAAATTCTTCTCATCTCCGGCTATTTCATCTTTGTGTGTCAACTTCTGTCTAAACCCACCTTATATTTTGGGTTATTTAATTTTACACTTCTCTATAAATTTATGCATGATATTATTATGTAGATATTGTGGTCAATATTATTTTGGGATCCTTCCCTTGGACACAGGAGTCTTGATTTTAATCAGATGTCTCATAATAAATTTTCAACAAAAATTCATTTATAAATCCGGATCTGAGTAAGGGATAAATTCGACAGTTATGACTAATTCATATCCGACTGGGGGTTGATTTGGGAAATTAGAAGCAGAGTCAGCGATTAGGTCTCACCTAGACTGAAAGGATCTGTGTTTTAATTGAGAGTCTAGTACCTGATAGGGAATGATTTTCAGATTTATTATTTTCCAAAATTGCTGTTTGTTGGAAATCTTGTATTAAATATTGCACTGGGTCAGATTCCACTTGGATTCCGATAAGGTGTGACAGATAATACTAGAGGAACAACATTCGGGCCTTGGTTATTTTCTAAGGTAGGGTTGAGTATTCTTTCAACTGCTATCCTCTTCTGCCAAAGCCTATTTTTGAGTCCTGAGTGAGTGCATCCGGAACGAACTATTTTATAGTTCGTTTCATTAGTTTGTATCTCATAACCACCCGACGGGAAGTGAACACTGCGAGCGGTTCACCGAGATTAGGGAATTCTTGATCCACATCCGGTCATTCTGACTGGGGGCTTTCTTTTACTACCAGGGTCAAACTTTCAAAAACCTCCGAGTGATAGGATTTTAAATGCTTTCTTTATCGCTTTCTTTTAAATGCTTTCGTTAGAGGTCACTCGGTTGTATTGAGAGTTGTGTAACTGTTACTAGGACTGATAGTTAAGGGATAGTTCAGGGCTTGATTAGAATCTTTGGGTGTGACATGGGGGAATGATAGCAGTACTTGGCATTTCAACTAATGATTTGTCGGGTGTTGCTTGTCCACCACAGATAAATGACATACCTCTGCGCAGGGGCAGTTATATATCTGTGGTATCTTAGATTTTGTTGTCTTAAGGCATGTAAATCCTTACTATAAGTACCTGTCTGTTAAAGGGAACATGGTAAAGGAAGCATGAGAGTTAGCTAATTGATGGATTATCCCAAACAAAGATCTGCGTAACAAAATGGAAGTTTAATTGTGTTTCATCTGAATCTTGTCCAATCCTTATTATTTTCTTCCTGTCCCTTCTGTCATAATTTAAATCTGCTTTCTTAGATAATTTTTAACCGCTTTCCTAGAATAATTTTATTGCTTTCTTAGATTAAATTTAATTCGCTTTCTAGAATAATTTTATCTGCTTTATTTTGATTGCTTTCATAGCTTAGTTTAAATTATGTCAAGTAGTTGTTAGTCAAAACACACACTTGAATCGAGTAACCGAGTGGAAAATCTTATAAAACGACGTGGGCCCTGCTTCCATCGCACATCCTCCAGTGAACGATCCGGTACTTACTATAAATACTGCAATTTTTGACTCCGTGCGCTTTCGGGGGCACAGTTTCTTAGCACGAGTAAATAAAAACGTGATTTTTCGGAAAATACTCATGTAGTGGGAATTTGCCGAAAGTTTCATGGCAGGGAATCTCATGACATGAAATCATGAGAAGTATCATGGCACATATGCCGGGGACCCTCAGTGTGACAGGCTGAAGGTCAATTTATCCCGGTTGTACCATAAGACTTGTCAAAAGTTTCATGACATGAGAGGACTGCAGCGCCATTTGAAATTAAAGCACCCCACCTGAGTAATAAAGAGTGACACTCTTAATATATCCCTAAACCCATTCCATAAATCATAACTCCTTCATTTAATAAATTCAAACTCGATATACTTCAGAAAATACTCGTGTTAATGAAATTTGTCAAAAGTTTCAATAGCCTAGGGCGAATGGCAAAAGAATGAACCTCAAAATCATGAATACGAACAGCCCAAGCCAAACAGGACGAACGACTTTTGGATGAACCGATACCTTTGTAATCCTTGTTGTATCTATTCGGGTTGCCCCGGAAGGGAAGAACTAAATCCTGAGTAAAGCCGAATTGACGGCTAACTAGATAAGGATTATACACCTCGAAAAGAATGGAATGATTGGGAAGCACTGCCTTAGAACAATTGAAAATGTGGTGAGGAATGATACAGGCATTCCAAACCTGAGCGAGTGGCTTCTGTAAAGGCAGACCGAAGGGAGAGATGCCGATAGCCGAAACCCAAGTACCAGGCACACCACCATATGAATAATCAGATAAGGACGCAGTGGGCGATCTGTGAATGAAATTGTATATCCACTGGGTAATAGTCATATCAGGAAGACAAATCCAAATTAGATCATTACTCGAAGGGGGCATGGTAATAGGTACCTGATCTCCGAGGCCACAAATATCTCAGAAATGCCAAACTAACCATGAATGAAGAAACCAAAGGGGTCCACGAGACTTGTCCTGGTGGCCATTCTCCCAACCCATGCTTGAATCGAAATACCAGCGTACAGATGGGCCAAGAAGAAATCGGCTAAAGGCATACGGTTCTTTTTTATAAGCTCACAAGCCAGCGGGAAGACTTCAAGAATCACCGACTTGGCTAGGGAACACGAGAAAAACTGACTAAGCAGGTACATCATGAAGACCAAAGGCTCTTGCTCTTGAAGTACAGGAGATGATGAGTCACTCCTGTATTGCTTGATCCAGTTAATATAGGTATGCTTGGAATCGGACCCAAGATTAAGCTTGGTTGGCTTCGGACTACCGGAGACTCCTAGGCTGTTTTTTCTGAGAAAAGGCAAGTCAAGGAAAAGCTTGACATCCTGAATAGTTGGCATCATCATACCCCATGGAAAACAAAAGCAGTTCACAGAAGAGTTCCAGAAACATAACAGAGCAAAGATTGGCCGAAGATCAGAAGGAAATGGTCTGACGCTCAGATTAACCAGGTGACCAATACCTGCGGACGACCAAACATTTTCACAATGCGGCCGAACATGAGCATACCAATTTGTGTATTCAATAATTACATTAGGTCAAGTGCCGAGATTGGAGAAGAGCCGTGGAGAAAACCATTTTTCGAACAACGGAATGGTCTTCTTGTCAAAGAGGCGGGAAGAACAAACATCCACTTCCTTGGAAGTCGCCAAAGGCCCAATAGCGGTGAGACCATCGTCAGTGAGACGTAGAGAGGTGCAAAAGATTCTTCAATACTCGCGATCTTGGAAGAGGTAGGAGAAAGGGATTGTGATTGCGCTATGGGGGGAGTAAGAGAAAAATGAAGGATTGAGAGAAAGTAAGATGGAAAGGGAGATGAAAAGACAACAGGAGTAATGGTTGCGCAACCTACGGTATACGAAGAATAGGGGCAATCATAGCCGGAAATCTCGGGAACGGTATAAGAGAAATCCGGGCCGAAAAGGGAGAAAAGCGAAACCTAAGGTTACTTGGGCTGTTTCTATCCGAAAAACTAGCCCAAGTAAGGAGGGCATCTATTCTGACCATCCAAGCTGATGGGTCGAGATGGGCCAGATAGCTGGGCCATAAAGAATAAAGGTTTGAGGCCGAGGGTGAAAGGAAAAATAATTGAGGCCCAGGTCCAAAAGCCGAGAAAGATGGATCAGACCAGAAATAGAATATAGGTCCGGCCAAAACGGGGAAAGGAAAATTTGGCCGAAAGGAGAAGAGCGGAGGGATCGGAGAAGCAGATCGACTCTGGAGGGATAGGAGAGCGGATATTCAGCTCCGCCACTCCGCTTATAAATAAGAAGTTCCAAGCACTAGAACAAGGGAGACCAATCCAATCCAAATTTCCTTTATGTCAATTTACTTCCTTGTATCTTTTACTGCTTTACTTTACCAGCTTTCCTAGATTTAGCCTAGTAGCGGTTACTTTTCCAAATCAGCCGTTGTTCCTTAACAACCGGTAGATTTTGGTTGCTAGTTGACGATAATCCGCCGTTGTTTCTTAGTAACCGGTAGATTTCCATTTGTTTTCCATTGTTGCCATTAAAATTCAAGTAATAATCAGTCAAGTTTGGGCGCATTATTGAATTTCGGACCCTTAATCGGTTTGATCCTTTTTCGATAGCCTCCCTTGAGGAGAAAAATGTCATTGGCACGAACCAGTGGCCAAACAGCTATACTGCTCTATCATTTCAACTGGAAATTGCCCTGTGGAATGACTGTACAAGACAGGGACATGGCTGAGGCTGGAGGGCTTGGTGTCTCGAGAAAGAATGAACTCTGCCTGCTTCCCAACATTCCAATTTCTAATCAAAATTAATTAACTTTATGATATATTTATTAATACTTATATATATTACAGATGAGACTTTCGTCTAATGACAAATCCTCAATTTGATTGGGAAGAATCCCCACTTGCCCTTATCCCTTTCTTTAATCTAGTCGTAATTAGTGTGTACTGTGTACTACTCTACCACCACCCTTTATGCGAAAAATTTTCTATATCTCTATGTACCCAAACAAATATTACTATTATTATTACTCCCTCCGTTTTGTTTTTAAATGATTATTTTCCTTGTTTTAGAATAAGTGTCACATTTGTATATCTGGTAAAATAAGTGGATTGAAAATTGGATTGAAAAGTAGCACAGTAAGTGGACCTTTTGGCTATATATTGATACTGCATATGAAAAAGTGTTAGTATCACTCATAGGTACTGAATTGTCATTCAAAAGTGTTGAATAAATATTTTAAAACATTAAATAATCGATGATGTAAGTACATATTCAACAATTTTGAGTGACAATTCAGCCCAGATTCAAGGATTGATAGAAGATAGTAATAAACTGCGACAAAACTATTAGTATATTAACAAAATTCAAAACTCCACCAATTAAACCACGACACTACTTGCTAGTTGCTAATAATAGCTATGCAACAAAGTCCACCTTCTAAATTAATAATAGCAAGGTATTAAATTTCGGTTTGGGTGTCGATATCGCATATGTGAATTTAAAGGAATCTTGAGGATATTTGAAACTTCGGTGCGTGGAAATTCGGAGATATTTAACGAAATTGGCTTTGAATTTAAAGAAACCATGGAAATTAATACAAGGAGTTGGAAATTTTAATTGATTTTTATTTTTTGTTTTTGGCTGAACAGCCTATGTAGACTAGGAAAGTGGTGGAATACTATGTCACATAAATTATAAAGGGACAAATGTAAGGGATATAGGGTCGGGTGGGGAATCGAACACTCAATCTCAAGGTTAATTTGGAGTACGGGTTTGATAATTGGGTCAAGTCCTCATCCTCGTTTTAATTGAAATTTTGATATTTCTTTTGTACACTATTTTAGATATTTTATAAAGAAAATAATGTCTCACTAATATAAAAAATAAACAAATTATACGTAATTAAATAATATTTTAATTGACAAACATAATTAATAGAAACTCAAAGAAACAATGACGTTAAATAATAACTGTACTAATAATATTACAATTACATTCATATTATTTATTAAATAATACCATATTTAAAGCCAAGATTATTACATAGGGATTAAATAATTTTATTTTTAAATAAAAGTCAACTTTCATTTTTTTCGGTGTGATAACTCAACTTTCATTTGTACTCCATGTGTTTCAATCCATCATCCATTCAATTTCAATTTTTTAAAATTTTTTATTTTTCAAAAAAATTAAAATAAAAAAAATTAGAATTTCGGATTTCGGCCGAATTTCGCGAAATATCGGTTAAATTTCGGGAAATATCGAGTTTCGGCCGAAATTTCGTTGGAAATTTTGCAAAGAAATATTGCATGTGAAATTTCTTTTCGAGGTGCTCCAATACCCAAAATTTCGGGATTTCGACCGAAATTTGAAACAATGATAATAGCTATGCAACACTACTTGCCAATGATAACATTTCTTAATAATATATAGCCAAAAGGTCCACCTAATTGCACCAAGAGCCACAATCTTTAAATGTAAGCATATATTACGATTGCATTTACATTTATATATAAATACCTAATTTGGTCCAATGTTGTGGTTCATACAAACAATAACAATGGAGTTCCAGATTTCTTTCATCTTGACTACACTCCTCCTACCTTCATAATCCTTGTAACCAAGCTATGTCCAAAATCTAGATTGCCCCGAAAATACAAAAAATTACCTCCAAGCCCACCAAAGCTACTGATAATCGGTCATTTGCACCTCTTGGCAACCGGACTACCTCACCAAGTATTTGCTAGAATGGCCGGAAAGTACGGCCCCATCTTTGTTCTGCACATGGGAGAATTGCTATGCAATGGGAAAAAAAAAAAAAACTCTAACGATCTCATAATTTTGTTCGTTTTCCCAAACTGTCCCATAAAAATGAATTAACCCAATCCATCCGATAACTATGCTAATTTTGGCCCAATCCATTCCACCCACCTCTATTGACGATTAATGCTGATGTGGCAGCGGATGGTGCTGCCACGTCAACCACATTAAGGTACTAATCCATTTTCAAGTTAGCATTAATCATCATTAGGCGCGCTAATCCACTACCACATTAGCATTAATCATCATTAGGGGTGGGTGGGATGGATTGGGCAAAAATTAGCATAGTTACCGGATGGATTGGGTTAATTCATTTTTTATGGGATGATTTGAGAAAACGAACAAAGTTATGGGACCATTAGGGTTTTTTTTCCTATGCAATATATAGATGTACTCATGTAATTAATGTTTAAAATATTTTAAATAGTTTGGGGAATGTAACCGACATAATAAAATTGAAAATTTTTATTTGTTAAATTTGATATTTTTATTCTATTGTCCATATTTCCGCCCATTGGGCGGGGGTAAAATTAACCTATCTATTTCTTCAATATTCACTTTCTGGAAGCAATGTAATACCCGAGAATTTTGCAATATAAAACAAATAATTAAATAAATAAACAATAAATAAAACAAATGCAATAAATAAATAAATTCAGCAAATAAGTGAATAAGGATAAGGAAATGAGAAATGAAATTTAACTTAAAAAAGAATTATAGGAATTTAATTAAATAAAAAGAATTAATTGAAGATAAATAAATTGTACACCGAAACCCGACACCAATGAACTCGAGAATTCGAGTCCAAACATGCATTTAGACCCGAGTAAAAATTTAGAGAGGAAATAGGAACCCGAAGATAGCCCGGAAATCAGAATCCGGGAGCATAGGGGGATGCCTGTATCCCTTCGGTCTGCCTTTACAGAAGCCACTCGCTCAGGTTTGGAATGCCTGTATCATTCCTCGCCACATTTTCAATTGTTCTTTTACCTTTACAGAAGCCACTCGCTCAGGTTTGGAATGCCTGTATCATTCCTCGCCACATTTTCAATTGTTCTTTAAAAGAACAATTGAAAATGTGGCGAGGAATGATACAGGCATTCCAAACCTGAGCGAGTGGCTTCTGTAAAGGCAGACCGAAGGGAGAGATGCCGATAGCCGAAACCCCAGTACCAGGCACACCACCATATGAATAATCAGAGAAGGACGTAGTGGGCTATCTGTGAATGAAATTGTATATCCACTGGGTAATAGTCATATCAGGAAGACAAATCCAAATTAGATCATTACTCGAAGGGGGCATGGTAATAGGTACCTGATCTCCGAGGCCACAAGTATCTCAGAAATGCCAAACTAACCATGAATGAAGAAACCAAAGGGGTCCACGAGACTTGTCCTGGTGGCCATTCTCCCAACCCATGCTTGAATCGAAATACCAGCGTACAGATGGGCCAAGAAGAAATCGGCTAAAGGCATACGGTTCTTTTTTATAAGCTCACAAGCCAGCGGGAAGACTTCAAGAATCACCGACTTGGCTAGGGAACACGAGAAAAACAGACTAAGCAGGTACATCATGAAGACCAAAGGCTCTTGCTCTTGAAGTACAGGAGATGATGAGTCACTCCTGTATTGCTTGATCCAGTTAATATAGGTATGCTTGGAATCGAACCCAAGATTAAGCTTGGTCGGCTTCGGACAACCGGAGACTCCTACGCTGTTTTTTCTGAGAGAAGGCAAGTCAAGGAAAAGCTTGACTTCCTGAATAGTTGGCATCATCATACCCCATGGAAAACAAAAGCAGTTAACAGAAGAGTTCCAGAAACATAACAGAGCAAAGATTGGCCGAAGATCAGAAGGAAATGGTCTGACGCTCAGATTAACCAGGTGACCAATACCTGCGGACGACCAAACATTTTCACAATGCGGCCGAACATGAGCATACCAGTTTGTGTATTCAATAATTACATTAGGTCAAGTGCCGAGATTGGAGAAGAGCCGTGGAGAAAACCATTTTTCGAACTACGGAATGGTCTTCTTGTCAAAGAGGCGGGAAGAACAAACATCTACTTCCTTGAAAGTCGCCAAAGGCCCAATAGTGGTGAGACCACCGTCAGTTAGACGTATAGAGGTGCAAAAGATTCTTCAATACTCGCGATCTTGGAAGAGGTAGGAGAAAGGGGTTGTGATTGCGCTATGGGGGGAGTAAGAGAAAAATGAAGGATTGAGAGAAAGTAAGATGGAAAGGGAAATGAAAAGACAACAGGAGTAATGGTTGCGCAACCTACGGGATACGAAGAATAGGGGCAATCATAGCCGGAAATCTCGGGAACGGTATAAGAGAAATCCGGGCTGAAAAGGGAGAAAAGCGAAACCTAAGGTTACTTGGGCTGTTTCTATCCGAAAAACTAGCCCAAGTAAGGAGGGCATCTATTCTGACCATCCAAGCTGATGGTCGATATGGGCCAGATAGCTGGGCCATAAAGAATAAAGGTTTGAGGCCGAGGGTGAAAGGAAAAATAATTGAGGCCCAGGTCCAAAAGCCGAGAAAGATGGATCAGACCAGAAATAGAATATAGGTCCGGCCGAAACGGGGAAAGGAAAATTCGGCCGAAACGAGAAGAGAAGCAGATCGACTCTGGAGGGATCGGAGAGCGGATATTCAGCTCCGCCACTCCGCTTATAAATAAGAAGTTCCAGGCACTAGAACAAGGGAGACCAATCCAATCCAAATTTCCTTTATGTCAATTTACTTCCTTGTATCTTTTACTGCTTTACTTTACCAGCTTTCCTAGATTTAGCCTAGTAGCGGTTACTTTTCCAAATCAGCTGTTGTTCCTTAACAACCGGTAGATTTTGGTAGCTAGTTGACGATAATCCGCCATTGTTTCTTAGTAACCGGTAGATTTCCATTTGTTTTCCATTGTTGCCATTAAAATTCAAGTAATATTCAGTCAAGTTTGGGCGCATTATTGAATTTCGGACCCTTAATCGGTTTGAACCTTTTTCGATAGCCTCCGTTGAGGAGAAAAATGTCATTGGCACGAACCAGTGGCCAAACAGCTATACTGCTCTATCATTTCAACTGGAAATTGCCCTGTGGAATGACTGTACAAGACATGGACATGGCTGAGGCTGGAGGGCTTGGTGTCTCGAGAAAGAATGAACTCTGCCTGCTTCCCAACATTCCGATTTCTAATCAAAATTAATTAACTTTATGATATATTTATTAATACTTATATATATTACAGATGAGACTTTGATCTAATGACAAATCCTCAATTTGATTGGGAAGAATCCTCACTTGCCCTTATCCCTTTCTTTAATCTAGTCGTAATTAGTGTGTACTGTGTACTACTCTACCACCACCCTTTATGCGAAAAATGTTCTATATCTCTATGTACCCAAACAAATATTACTATTATTATTACTCCCTCCATTTTGTTTTTAAATGATTATTTTCCTTGTTTTAGAATAAGTGTCACATTTGTATATCTGGTAAAATAAGTGGATTGAAAATTGGATTGAAAAGTAGCAGAGTAAGTGGACCTTTTGGCTATATATTGATACTGCATATGAAAAAGTGTTGTATCACTCATAGGTACTGAATTGTCATTCAAAAGTGTTAAATAAATATTTTAAAACATTAAATAATCGATGATGTAAGTACATATTCAACAATTTTGAGTGACAATTCAGCCCAGATTCAAGGATTGATAGAAGATAGTAATAAACTGCGAAAAAACTATTAGCATATTAACAAAATTCAAAACTCCACCAATTAAACCACGACACTACTTGCTAGATGCTAATAATAGCTATGCAACAAAGTCCACCTTCTAAATTAATAATAGCAAGGTATTAAATTTCGGTTTGGGTGTCGATATCGCATATGTGAATTTACAGAAATCTTGAGGATACTTGAAACTTCGGTGCGTGGAAATTCGGAGATATTTAACAAAATTGGCTTTGAATTTAAAGAAACCATGGAAATTAATACAAGGAGTTGGAAATTTTAATTGATTTTTATTTTTTATTTTTGGCTGAACAGCCTATATAGACTAGGAAAGTGGTGGAAGACTATGTCACATAAATTACAAAGGAACAAATGTAAGGGATATAGGGTCGGGTGGGGAATCGAACACTCAATCTCAAGGTTAATTTGGAGTACTGACTTGATAATTGGGTCAAGTCCTCATCCTCGTTTTAATTGAAATTTTGATATTTCTTTTG
Organism: Hygrophila difformis; assembly: GCA_030278955.1. Lineage (NCBI taxonomy): Eukaryota > Viridiplantae > Streptophyta > Magnoliopsida > Lamiales > Acanthaceae > Hygrophila > Hygrophila difformis. Next base: position 36,630,735 of record JAOANR010000002.1, on the reverse strand, counting down.
TACACTATTTTAGATATTTTATAAAGAAAATAATGTCTCAGTAATATACAAAAATAAACAAATTATACGTAATTAAATAATATTTTAATTGACAAATATAATTAATAGAAACTCAAAGAAACAATGACGTTAAATAATAACTGTACTAATAATATTACAATTACATTCATATTATTTATTAAATAGTACCATATTTAAAGCCATGATTATTACATAGGGATTAAATAATTTTATTTTTAAATAAAAGTCAACTTTCATTTTTTTTGGGTGTGATAAGTCAACTTTCATTTGTACTCCATGAGTTTCAATCCATCATCCATTCAATTTCAATTTTTTCCAATTTTTTATTTTTCAAAAAAAATAAAATAAAATAAATTAGAATTTCGGATTTCGGCCGAATTTCGCGAAATATCGGTTAAATTTAAGGAAATATCGAGTTTCGGCCAAAATTTCGTTGGAAATTTTGCAAAAAAATATTGCATGTGAAATTTCTTTTCGAGGTGCTCCAATACCGAAAATTTCGGGATTTCGACCGAAATTTAATGATAATAGCTATGCAACACTACTTGCCAATGATAACAACATTTCTTAATAATATATAGCCAAAAGGTCCACCTAATTGCACCAAGAGCCACAATCTTTAAATGTAAGCATATATTACGATTGCATTTACATTTATATATAAATACCTAATTTGGTCCAATGTTGTGGTTCATACAAACAATAACAATGGAGTTCCAGATTTCTTTCATCTTGACTACACTCCTCCTACCTTCATAATCCTTGTAACCAAGCTATGTCCAAAATCTAGATTGCCCCGAAAATACAAAAAATTACCTCCAAGCCCACCAAAGCTACTGATAATCGGTCATTTGCACCTCTTGGCAACCGGACTACCTCACCAAGTATTTGCTAGAATAGCCGGAAAGTACGGCCCCATCTTTGTTCTGCACATGGGAGAATTGCTATGCAATGGGAAAAAAAAAAAACTCTAACGATCTCATAATTTTGTTCGTTTTCCCAAACTGTCCCATAAAAATGAATTAACCCAATCCATCCGATAACTATGCTAATTTTGGCCCAATCCATTCCACCCACCTCTATTGACGATTAATGCTGATGTGGCAGCGGATGGTGCTGCCACGTCAACCACATTAAGGTACTAATCCATTTTCAAGTTAGCATTAATCATCATTAGGCGCGCTAATCCACTACCACATTAGCATTAATCATCATTAGGGGTGGGTGGGATGGATTGGGCAAAAATTAACATAGTTACCGGATGGATTGGGTTAATTCATTTTTTATGGGATGATTTGAGGAAACGAACAAAGTTATGGGACCATTAGGGTTTTTTTCCTATGCAATATATAGATGTACTCATGTAATTAATGTTTAAAATATTTTAAATAGTTTGGGGAATGTAACCGACATAATAAAATTGAAAATTTTTATTTGTTAAATTTGATATTTTTATTCCATTGTCCATATTTCCGCCCATTGGGCGGGGGTAAAATTAACCTATCTATTTCTTCAATATTCACATTCTGGACGCAATGTAATACCCGAGAATTTTGCAACATAAAACAAATAATTAAATAAATAAACAATAAATAAAACAAATGCAATAAATAAATAAATTCAGCAAATAAGTGAATAAGGATAAGGAAATGAGAAATGAAATTTAACTTAAAAAGGAATTAAAGGAATTTAATTAAATAAAAAGAATTAATTGAAGATAAATAAATTGTACACCGAAACCCGACACCAATGAACTCGAGAATTCGAGTCCAAACATGCATTTAGACCCGAGTAAAAATTTAGAGAGGAAATAGGAACCCGAAGATAGCCCGGAAATCAGAATCCGGGAGCATAGGGGGATAGAAGTCCGAACGAGAGGAGGAAAGGCACGACGGATCGCACGACCTGCTCGGACCGAAGTCCAGGCGAGTGCCGCGCGGTGGCCGCGCGGTGAAAGGGGAAACGGCGCGCCACGACCGCGCCAACGGACAGATTCGCCGGTTGCGAGATTCACTCGCCCGAATCCGGATTTTCCGACTTCGGTTGAACACCTTTTGGCTCAAGACTCCCCAAGGCCGACGTTGGACGTCCCTAGGTCGTGCCTATCTATAAATAACACCTCTTGGAAGCCCCGAACACTTTTCAAAACCCTACGATACTCTCTATACACAAAACCCTAGATCCGGAAGTCATCGGAGGCACCAAAACCAAGCCGGAGACTGTTTGGACGAATTCGGAAGTCTTCCAACGTCGTGGTAAGTCTGATCCGTTCATCCATTTCGTTTTTAATTCAAAAACGAAAACCTAACTCTCTTCTTTTCTTCTCTACACCCCGAATCGGATCTAGAATGAAGAACCCGACGAACGGAGAGGATTAACGGTGGACTGGAAGCCACGCCTCCGAAATCGACGATCCCGGACGACTACGAATCTGTAAGTTGTTACTCATATGGTTTTGGGAGTAATTAAAACACTTAACCTAAAAGCTTAATCAAACTTTCGAAAATCTGTCAACATGAATTTTCTACCGGCGCAGCGATTTTGTCCAATTTTTCCGAACCTTTAAAATTCTTGAAAGGAGAAAACTTAAAACACAAAAAACGTTCTTAAGTCTTAGATCTATCTCCTGTAAAATTTTCAGAATTTTTAATGACGTTTGTTATCTGAAATCGGCCTGGAACCGGACTGGTTTAATGTAGATCTTGAATTTCTTGACAAAACTTAGGTCCGAACTTGATGATGTTTTTGACATTAGTTTTAAGCTGATTTATATCTTTAGCCGAAAATGAAAGTTGTAGAAAAATATCTTAAGAAAGTTTCTGTAAAATTTCGTTAAGTTTGGAGTTCATTTGTTATGGTAGATCTTGATAATCTTGAACTGTTGTATGATAAACTCGGACAGATTTATGTTTCTACGAAAATTGATGTTTTTGTCCTGTTTCGGTATCTCGGATTGGAAAAATTAAAACACAAAAGTTGTTCATCTCGATGTTTCCGAGTCAATGATAAAGTTTCAGAATTTTTGCACTTAAATCTGATTTTAAATTAATTTTAGAGTAAACAGCGGTTTACCGGGTCAAATCTTGAAATCTTGTTGAAACAGTGAAACTAGGCTTGAAGGTTTAAACGAGTAGAAAAATCTTTGAAACAAATACATGAGATCTGGAATTTAGGAAATCCCCTTTACAAACTTGATCTTTTAAAATTAGGGGGCGAGTGCTCTGCAGGGTGCCCTCCTAACGATTCACTTCGTGCCTTTATGAACGATGGTGACCCCGCGCGAAAATTGAGATATGATACTGCCAAAACGGCATGAGATATATGGCCTACACTCTCGTGAATATCTACATGGGTTTCCCGAGGCTCCTGAGTGGTACTGGGTATGGCAGATACGGCTGCGGCCGCCGGTTTCCGGCTAAACTTGTTGATATCGCGATGCAATCGTGAAACACTTGAAATTACTAAATCGGGGATGTAATGGGGAATTAAAATTAAATTGGATTATTTATAGTTGTCGTTTAAATTGTTAAATGCTTTGTTTAAATTAATTATGGCTTTCATTTTTAAATTTGCTAAATGTATTGTTGTCTCGTGCCATGAAATATTATGCAAATTGGTTAAATAATTAAATTGAATTATTTATGGTATTATCATGTTTTTATGTAAATATTAAATTAATGGCTTTTAAACCCTACGATCATGCATGTGTTAACTTACTCAGCAAGTTGGGCTGACCAAACCGTGTATTTTTCCTTTTTTCCTTACAGAGTATGTGGAACAGACATGAGCACGTTCATGCATGGGGGGACTTATATTTTGCGAAACTTATTATTTTAAATTCTTGCATTACACGATAGAATAAACGGGCCTGTTTAACCCGTGTTTTGACCATGTCGGTCTTATTTACATTTCCGCTGCAATATTATACTTAAATATTATTTCCGCTGCATTATGATATTATTATTTTCGAGACTATATTGTATGGGCTGTTTGCAAATATTTTAAATATTTTTAATTACTGAAATACCTAGCCTTGCATCTCTTTAATAAGCCGGAGAAACCGTGTCTTACTAGGGAGGTGTGGCGGTGACATCCCGACCTGGGTGACAAAAAATCGGGGTGTTACATGCAATCTATTCACATTTGTAACTCTTAATAACTCAAAATGTGTATACGTGAAATTTCTAAAAGTTTGATATTTTAAAGCATCAATATGAGATGAATCCAACGTGATCTCACTTGCGATATTTTTTTTATTTTTTTTATAGATGTTGTATAAACATGAGTCAAAGTTTGATAATAAATAGTAACAAAAGCCAATCATTTTTCATTGTCCACAAATGAAGGAAGAATATAAAAGCATAATTCACTTTCAAAATATATGATAACCAAATTTGAGTGGAATTTTATATTAGATAATTTAATTTCATTAGTTAGTATTGATAGAAAAATACTACCAAATACTATAATTTATGGGTTATTTATTATTTAAATATAATTTAAATATTTATTATTATTTTGACAAATACTTTACGAATTTAAACAGTACCCCATATTGACACTACCATCAAAGGGTGGTGACTTCGAAGTTTACAGCGATGCTTGAAGGAAGGTTTAGGTTGTGTCTTGATGCAAGACCCGAGAGTCGTAGCGTATGCATCACGCCAGCTAAAACCTCACGAGGAGAATTATCCGACACACGACCTGGAGTTGGCAGCGGTCGTTTTCGCTCTAAAGATATGGAGACATTATCTTTATGGGCGGAAGTGTCGAATGTTCACCGACCACAAGAGCTTGAAGTATATATTCACTCAGAAGGAGTTGAATTTGAGACAGCGAAGGTGGTTGGAACTTATTAAGGACTACAATTTGGAGATAGCCTACCACGAGGGGAAGGCGAATGTGGTAGCCGAAGCCCTAAGTTGGAAAACCCAACACGTGACGAACTCGTTGGTAATTCCGCCGGCATTGTACATGGATTTAGCGAGATTGGACGTGGAACTTGTGCATCCGGGCACAGTGAGTGAAACGATCAACGCAATGGTCGTAGAAACTCCGATACTGGACGAGATTAGGCTCGCCCAACCGGGTGACGCGAAATTGGAGAAGATAAAGGGGTATATTGCTGAGGGAAAGGCAATAGGATTTGCTGTCCATGAGGATGGAAGCATTCGTTTCAAAGGGAGATGGTGTGTGCCCCATAAATGTGCCGAGTTGAAGCGAAGGTTGATGGAGGAAGGGCACAACACGCCATACTCAGTGCATCCCGGAGGCGACAAGCTTTACAAAGATCTAAAGAAGATCTATTGGTGGCCGGGAATGAAAAAGGAAGTGGCAGACTTCGTGGCGAAATGCCTCACCTGTCAAAAGGTTAAGGCAGTGCGACATAAACCCTTAGGACTGATGCAACCACTAGAGATTCCAAGTTGGAAGTGGGATAGCATCTCAATGGATTTTGTCTCGAGATTACCCCGATCACCTAAATGCATGAATAAGATTTGGGTGATTGTGGATAGGCTAACGAAGACAGCCATATTTATCCCGATGAAGGACACGTGGACTATGGACCAATTGGCCCGAGCCTACGTTGATAATGTGGTACGACGACATGGAGTACCACATGACATCATTTCCGACAGAGACAGTAGATTTGTCTCTCACTTTTGGATGGAGTTACAAAAAGCTCTCGGTACTCAAATCAAAATGAGCACCGCATTCCACCCAATGACGGATGGTCAAACCGAGAGAACAATCCAAACACTAGAAGATATGCTGAGAGCATGCGTGTTGGAATTTAAGGGAAATTGGGAATCCCATTTACCCTTAATGGAATTTTCTTATAATAATAGCTACCATGCTAGCATTGGCATGGCACCTTTCGAGGCGTTGTATGGATGAAGGTGCCGAAGCCCGTTGAGCTGGGAAGAAAACGATAAGTCGGTGGTAGTGGGACCACAACTTATCGAAGACATGGCTCAACAAATCAAAGTGATTCAAGGAAAAATGAGAGCCGCTCAAGACCGTCAAAAGAGTTACGCTGACGTGAGACGACGAGACCTAGAATTTCAAGTGGGAAATAGGGTCATGCTAAAGATCTCACCCATCAAGGGGGTGATGCGCTTTGGCAAACGAGGAAAGTTGAGTCCTCGATACATAGGACCTTACGAAATTCTAGAACGAGTCGGAAATTTGGCATACCGACTGGCTTTACCGCCACAATTAGATCGAGTTCATAATGTTTTCCATGTCTCACAACTAAAGAAGTATGTGCCAGACCCGACGCATGTACTTCAACCAGAAGTAATCGAACTCGATGAGGACATGACTTATGAAGAAGTCCCAGTGCGAATTCTGGACACTAAGGAGCGAGTAACGGGGAACAAAACCGTCAAAATGATCAAGGTTCTTTGGTCGAACCACGAAAGTGAGACGGCAACTTGGGAGGTAGAATCCGACATGAGAGAACGCTACCCGACACTGTTCCAAACCGACACCGACACAGTTATGGGGACATAACTGCAATCTTAAGGGGGAGAGGATGTCATACCATCTATTTTTCGTGCATTTTTGTAAACAAACAAACAAATTCAAATTTTTTTGAACTACGTTATGGCTTGATCCCTTCACAGGGTACGTAGGCAGCTTAGAAGTTTTAATTCTATGTTCAGTCACGAAATAATAAAATAAACAAAAGACCTTAGCACGAGAAAAGCCGAAACACAACTTCGAGGACGAAGTTGATTCTTAAGGAGGGTAGACTGTAATACCCGAGAATTTTGCAACATAAAATAAATAATTAAATAAATAAGCAATATATAAAACAAATACAATAAATAAATAAATTCAGCAAATAAGTGAATAAGGATAAGGAAATGAGAAATGAAATTTAACTTAAAAAGGAATTAAAGGAATTTAATTAAATAAAAAGAATTAATTGAAGATAAATAAATTGTACATCGAAACCCGACACCAATAAACTCAAGAATTCGAGTCCAAACATGCATTTAGACCCGAGTAAAAATTTAGAGAGGAAATAGGAACCCGAAGATGGCCCGGAAATCAGAATCCGGGAACATAGGGGGATAGAAGTCCGAAAGAGAGGAGGAAAGGCACGACGGATCGCACGACCCGCCCGGACCAAAGTCCAGGCGAATGCCGCGCGGTGGCCGCGCGGTGAAGGGGGAAACGGCGCGCCACGACCGCGCCAACGGACAAATTCACCGGTTGCGAGATTCACTCGGCCGAATCCGGATTTTCCAACTTCGGTGTTCACACCTTTCGGGTCAAGACTCCCCAAGGCCGACCTTGGATGTCCCTAGGTCGTGCCTATCTATAAATAACACCTCTTGGAAGCCCCGAACACTTTTCAAAACCCTACGATACTCTCTATACACAAAACCCTAGATCCGGAAGTCATCGGAGGCACCAAAACCAAGACGGAGACTGTTTGGACGAATTCGGAAGTCTTCCAACGTCATGGTAAGTCTGATCCGTTCATCCATCTCGTTTTTAATTCAAAAACGAAACCCTAACTCTCTTCTTTTCTTCTCTACACCCCGAATCGGATCTAGAACGAACAACCCGACGAATGGAGAGGATAAACGGTGGACTGGAAGCCACGCCTCCGAAATCAACGATCCCGGACGACTACTAATCTGTAAGTTGGCACTTACATGGTTTTGGGAGTAATTAAAACACTTAACCTAAAAGCTTAATCAAACTTTCAAAAATCTGTCAACATGAGTTTTCTACCGGCGCAGCGATTTTGTCCAATTTTTCCGAACCTTTAAAATTCTTCAAACGAGAAAACGTAAAACAGGAAAAACGTTCCTAAGGGTTAGATCTATCTCTTGTAAAATTTTCAGAATTTTTAGTGACGTTTGTTATCTGAAATCGGCCTGGAACCGGACTGGTTTAATGTTGATCTTGAATTTCTTGACAAAACTTAGGTCCGAACTTGATGACGTTTTTGACATTAGTTTTAAGCTGATTTAGATCTTTAACTGAACATGAAAGTTATAGAAAAATGTTTTAAGAAGATCTCTGTAAAATTTCGTTAAGTTTGGAGTTGATTTGTTATGGTAGATCTTGATAATCTTGAACTGTTGTATGATAAACTCGGACAGATTTATGTTTCTACGAAAATTGATGTTTTTGTCCTGTTTCGGTATCTCGGATTGAAAAAGTTAAAACACAAAAGTTGTTCATCTCGATGTTTCCGAGTCAGTGGTAAATTTTCAGAATTTTGGAACTTAAATCTGATTTTAAATTAATTTTAGAGTAAACAGCGGTTTACCGGGTCAAATCTTGAAATCTTGTTGAAACGGTGAAACTAGGCTTTAAGGTTTAAACGAGTAGAAAACTCTTTGAAACAACTACATGAGATCTGGAATTTAGGAAATCCCCTTTACAAACTTGATCTTTTAAAATTATGGGGCGAGTGCTCTGCAGGGTGCCCTCCTAACGATTCACTTCGTGCCTTTATGGACGATGGTGACCCCGCGCGAAAATTGAGATATGATATTGCCAAAACGGCATGAGATATATGGCCTACACTCTCGTGAATATCCACATGGGTTTCCCGAGGCTCCGGAGTGGTACTGGGTATGGCAGATACGGCTGCGGCCGCCGGTTTCCGGCTAAACTTGTTGATATCGCGATGCAATCGTGAAACACTTGAAATTACTAAATTGAGGATGTAATGGGGAATTAAAATTGAATTGGATTATTTATAGTTGTCGTTTAAATTGTTAAATGCTTTGTTTAAATTAATTATGGCTTTCATTTTTAAATTATGCTAAATGTATTGTTGTCTCGTGCCATGAAATATTATGCAAATTGGTTAAATAATTAAATTGAATTGTTTATGGTATTATCATGTTTTTATGTAAATATTAAATTATTGGCTTTTAAACCCTACGATCATGCATGTGTTAACTTACTCAGCACGTTGTGCTGACCAAACCGTGTATTTTTCCTTTTTCCTTACAGAGTATGTGGAACAGACATGAGCACGTTCATGCATGGGGGGACTTATATTTTGCGAAACTTATTATTTTAAATTCTTGCATTAGACGATATAATATACGGGCATGTTTAACCCGTGTTTTGACCATGTCGGTCTTATTTACATTTCCGCTGCAATATTATACTTAAATATTATTTCCGCTGCATTATGATATTATTATTTTCGAGACTATATTGTATGGGCTGTTTGCAAATGTTTTAAATATTTTTAATTACTGAAATACCTAGCCTTGTATCTCTTTAGTAAGCCGGAGAAACCGTGTCTTACTAGGGAGGTGTGGCGGTGACATCCCGACCTGGGTGACCAAAAATCGGGGTGTTACACGCAATCTATTCACATTTGTAACTCTTAATAACTCAAAATGTGTATACGTGAAAATTCTAAAAGTTTGATATTTTAAAGCATCAATATGAGATGAATCCAACGTGATCTCACTTGCGATATTTTTTTTATTTTTTATAGATGTTGTATAAACATGAGTCAAAGTTTGATAATAAATAGTAACAAAAGCCAATCATTTTTCACTGTCCAAAAATGAAGGGAGAATATAAAAGCATAATTCACTTTCAAAATACTATATGATAACCAAATTTGAGTGGAATTTTATATTAGATAATTTAATTTCATTAGTTAGTATTGATAGAAAAATACTACCAAATACTATAATTTATGGGTATATTATTATTTAAATATAATTAAATATTTATTATTATTTTGACAAATACTTTACGAATTTAAATTATATTTAATACGATAAAAAATTCAATAAATACTTTATAGATTGATATTATATTCATCAATGAAAAATACATTTTTGTATTAGATAGATTAACTATATTAGATAAATGGCAATACAAAAATAAATTCATTAAACTATGGTCATACATTCCACAAAATCATATCATTATGAAATTCGTGATGATGGTACATTAAATAATGCTTTTTGCAAATCATTGCTAAATTTTAATTTATCAATTGATTCGTTCACAAGAGTATTTTATTACTACCTCGGTCTCAATAGAATTGTTACGTTTGACTTTTGGATACTATTCACTGTTTAACTTTGACTCGGATTTTTATCATAGTTATATAAGGAAAAATATAGTCAAGTGAGATCTTATTAGATTCGTATAATCTTATAGTTTTAGAATATCAACTTTTTATAATTTTTCATTGTACACAATTTAAGTTATTAACCGTTAAAAATGTATCTCGGCATACGTGCTAGAGGGAATGTAACATTTATACTGAGACAGAGGAAGTATATTTTTCTAATTTCATTTGGAAATATCTATATTTTTATGAAATTTCTAATTTTTCAAGGCCTTAGGGTTAATCAATATGAGTGATCAATTACAGTGTGCAACTGTGATTTCATATATTCCATTTGCCGATGTACCACATTAGAGCCGTGACTAGAAAGTTTTTTATTTTTTTTATTTCTATTTTTTTCTAGTTTTTAATTTTTTTTATGAGCCGAAGCTGGGAAAAAAGCAAAAAAAGAAAAAACAAACAGCCGAAAATGAAGGAACAGAAAGAGAAACCAAAACACCACCAAAAGCAAGCCTAAACTCGCGGGAACCAAGCATCGGACACATCCGCTGCTATGCTCCCAAGAGCAAAATCCGGAGAGAAGGCCTACATAGTGAAGAAGTCTTCTCTCGAAGCACAGTGCTTGGCTAGGGAGTCGGCCACACTACTTGCCAATGATAACAACACTATCCTGCGCAAGTCCTGTATGTGCAAAATAATGCCAGCAAAAGGGTGATAATTGCTGCTAGACTCCAGCAGATTAAAACTGGTTGTGGAGTCGGTATAGCAACAGATAGAAGGGGCTCCCATTTTCTTCACAAATTCAAGACCTTTAGCAAGAGCAATAAGTTCAGCGGATGTGATAGATTGTTGGCATAGAAAGCCACTCCCTGCTCCCTTCCAGTTTCCATCTCCGTCAGGAACAACAAAACCAAATCCCGACCTAGCCGGGTCCCTCCCCCCCCCCCCCCCCCAGCTCCCATCCACATGGAGGATAAGCCCCTTGGCATTGGATTCATTCCAATTGACCCACCTATTTCGAGCAGAAAGCGTCATGGAGGTGGTGGAAGTGGCTTCCAGGTCAGCCGCTGTTGGAAAAACGGCATAAACGTCAAATGCCGTATTTTTTGAAGCCATCAAAGTAACAGTAAAGCCGTCCGGTTGAATTCTCATCTACGGCGCCGAAAGTATTGAAGCCACTATAAGAATAGTTTTAGCATGTGTTAATTGTATTGTGTGCGTTTTCATTCCTATAAATAGGTACTCAGATTGTTGTAATTCTCAGAGCGAAGCAAAGCAAGAAATACAAAGAAAGCTTAGCCTATACAACTCTCCGCTTTTGATTATCCTTTTCAGATACAAAAGTGTAAAGTGTCTTGTGTGTGTGAGATATCAAATCCACAAATTGGTATCATGGCCTGAGTGATCCAAACTCAGAGCAAAACATTTTGAGTATAAATACTCAAATTAAAAGAATTAAATTTACCCACCGTGGTTTCCTCCGAGCTGTTGTCCACCGCCTTCAACATCTTTCCGGTGAACACGCACCGCTTCCACTGCCGCCCAGACCAGCCTCCGCCGAGTTGCCTCCAGCGCCGCCCATCAAGCACTGCCAAGCTCCCACCACCGCTGCCTTTGTCTCCTGCCGCTGCCCGGTGCTGCTCCTCCATCCACCGAGCACTGCCCCTTCAAATTCGCGCCGCATGCGCACCACCTTGAACAGCCGCTGCTGTACTTTCTTGTTGCCGCTGCTACCTTGTTTCTTTGAAAGAAATGAACAAGAGGAAGGAAGATAGTAAATAATTGAAAGAAAAGATTCTGAAATCTGGCTTACTCGTGGAGAAAGCCACCCACCAAAATTCAATTCACATTAAAGTGAAGGCAGGAGGGGTGTTGGACTTCAATTCACGTTAAAGTGAAGGCAGGAGGGGTGTTGGGCATTAAATTCCATAGCGAATTTAATAGTTGACCATAAATATATATATATATATATATTATATTTACATATATATATATCAAATATATATAATATATATATAAATATATATTATTTATCCAGGTCAAATGGCGAATATCACAGGACAAATGTCACTGCCGCAGCTCACAAAAGCAATTTACGAGAAATGAAGTATTCAAATGAAAGCCCTTCTCGGAGCTCAAGATGCATGGGACGTTGTTCAAAATGGTTTTGTAGAACCAGAAAATACCGGAAAATTGACTGCAGCTGAACAAAAAGCATTGAAAGATGCGCGGTCCAAAGATGGCGGAGCCCTGTACATGTTATTCCGAGCCGTTGACGAATCAGGCTTCAAAAAAATATCCGGTGCCACTACCTCAAAAGAAGCATGGGACATCCTGGAAAAATCATTCAAAGGAGCCGACTGGGTAAAGCAAGTGCGTCTCCAAACCCTTCGTGGAGAGCTTGAAAGCATGAAAATGAAGGAGTCAGAAAACGTGTCTGACTACATAACACGTGTCCAGACCGTGGCAAACCAACTCAATCGGAACGGAGAAGAATTGTCCGATGCCAGAATTGTGGAGAAAATATTGAGATCATTAACCAATGATTTCGAAAATGTTGTGTGTGCGATTGAAGAATCGAAAGACCTCAAAGTGCTCACTGTTGAAGAGCTCGCCGGATCTCTCGAAGCACATGAACAAAGGAAAAAGAAAAAGAAAGAGGAGTCACTCGACCAGGCACTCCAGACCAAGGCATCAATTAAAGATGAAAAGGTTCTCTACACTCGAAATTTTCGGGGAAGAGGACATGACCGTGAAAATCGTGGATACGGTCGTGGTATCCAAGGCAACAATTATGAAGGATACCATAAGGACAAATTTCAAGGAAGTCAAGCAAACTGGCGTGGAAGAGGACGCACTCGAGGAAGAGGCGGTCGATCAAATTTCTCCAACGTCAAATGCCAAAAGTGCCACAAATATGGTCATCATTCCGACGACTGCAACAACGAGGGTTGTTACAATTGTGGCAAAATGGGACACTTTGCAAAAGAGTGCCGGGCCAACAGACGAGTGGAAGAGACAACCAACCTAGTCGTGGAAGACAAAGCAAATGGAGGTGTTCTCATGATGGCGCACAACGATGTCAACGATGACACATCCTGGTACCTCGATTCTAGAGCAAGCAACCACATGTGCCATAATGAGCATCTATTCAAAGAAATACAGAAAGTTGACAATGGTCATGTATCATTCGGAAATGCATCAAAAGTGCAAGTCAAAGGCCGTGGTACGATATGTTTCACACAGAATGATGGCTTGATAGGGACAATCCAAGATGTCTACTATGTCCCAGACCTCAAAAACAACATCTTGAGTCTTGGCCAGCTCGCAGAGAAAGGTTACTCAACCTTTCTAAAAGATCAGTCGCTGCACCTGAGGGACAAGCAAGGACGTTTGATAGCTCGAGTCGAAATGGAAAGAAATCGAATGTACAAGTTGAACCTGCAAAGCTTGCAAGGGAAATGCTTACAAGTCAAAGAAGTAGATAAAGCATCGCTATGGCATCATCGCTTTGGCCACTTACATTATGATGGCCTGAAAAAGCTAGTGAAGATGAGGATGGTGAAAGGAATGCCTAGCATGGATTTTGGAGGAGAATTTTGTGAAGATTGTGTACTCGGGAAGCAAACAAGAGCCTCATTTCAAAAGAAGGCCGAATATGAAGCGAAGCATCCGCTCGAGCTTATCCACACTGATATATGTGGACCAATTACTCCCGAATCTTTCAGCGGAAAGAGATACTTCATCTCTTTCATCGATGATTTCTCCCGAAGGACGTGGGCCTATTTGCTGAAGGAAAAATCCGAGGCATTCAAGGTGTTCAAAATATTCAAGGCGAGTGTTGAAAAAGAAACTTGCAGATCCATCAAAGCAATTCGATCTGATAGAGGAGGCGAATACACCTCGACAGCCTTCCGAGAGTACTGTGAACGAGAAGGCATAAGAAGATTTCTGACAGCACCATACTCGCCCCAACAGAATGGCGTAGCTGAAAGGAAGAATAGGACCATCCTAGATATGGTTCGGTCGATGCTGAAAAGCAAGAAGATGCCCAAAGAATTCTGGGCAAAAGCTGTGATGTGTGCCGTCTACATACAGAATCGGTGCCCACACATGAAGTTGAAGAATCGAACACCACTGGAAGCATGGAGTGGTAAGAAGCCTACTGTCTCTCATCTAAAGATATTCGGTAGTGTAGCCTATGCACATGTACCAGATCCGCGAAGAATGAAGCTGGGAGATAAAAGCAAAGCATATGTTTTTATCGGATATGACGGACTGACAAAAGGGTATAAGCTGTATGACCCGATAAGCAAGAAGGTGATAATGAGTCGAGATGTGCGAGTGAATGAAGCAAGTGAATGGGACTGGAATAACTCAAAGGAAGTCACCAACGAAGTCGGAGAATCATCAGCCGTTGTTCCGACAGTTCTATCAACAGATCCTGAAATTGTTGAAGAAAAAGAAGAAGAAGATGAGCCACGACAGCCCCGAATGAGAAGTCTCCAAGATTTGTACGACTCTGCAGAGGTACATCTTGTATGTTTGTTGGCAGATGCTGAAAATATCAAGTATGAAGATGCCGTACTAGATGAAAAATGGAAGTCAGCCATGGATGAAGAAATTGAAGCAATCGAACGCAACAACACATGGGAGCTAACTGAATTGCCCAAAGAAAGTCAGGCCATTGGATGAAATGGGTCTATTAGAAAAAGATGAATGCACAAGGGGAGATTGAACGATACAAAGCTCGGCTTGTCGCAAAGGGATACAAGCAAAAGGAAGGAATCGATTATGATGAAGTCTTGGCCCCTGTCGCAAGAATGGAGACAATCCGGCTACTCATTTCTCAAGCTGCTCAGTACAAATGGCCAATATTCCAAATGGATGTCAAGACAGCGTTCTTGAATGGTGTACTCGAAGAAGAAGTCTACATTGAACAACCACCAGGTTATCTGAAACTTGGAGGAGAAACAAAGGTGTTAAAGTTGAAGAAAGCGCTTTATGGGCTAAAGCAAGCACCGCGAGCGTGGAATACTCGCATTGATGCATATCTCAAGGAGAATGAGTTTGAGCAATGTCCCTACGAGCATGCCCTCTACATCAAGAAAAATGGAGGTAACATTTTGTTTGTTGCTCTTTATGTTGATGACCTCATTTTCATGGGTAACAGTGATGAGATGATAGAAGACTTCAAGAGAAGAATGAAACAGGAGTTTGAGATGACTGATTAGGCTTGATGAAGTTCTTCCTTGGTCTAGAAGTTAGACAAACCGAAAGAGGCATCTTTGTATCACAGGAGACATATGCGAAGAAGATCTTGAAAGAATTCAAGATGGAGAAGTGCAACCCCGTATCAACACCTATGGAACCTGGAGCAAAACTTTCAAAGTTTGATGAAGGAGAACAAGTTGATCCAGGAAGGTACAGAAGCTTGGTTGGAAGCCTTCGCTACCTCACATGCACAAGGCCAGATATTGCACTAAGTGTTGGCGTTGTGAGTCGGTTCATGGAGAACCCAACTTACTCACACTGGAAGGCGTTAAAGTGAATCATCAGGTACATTCAAGGAACAGCGTCACATGGATTGTTCTACTCGAGGACAGAAGATTACAAGCTGATTGGATACTCTGACAGTGATTGGTGTGGAGATATTGATGACCGAAAAAGTACTGCAGGGTACGTGTTCTTTATGGGAAATACTGCTTTCACTTGGCTTTCAAAGAAGCAACCGATCGTGACGCTCTCAACATGTGAAGCTGAATATGTAGCAGCATCTTGGTGTGTATGTCATGCTGTATGGCTAAGAAATCTATTGAGGAAGATGGAGATGAAGCAGTCAAGCGGAACAGTGATTCACATAGACAACAAATCCGCAATTGAATTGGCGAAGAATCCAGTGAATCATGAAAGGAGCAAACACATTGATGTTCGTTTTCACTTTATCCGAGATCATGTGAAAAATGGAAATGTGGAACTAATGCATGTGGCCAGCCAAGAACAAGTGGCAGACATATTTACAAAGCCATTGCCAAATGTACTGCTCGACAAGTTCAAGAATATGATAGGAATGACAGATGGCAGAAGCATTTGAAGTTTACGGGGGAGTTTTGTTGGAAAAACGGCATAAACGTCAAATGTCGTATTTGTTGAAGCCATCAAAGTAACAGTAAAGCCGTCCGGTTGAATTCTCATCTACGGCGCCGAAAGTATTGAAGCCACTATAAGAATAGTTTTAGCATGTGTTAATTGTATTGTGTGCGTTTTCATTCCTATAAATAGGTACTCAGATTGTTGTAATTCTCAGAGCGAAGCAAAGCAAGAAATACAAAGAAAGCTTTAGCTATACAACTCTCCGCTTTTGATTATCCTTTTCAGATACAAAAGTGTAAAGTGTCTTGTGTGTGTGAGATATCAAATCCACAGCCGCCATGTGCCATATATCCCTCCGGATCGCCCAGCCTGTGCGTTGAATACCCTGAAAAAATGTGGCCATTCCTTTCGAGCCAGAGGTTCCATAGGGAGCCACAAATATAGGCCCATATAGTCTCGCCATGGCCTGTAAGAAAACTCTAATGTCCGCTGAAGGGATGGAACTGCAATCATTGGAAATATGGATATGAATGTCCCTCCAGATCTGCCTAGCCCACTCAAAGTAGAATAAACAATGTGTCTATGTTTCTGCCTCCATTCCACACAGAAGATAGAGAGGGGAAGTGGCTAAATGACGATTAAATCTCAAAGCATTAACAGGCAGATCTTTGTGAGAAAGGAGCCAAAGGAAAAAACCAACCTTTTCCAGGATCACAGCCTTCCATATCCACTTCCAATTGGATCCCTCCTCCTCCGTCGATGAGATGAAAGTGTACGCAGACGAGACCGAGTAAGAGACGGACTTAGAGTGTTCCCACACCCAGTGGTCAGGAGCCGTCATGTAATGCCTAAAATAGATTAAGGAGTTCGGGAATGTAATCGGCCTAAAAAAATTGAACAATTTTATTTATTAAATTCGATATTTTTTATTCATATTTTTCACATATTCCCGCCCATTGGGCGGGGTAATTCTAGAAATAATAAAATAACATTCACATTATTTATTAAATAGTACCATATTTAAAGCCATGATTATTACATTGTGCTACTCTTTGGTGCATTTGGACAATGAGAAATGGAATCTGCCTTAATGGGGAGGCGGGCAGAGTGGAGGAGGTTGTACGTCGTGCTCGGCATCTTGGTGTGGCTTATGCACGTGCCTTTCCTCGACGTGCTCGGGTTGCTACGCCACAGTTAGTGTCATGGAGGCCACAAGGATGCATGGACATAATTCTCCATGTGGATGGAAGCTCACGTGGAAACCCACGGGCCGCAGGCTTTGGTAGAGTCATCCGTGGCATTGAGGGAAACTGGATCCAAGGTTTTTCGAGCTATATTGGCACGCACACCAACCTGGTGGCAGAGATTCATGGCATTTGGAATGGTGTGAAACAGCTTGCAAGCTTGCACATTGAGCGAGCAAGTTGTTTCTCGGATTCAATGGAAACTTTGAAGTTGATTCGAGAGGGGGTTCACATGGATCATTGGCTTGCCCCTTTAATTTTCCAGATTCGAGAGGCTTTGGAGTCCCACCCTGGTTGGCGATGGGAACATGTTCTGCGTGAAGGGAATGCGGTTGCGGATTCACTTGCTAAACGGGGAGCTAGTGGAGAGGAGTTCTTCACCACTTGGGCCTTTCTACCTGACGATGTGCGGCCTCTGCTCTCGACAGATTTGGCAGGAGTTTGTTCTGTTAGGAACAGATAAGATGTTTGGTTTCGGTTTCACTCTCCCCTCCCCCTTCTACTTTCTTTTTTAATTTGATTTGCCGACGCGTTGGCGTCCCTTGATCCAAAAAAAAGTTAACTTTCATTTTTTTTTTTCGGTGTGATAAGTCAAATTCCATTTGTATCATCAGGTTCAATCCCTCATCCATTCAATTTCAATATTTTCCAACTTTTTTTTTTAAAAAAGTTTAAAATAAAATAATATTGGAATTTCATATTTCGGCCGAATTTCAGGAAATATCGAGTTTTGGCCGAAATTTCATTGGAAATTTTGCTAAAAAATATTGCATGTGAAATTTCGTTTCGAGGTGCTCCAATACCCGAAATTTCGGGATTTCGACCGAATTTAAAACAATGATAATAGCTATGCAACACTACTTGCCAATGATACCAACATTTCTTAATAATATCTATAGCCAAATTAAAAGGTCCACCTAATTGCACCAACAGCCAGAATCTTTAAATGTTAGCATATATTGTGGTTGCAATTACAATTATATATAAATACCTAATTTGGTCCAATGTTGTTGTTCATCCAAACAATAACAATGGAGTTCCAGATTTCTTTCATCTTGACTACACTCCTCCTACCTTTATCTTTCGTAATCCTTGTAACCAAGCTATGTCCAAAATCTAGATTGCCCCGACAATACCAAAAATTACCTCCAAGCCCACCAAAGCTACCGATAATCGGTCATTTGCACCTCTTGGCAGCCGGACTACCTCACCAAGTATTTGCTAGAATTGCCGGAGAGTATGGCCCCATCTTTCTTCTGCAGATGGGAGAAGTTCCAGCAGTGGTGATTTCATTGCGGGAGGGTGCTAGAGCGTTGCTCAAAGTTCAGGACCCAGCATGCGCTAACAGGCCTGAAACCATTAGCACTAAGATCTTGTGCTACTATAACACTGATATCGTATTCAGCCCCTACAATGAGTACTGGATGCAAATGCGCAAGATTTGCATTTTAGAGATGAGTGCAAAAAATGTCAAGTCCTTTGGTTCCATTAGGCAAGCTGAGAGTTTGCGCCTTGTTGAATCCATCCGCTCATCGTGTGGAGCAATAGTCAATCTAACTGAGAAGCTATTTGCATTGTCGAGTTCCATCATTTGCAGGGCCGCGTTTGGAAAAGTCAGGAGGGATAACGAGAAGCTAGTGGAACTGATGAAGAGGGCGTTTGAAATGTTCGGGGGATTTGAGTTAACTGATTTGTTCCCGTCTAATAAGGCGTTGAATGCTCTGTTGTGGAATAAACACAAGTTGCTGAGGATGAAGGGGAGGCTTGACGCCATTCTTGATGGTATTGTGGATGAGCATAGGTCGAAGCAACGAGGCGAATTTGACAGTGAAGACATAGTTGATGTTTTACTCAGGCTCAAGAACAATGGAGAACTCAAAATTCCCATTACAGATGACAACATCAAAGCCATTATTTTTGTAAGTGCAAATTTGTATTTTCCTGATCAAAGTTTGTTCTTCACATTTCTGATAGCCGAAAGCCACACAAAACCCACAATCCGAAAAAGGAAAACCTCAATAACCCACATCCGTTTGTCAAAAATAGTTTACAAGACACCTCTCCCACTGTGCGACACATATGTCTTATACTACAATTTATCTTATAAGTTGGTAATAAACTTGAAAAATACACAGTTACGAAACCATGATGTAGTAAAATAAGGCCTAACAAGTGGAATTTTGTATACTTCACCGATGCTTGGAGTGATCGCACACAAAGTTTACCAAATCCGCTTATTTGTTTCTCGGACAAAAAACCCATATTGTCCTACAACTTAAAAAAAAAAATTCCAAAACAATCCCTCAAATTTCGAATTAGACGAATCCGTCCCTTAACTACCATAATCATCGCCGAACCCGCCCATGAACCGATTTTTCCGCTAATCCTTACCGAACCCATCCGTTAATTTTCCTAATGGAGGGATGAGTTCGGTGATGATTAGGATAGTTATGAGATGGGTTCTGGATGATTAGCGAAAAAATCGGATTCATGGACGGGTTTGGCTATGATTAGGGTAGTTATGGGACCGATTCGTCCAATTGAATATTTTGAGACTGTTTTGAAATTTTCTTTAAATTATGGGACGATATGAGTTTTTTTTCCTCCGTTTCTCATTTTCGGATGTTTAGAGATGAATATAATATGGGGATGTGTTGAGTGTCTCATATCTGATGTCCATGTCTACTGAGGATTCCCTTTATTTACATTTGTATAGGAACTACTCCACACACTGAGGATTCCCTTTATTTACATTTGTATAGGAACTACTCCACACATTACCAATTAGTTTTTAGCTTAAACCTCCTATTATTTATTATTTAGCAGTAGCTTTTAAACTTTATCGGTTAGGTGATTTTAGCGCTTCAAAAGCTGCTAAACGCAAATGCTAAAAAATGCTATTAATTTCCTAAACATAACATGAGTTGTATCTCTTTATCCTTTGCAACATTTTCTCGCCGGTCAGAGTTTACAAATTACACTTGTAGTTCAGTTTATATTTAAAGGGTAAGTTTTGTCATTATGAATACATAACAAGTAGCAACAAAATAAATCACATAAAACCGTGTAATGAACACGGTCGCTGATTGTGTTAATGCGAACAAAAGGGTTTTTTCTCCAACTATCCTGCATTACAAAGATGTAAACTGCAATATTGACCATTGTCTTATTACACAGGACTTGTTTAGTGGCGGAACTGAATCATCGTCTACAACAATTGGCTGGGCCATGGCAGAACTGATGAGAAACCCACAGGTGATGGCGAGGGTTCAATCGGAAGTAAGGGAGGCCCTCAAGGGAAAGACAATGGTAGAAGATAACGACATCCAAGGGCTAACCTACTTAAAATTGGTAATCCAAGAAACTCTCAGATTGCACCCTCCATTCCCATTAGTGCCAAGAGAATGCAGATACGAATGCACGGTTGATGGATATTCGATTCCTTTGAAATCCAAAGTGTTCATCAACATCTGGTCGATGGGGAGGAATCCCGGGTATTGGCACGAGCCTGAAACCTTTGAACCAGAGAGATTCATCAACAATTCCATAAATTTCCTGGGGAATAGCTTTGAATACATTCCATTTGGATCGGGAAGAAGGATGTGTCCTGGCATGCAATTTGGATTGGCAAACGTTGAACTTCCATTAGCGCTACTGCTCTACCATTTCGACTGGAAAATGCCTCATGGAATGACTGTTGAAGACATAGATATGGCTGAGGCTGGAGGGCTTTCTGTCTCGAGGAAGAATGATCTATGTCTGCTTCCCAACATTCCAATTTCTAATCAAAATTAACTATATACTAATACACAAAATAAAGGTCGTTTGGATGTGCATCTAGTATTATGCAATAATCAAATTGTTTGGTTTGGGGATGTATATAAACCGAACAAAATAATCTGATTATTATATTGACAAAATACAATAATTAAATATTGATATTTTACGTATTTCAGTTTTTATTTTTAGTTACTGACAGCAAACAAGAAATTTATTGCACTAGTACTAAGTTTATTGATATTTTACGTATTTCAGTTTTTATTTTTAGTTACTGACAGCAAACAAGAAATTTATTGCACTAGTACTAAGTTTGATTCATAGTTTTCTGTATTTACTAATATAAATATCAGAACATATGAGATGTGTACCCAAAGTTCAGGACCCAGCATGCGCTAACAGGCCTGAAACCATTAGTGTCAAGATCATGTGGTATGATAGCACCGATATCGCCTTCAGCCCCTACAATGAGTACTGGAAGCGAATGCGTAAGATGAGCACTTTAGAGATGTTCAGTGCCGAACGTATCAAGTCTTTTGGGTCCATTAGGCAAACTGAGAGTATGCGCCTCGTTGGATCCATCCGCTCCTCTTGTGGAGCAACAGTCAATCTAACTGAGAAGCTGTTTGTACTGGTGAGTTCCATCATCTGCAGGGCCGCGTTTGGGGTAGTGAGGAGGAAGGATTGCGACAAGCTAGTGGAAATGATTGAGGTGACATATGAGATGTCTGAAGGAATTGAATTGGCTGATCTTTTCCCACCTTACAAATTGTTGAATACTCTGTCGTGGAAAAAACACAAGTTGCTGAGGATGCGCCAGAGGCTTGATGCCATTCCTGATGGTATTGTGGATGAACATAGGTTGAAGCTGCGAGGCGAATTTGGCAGCGAAGACATAGTTGATGTTCTGCTCAGGGTGAAGAAAAGTGGAGAGCTCAAAAATCCCATTACAGATGACAACATCAAAGCCATCATTTTTGTAAGTGGAATTTTTCATTTTCTTGATCAAAGACATATACTATCAATTAGCATTTGTTGTCTGCAATGTTAGGGTCAAAGTTCCTTCTACAGAGTTGTGATATGCCAAAGTCGCACAAAACCCACAAATTTAAAAATGAGTACCTTATGTTGAAATTTTGAATTGGGGAGAATGAGCTTAGGAAGTTTATTTCACTGAAACTCAGTTCTACATTTTTCGTTAACATTACACGGCTATTTATAGCTAGAAAGATTACAGACGTGATAAAATAAAATACAACAATGTTGACAAATTACAGATACGCAATCCGAAATGTAATTGCAATCAAACTTAGCGGCTACTTTGACGATGGCGTGCGCATGCCTTTAGCAGCTACTTTTGACAACGGCAGGAGCATGCGTTTTCGGGGACAGGACTGGTGCATGCATTGTTAATTAGGTGAGTTTATTATTCAACTTCCCCCCCCCCCCCCCCCCCCCCCCCCCAAACTCATCCTCTTTAAATCTTGGATTCCCAGCTTCTTCCACAAATACTGGAAGGTTTCAACTTTCAATGCTTTTGTAAAAATATCTGCGACTTGCTCACTTGAGTTGACATGCTTGAGCTCAACTTCTTTTAATTTTACATGTTCCCGTATGAAGTGAAAACGAATATCGATGTGCGGTCATGATGGACTGGATTTTTTTCTAGGGCAATGGCAGACTTGTTCTCGACATGAATCTTGATTGCACTTTCTTGTTGTATCTTCAAATCTCCAAGCAATTCCTTTAACCAAATTATATGACAGATGCATGCAGCAGCAATGTATTCTGCTTCACAAGTCGGTAATGCGACAATGGGTTGCTACTTTGATGACCAAGTGAATGCATTTATACCGAGGTAGAACACGAATCCTGATGCGCTTTTTCGATCTTCTTTACTTCCAACCCAATCACTATCACTGAATCCAATCAGTTCAGTGCTTTCATTTGTAGAGTATAGCATGCCATAGCTGATTATCCCTTGGATGTACTTCAAAATTCTTTTTGTAGCTTTCAGGTGTGAAGTTTTTGATGTATCTGCTAACAAGACCAACTCCAAACAAGATATCAGGTCGTGTGCAGGTTAATTACCTCAAGTATCTCACAAGACTTTTGTAGTAGGTTGGATTTATTGGGTTTCCTTCTCCTTCTTTGGTCAATTTGGTGCCAACTTCCAGCGGTGTGTCCACACTGCAACAATCTTCCATTAAGAATTTCTCCAGGATCTCCTTTGCATATTTTTCTTGTGAGATAAAAATTCCTTCTTTATTTTGCTTGACTTCACTGCCTAGGAAGTATTGCATAAACCCCAGGTCGGACATTTCAAACTCCTTTTCCATTGATTTCTTGAACTCCTGAATCAAGGCCTTATTATTACCTGTAAAGATAATGTCATCAACATATAAACATATCAATAAATATTCTCTAGACAAGTTTCTTTTTGCATATAGGGAGTGCTCATATGGGCACTTTACAAATTCATATTCGATAAAGTATTTATCGATTCTTGAATTCCAAGCTCTTGGTGACTGCTTCAATCCATACAGCGCTTTCTTCAACCTGTACACCTTGTCTTCTTGGCCTTCTATGATGAATCCAAGTGATTGCTCAACATAGACAACCTCTTCATGATTTCCATTCAGAAATACGGATTTAACATCCATTTGATGTATATGTCACTTCTTTTGAGCTGCTAGTGAAATGAGCAGCCTCACTGTTTCAAGCCGGGCAACTGGGGCAAAGACTTATTCATAATCAATTCCATATCTTTGATTGTACCCTTTTCCAACGAGACGGGCTTTGTGCCTTTCAATTGCTCCTTTTGCATTTTTTTTCGTCTTGAACACCCATTTGACTCCAATTGCTCGATGTCTGTCAGGAAGTGAGCTCCCATGTATTATTTCTTTCAATGGCTTGAATTCTTCCTCCATAGCTTTTTGCCACTTAATTTCTTTAGAGGCTTCTTGAAATGTCAATGGGTCAAAACCTGCAAATAGACAGAAATTATTAAATTCATCATCAATTTGCTCACTGGAATCATATATGTCCTGGACCCTTCTTCTTCTTCTCACAATCGGACTATCATCAGAGAATTGGCTTTCAACTTCAACATTATCAGTTACCATGTCCTCCATTTGTTGTTGTTGTTCTTTTTGCTTTTCCTGTTCATCATCTTCATTCCATCTCCAAGTTTGATCCTAATTAAAGATAACATCTCTTGACATCACCACTTTGCGGGTTACAGGATTATACAGTTTGTACCCGCTGAAATTTTCACCATAGCCAAGAAAAATTCATTTTTGGCTTTTATCTTCAAGCTTTGTAGCTTTACTTCTGGCACTTTTGCAAAGTAAATGCTTCCAAAAATTCTCAGATGATTAACTTTTGGCTTTTTTCCACTCCAGGCTTCTTCGGGAGTTATGTCTCCAATACTCCTTGTTAGGAACCTGTTCAACAAATAAAGAGCATAATTTACAGCATCACCCCAAAATTATTTGGGCATATTTTTCTCTTTCAGCATACATCGAACCATATTCAAAATTGTTCGAATCTTTCTTTCTGAAAGACCATTTTGTTGTGGTGTATATGGCATCGTGAGTTGGTGTGATATCCCATGCTCTTTGCAAAAATGATCAAATTCTCGAGATGTGTATTCTCCACCATGATCTGTCCTTAAGCACTTTAATTGACACCCACTTTGTTTCTCAGCAAGGTTTTTAAATTCCTTGAATTTCGAGAAAACTTCACTTTTTTCTTTCATCATATAGATCCATGTTTTTCCCCTGTAATCATCTGTGAAGGTAAGTAAATACCTGTTTCCACCAATAGAAACTGGAGTAATTGGTCCACAAACATCATAATGTACCAGCTCAAGTCGCGATCTAGCTCTTCTCGCGCCATACTTCTTGAAGGTGTGTCGATATTGTTTTCCCATGACACAAACCTCACAAACATTGTTGGAGGATTCAATATGCGGCAGTTCTGTTACAATATTCTTTTCCTGTAACAATTTCAATGCATCAAAGTTAAGATGCCCATACCGGAGATGCCATAACTTGCCGCTATCAACAGTGGTTGCCTTCAAGCATTTTAAGTCATCTATAGTGAGCTTCAGGGGAAACATTCCGTTCGTCGTCATCTTGGCATGTGTGATCAACCTGTTATTATTATCTCGCAACCTAAGAGCCGAATTATTCATTTAGATTTCATATCCCTTTTCCAACAATTGGCCAACAGTCAGCAGATTACTTTTAATTTCAGGTACATAATAAACATTGGAAATACATAGATGTTTTCCATTATGTAACTCAAAGGTAATATCTTCTTTACCTTCAATTGGCCTTTTCGACAGGTCATCAAATGTGATATTGCCCATTCGTCTTTCATCAAGTTTGGAAAAGAATTCATTTCTTCCTCACATATGGTTTGATGCACCTGTGTCCATGTACCATGTGACCAGTGGCTCTAGTTCTTTGCAAGACATTAGTACTACTGGACCATCCTTCTCTTCTTTGTCAATGAGATTCGCCTTCTCATCTTTATTGTTGTGTGCATTGTACCAACACTCATTAGCAAAATGACCAAATTTCTTACGTACATGGCATTGAACTTCTGATTTGTCAAATCTTCCAAAGTTTCTGCCACGTCCGCGACCACAGGCTCGGAATTGTCCTCGGCCTCGAGTGATATTCTGGCCACGTTCATTTCCTCCATTATTTTCGCCATTATTGCTTCGATTCTGATCGTAGCGATTATTGACTCGACCATCTCTTCCTCTTTGTGCTTGAAAACGTCCACGTTGTGGGCTTCCTCTGATTGCATTATTTCTTTTAAATGACAATGTCGTTTGTAGTGCTTGCTCCAAGGATCTTTCATCTCCCCTTTTAAAGAGTCGATGCTCATGGGCTTGTAAAGAGACCATTAATTCTTCAACTGTCATTGCCTCGAGATTTTTTTATTCTTCGATGGCAACAACGATAAAGTTAAATTTTGGGTCTAGGGACCTCAAGATTTTTTCCACAACACGAACATCATTGATCTCTTCGCCATTTTGTCTCATTGGTTGAACAACGGAAATTACTCGGAAGAAGTAATCTGAGACGGCTTCTGATCTGCTTTGTTGTAAAGTTTCAAATTGGGCTCTCAAAGATTGGAGCCAGATCTTTTTCACTTTATCTACTCCATCATGGGCTTTCTTTAAAATTTCCGAAGCATCCTTCGATGTTTTTGCAGTAGAAATCAACTCAAATGTAGCTTCATCTACGCCTTGATATATTGTGAACAAGGCTTTTTTCTCATTTTTCTTTATCTCCTTCAATTGCTCGTCGTCTTCTATTGTTGATGCCAGTTCTTCAAAATCTGTTTCCACCATATCCCAGACATCAAGGGATCCAAGCAAGGCTTCCATTTGGATACTCCACATCCTGTAATTTTCTTTTGTCAATTTGGGCACTTTTGATTGAAGAGAGCTTGTTGATGCCATTGTGAATAATATCTCCTATTTGCAAAACTTGCACATCTTTAGCAAAATTTTCCACACTAATTTTTTATTTTTTTTAATAACACCACACTAACTCTCCCCCTTTCTTTTTTAAATTCCCAACCACCGAATTAAAGCCCCAACCACCTGACTTTAATTTACAATTGTTGTGATATTGTACAGCCGAGTCTTCCCTCCCAAAATTAATTTCTCAAGAGCATGGCAAGAACTCAGTAAAAGGTTGAGTACACAGCAACGGTGCGATGTAGAGATGTAGAGGTGCGATGTTGCTGCATACAGCAAAAGTGCAACGTCAAGCAGGAAGGTGATGCACGAAGGTGGCTACTGGGCGGTGGCAGCGGGCGGCGCTGGAGACAGCTTGGTTGTGGCCGGTCAAATGCGGAGCTTTGGCTACCGGAGGTCGACGCACAGATCTGGTCGGAGGTTAGCGGCGTTGACGGATTGCGACAGAGAGACCACCGCAGAAGATGAACGATGGGCGGTGGATGCTAGAACAGCGGCCTTGGGCTAGGTGGCGCTTTGGCAGTGCTGGTGGTGCTCACGGCAGAGAGCAGGCAGAGCTTAAGGCTGCTGGCAGCAGCTAGGAGGAGACACCCCAGGTGAGCAGATTTAAATTCTTTTTTGAGTGTTTATAATCAAATTGTTGTTTTGCTCTGAGTTTAGATCTCAGGCTCTGATACAATTTCTATCGAAATTTTGAATTGGGGAGAATGAGCTAAGGAAGTTTATTTCACTGAAACTCAGTTCTACATTTTTCGCTAACATTACACGGCTATTTATAGCCAGAAGGACTACGGACGTGATAAACTAAAATACAACAATGTTGACAAATTACAGATACGCAATCCGAAATGTAATTGCAATCAAACTTAGCGGCTACTTTGATGACGGCGTGCGCATGCGTTTAGCAGCGACTTTTGACAACAGCGGGAACATGCGTTGTCGGGGACAGGGCTGATGCATGCGTTGTTATGTGAGTTTATTATTCAACACCTTAATCATGTTAAGCATGGGCTAACCGTTTCCAACTCAATACCAATTGCTAATGAGTGGATTGGTTGTAGCCTCACATCAACTAGGGGACATCCCATCATTTAATCGGCGTGGGTTATTTCACAAATCACAAACATCCTTTGTAAAAAATGGACTCTATAACACACCTCCCCATTGTACGCCACACATTCCTAGGAGTAATTAATGACTAGAGTTACTCGAGACTCGATTTGGAAGAAACTCGAGCACGAATTTGGAAGAAATTCGAGTCGACGTGAGTATTCAAGTAGTTAAATTAATCGTTTATTGAGTCGAATTCGGATATTTCAATAGCCAGGATACTCATCGAGTAGTATTATTTAAAATTTTATTTTATAGCTCGAATATCACTAAATAGGTTCAACTCAAGCTCGATTCGACTTGAAAAAAATGGAAAAAAAAACATATGATCAATCGTGGTACTCAAATAGCTCGAACTCGAATTCCATGATACTTGAGTTTGAGCAATAGTGCTTGATTCGAGCTTGATAACAACATATTCGATTCTGACATAGGCCTGTTATGCAATTTATATTACATGTGAATACTTAAAATAGGTTCCTAATCAGACTACATTGTAAAATAGGTAGTGTGTTATCAACTCTTTCAAGCAAACACAAGGGAACTCTGTGAAATATAGATGATTTCATTCTTGCATATATACGACGTGTTTACTGGTGGAACAGAAACAGTTTCTACAACGATTAATTGGGCGATGGCTGAACTAATGAGAAATCCACAACGTGATGGAAAGGGTTCAATCGGAAGTAAGGGAGGCCGGGAAAAAAGCCAAATTAGTCCAATAACTTTCGTCCATTTCCCCATTAGTCCCATAATTGTGCCTTTCACCTAATCGATCCAATAAGTTTCCTAATCCTCGCCAAAACCATCCAAATCGAGATTAATGATTCCACATGCTGACGTGTCCAGAGGATTAAGTGTTTAAACATCTGTTGACGGGTCTAACGCTGACGTGGCATTCTTAATGTGCCAAATTGGATTTGGGGGGAAAACAATCGGCATTCACCATTCTCCCAACCCTAAAAACCCAATTGCATTCCACCGCCCCCATTTCTCATCTATCATCTCCTTTTCTGAGCGCGGGTAGAGGCAGAGGGTAAAGGTGAGATTCGCTCGAATCCCGTCGAGGCCGGAAGGTAAGCTGCAATGGAGAACCAATTCCGGAGAAGACAGAAGGTGGACGTCAGATTCGCACCAGCGCCACATTGCTACTGCAGGGTGAGATCTTTGATGCGTGCAGTGGAGGATCCGGGGAAGACAAGCTACGGAAAAGTCTACTACAGTTGTCAAATGTGTAAGTTCTTCCAATGGGCGATTCCTCGCGAACTTGTGTGGGCACACAACGGTCTCCCCGTTGAACCCCCGGATGTGAATAATGAGAGGAGCCAGTCCATGGGTAATAATTTCCCTGACGAGTTGGAGGAAATTGGTGAGGTGTCCTCTCCAATTACACATGCTAAGAACGAGGTAGCCGAGCTCAGGTTTTGGATGATGTTTTCTGGCTTTCTTCTGACACTTGTCATATGCTTGTTGATTTTCAAATGAATGCAAATTGGTTGTAGGTTGTTGGCAACAACCTGGGGACTGTGTTTATTTGTGTAGTTTGAGGTTGGAAGGCATGTGTATTTTGTTGGTTGAAGTGAACATTATGTATTTGGTAGCTTATGTAGTTTGTGTCGTTTGAGATTAAGGAAGACTTGAAGTATGTATTTTGGTGGCTCTGTGGTTTAAGGAATGAATTTGTATTTTGGTGGTTGGATTAATCGAAGTTGTTTTATGTTTTTGGAACCAAATTATGAGTTTTGTGCAGCAAATTGACACAATCTAATGCATTCCAGTTAGATCACTGAGATGTCATACAGAAAGACAGAAAGATGGCCATCATATGGCATTCCATTTAAAAACCACGAGGCACAAAACATTAAAAAATTTACAACATAACTAAGAGAACAAAAGATATCCAACATATGGCACATTGCATTACAATAATTATGGCATTCCAGTTCAAAAGATACACAAAGCCATAAGTATTACACCATAAAGAAGAGAACAAAAGATGGCCAACATACTGGGATTGTAGCAAAATATGCCAAAAGTATTACACCATAAACAACCTCAAAATAGACATCAGCAAATTGTTTTTTGTCAATTACAAGTCAAAATGATGCCACAACCATAGAAGTGGATTAAAAAGGTTCACAATTTCTTCTTCGCACGGTCTTGAACAGCTTTTTTTAGCAGGTTAGACACATTCATGAACTTCTTGCCATCCTTCGTAATAGAGGTTGCAGGTCTGTTTTTGGTTTGTGCTCCATCTACCGAGTCCCTAAATGGGGCAGGGATCACCATTTGAACCGAGGTCTGGGATTGAGGCAATTGAGTGTCAACTTGTGTCATACATTCCACCAATGCTTCTTCAAGCTCTCTGCTATCTTGATCAAACAGCTCGTCATTATGAACTTCTTGCTACAACATACAAAATATTTAATACAAGTAAATTATGCAGTTTTGTGTAAGTAAATACAAAGTGTTGATGGTGTTAGTGGAACTTACATTTCCCTCTTCAGTTGATGGCATGTTAGTAGCAGCCGATTTACACCTCCTCACATTGTGTCCGGCTGTGCCACATTTACCACATTTGACAGTGTCTTGTTGCCTTTTCATCTTTGTCCCACCAGGGAGTATTTGTGGCCTTCCAACCTTCCTTTTCTTCACCTTACTGCTTCCTTCTCCTTGCTCTTTTCTTCTTTCAGTCACTGGCCTACCAAGGCGTTTTTCAGCAGCCACAGGTGGGATAGTCTTCACTTGGTTTGTTTTTGCCCACTCCTCAGTTGTGTTGATTGGGATGACAGGTAAGGCATAAGCCTTCTTGTAAGAAGCAACATCATACCATTTATGCACGTACTTGTCAACCGTATACCTCATTTGATTGATGGCAACATATGCATGTATACAAGGCACACCACTTATTTGCCACTTCCTACAGCCACAAATCCCACCATCCAAGTCCACACTATACTGCTCACTTTCAAAGTGTAAAGAATTTACCTAAAAGCAATCAAAAGTATTACACCAAACAGGGCCTAAACATATAAAACTAGCCTAAACATAAAATTAAATTTAAAAAATGAATCACGTATTGAGATTGAAAGCAGCCTTACCTGGAATATGTTGGCATTTGATTTTAGTGGGATATATTCCAGCACCTTGTGATGATAACCATCAAGAATTTGTTGAATCCGCGGGCAAAGCACATCCTTCCATCTCTTTCACTTGTCAGCCATGTCTCTATTCCTTTGGAACCGAGACATCAAATAAATGTGCAACTCTTGCAACATTGACAACAATGGTTTTCTCCTTAAACCAACAATGTTTGAGTTGAAGTTCTCACAAGCATTGTTGGTGAGTATGTCACACTTAGGGTTGGTGCTAAAGAAAGCTCTACACCACTGAGATGGAGGTTTTCCCCTTAACCATTCTTCAGCCTTTGGATCAGCTTTGTATAATTCACCCATCACCTTCTCAGATGAGTTGATTGTGGTGCATCTAGCTGCCCTCCAAAATAATTTCTTGTGTGTCCAGCCTTTGAAGCCTGCGGCTTGGAAGTTGACCATTAAATGTCTCGCACATAATCTATATTCTGCCCCCGGAAAGATATCTTGCTCTGCTTGGATAGACCTTAGTAATGGCATGCAAAATCAAAGGAATATATGCAAAATTAGGTCATATGACAGAAACATATGGAACATGATGCTCAAACTTGCCCAAAACAGTATAATGAATATGAAATAGATTAAATGGTATAAGAATGTAACCTTTCTGCTTGTCACTCATTAAGGTGATCTTTGTAGGATCCTTGATCTTCAAATCATGTTTCAAATTAGCCATAAACCAGCTCTAGGTCTCAATGGTTTCTTTATGTACAACAGCATATGCTATAGGTAGATAGCTATTGTTTGCATCCACACCACATGCTGTCAAAAGTACACCACCATAAGCTCCCTTTAACCAACAGCCATCCATACAAAGCACTGGCCTACAAGCAGCAATAAACCCCTCCTTCAAGGCATGAAGACAAACATAAATCCTGTCGAATCGGTTTCTCCCATCACTCCCATCAGTTTCAATTGTGACAGTAGACCCCAAGTTGCTCCTCTTCACCTCCTCTGAAAAACTCCACAGCAGCTCATATTGCTCAGCTCCAGGCCCTTCAATTAGTTTGATTGCTTTTGCCCTTGCCTTATAAGCTTGGTGGGATGAAATTTGCACCTTCAAATCCTCCACCGTCTCTAGTCTAAATGCCTTCATGTTGCGGTTTGGATCATTGACAAACCTGTCCTTGAATTTTTTTGCTAGCCAAGTTGAGCTCACATTATCAACATCATTTCTCACACCACAAGTACTCTTAGCCACCAACTCTCTAATTCTAAAACTTGATTGTGTAGCAATCGGTAGCCCCCTCAAAATCCAAGGATAATCCTCATCGGCACACCTCGCAACAAGCCTTCTATTTTCGTTCCTAGTAAACTTGATACTCCTTTTTTCATTTATGGCATAAGATTGGATAGCCAACTTGAGCTCACGTCTGGTGCCGAAAACCATCCCATTCTTGAACTTTGGCTCGAAAATGTCATTAGTGTTGAACACAGGGAAGGTAGGTGTCTCATCAGCCTCATCCTCATCGGATCCCTTTGGAGTGTTGAGCTCATCTCCACTTATATTTATATCCTCATCCTCATCAAACTCTTCATCCAGTTCCTCGGTCACAACATCATTACCTACCTGTTTTTGTTTCCCTTTATTCTTCTTTGTGTTAACTTCTTCAACCCTTTTTGACCTAGCTCTCTCAAACACATTCTCAACTTCTTCTTCATCATCATAAGAATCACTCTCATCCCTCATATCATACTCATAAGGTTCATCTGAATCGCTAAATGCACTTAATCCACCTAATTCATCCTCATCAGACAATTCATCATACTCCATCCTCTCATCAGCATCATTTCTGTCAACAACATATAAGTGTAATTCCCTTACCCCGCCCAAGCTATCCAAAGCTGCATGGATAGTATTCTCATCCCTCACCAATCGAATTTCATTCCCAACAGCCATATACATACTGAACTCTTTCCCCGAACTTAAGTACTGTGCAAATTTCGTCAGACCATGCAATGTTATATCCTTAACAAACACATAATCATACATAAAAATTATTGCCTGCCCTTCATTCGAAATGTGCACTCCATTCAATACTTTACCACCATTATGGATGGTTAGGGTTACCTTATCCCCATCGGGCTCTGCAAATAGCAATTTTAAATCTAAGTTAGACATGAATATTGTTTAAAAGATTCTCAACAATACAGGGGCAAAAATAAACAACAAAATAGGGCAAAAACAGTGTGCTTTTTGACTCCACATTACATTGTACTGCTCACATTCTTTTCTCTTACTTTAATCCCCACATGTAGGTGCCACAAGCGACATAAATGCCCCCTACCCACCATAAACTAAACAATGCCGACAGGGACCACATGGAAATTCAAATTTTTTTTACAATAAAGCGACGGGATTCGATACACTACAGACAAATGCACAAATTGACAAAAGGAATCTTACCATAGTCAGGGGGTGGGTATGAATGCTCGCTTTCGGGCCTCAATGTTGCAGCTTTGTTGCCCATTTTCACTTGCTCAAATCGTCGACTACCGTTCTTCAAATCACAGCCACGAATTGGGAGAATTCATAAAATGTGACCCCAAAAAACTTGAAATGGCGTCTATAACGGAAAAGGACAGGGGAGCTCAAGCTTTGTGAAAATGGAGGTAACAGGGACGGCAGAGCATAGGGTTCGGGAGATGCGGGTTGGGAAGGGTTAATAATTGAGTATTTCGGATATGTTTTTTCTTTAAGAGTTTAGGGTTGGGAGAATGGTGAATGCCGATTGTTTTCCCCCCAAATCCAATTTGGCACATTAAGAATGCCACGTCAGCGTTGGACCCGTCAACAGATGTTTAAACACTTAATCCTCTGGACACGTCAGCATGTGGAATCATTAATCTCGATTTAGATGGTTTTGGCGAGGATTGGGAAACTTATTGGATCGATTAGGTGAAAGGCACAATTATGGGACTAATGGGGAAATGGACGAAAGTTATTGGACTAATTTGGCTTTTTTCCCAAGGGAGGCCCTCAAGGGAAAGACAATGGTAGAAGATAACGACATCCAAGGGCTAAACTACCTAAAATTTGTAATCCAAGAAACTCTCAGATTGCACCCTCCATTCCCATTACTGCCAAGTGCCAAGAGAATGCAGAGATGAGTGCACGGTCAATGGGGTTTGATGGAAGTAATTCTTAAAAAGGAAAAAAAAAAAAAAATGGGAGTATTATATAAGGAACAAAAAAGATATAAACATAGAATCAAAAAATAAGTAACAATGTAAGCCCCTATTTGGATGGAATTTTTTTTTTTTTTTTGGGTTTATTTTTGCCTTTGATTTCCACCTCAACACAAAAAATAAAATAAAATAAAACCCTTGTTCTATAAATAATTTAAAAAAAAAAAAAATAGAATCACATACATAAGTCAAAAGTTCGTTTTCTTGTACCTACGAATATTATCACTTGTTTGTATGGGCTCCAAATTATTGTTAAAAATACGTGTTCTTCTTTATTAGTCAAAAGCCAAAAGCACTTGAAAAACCAGGACCATGAACTCTTATTAGGACATAAAACGCAATTTTCCCAATTCCAACGGGTCGTCAAACTACATGGGCATGCAATATTTTAAAATCACATTTTATCCAGTTATCAGAGAATTCATTGAGTAATTGACGATGCCGCGCGCCATGCATTTCATTCTCTTTATTACAGCATTCCATCCCCTTTTGTGTAAATTTGTTATGGTTTTTTTAGGCGTTGTTGGTATACATATATTGTCGTAGCTAGCCTGGCCCAAGCATGCATATTTAATTCAACAATCAACACCTAGTTGAGGTCTCATCTGTTCTCCAAAATTAACTTTTTGTTTAAAAGAGGGTAAATTGTGTGTTTACAAGTCACTTTTTGTTTAATAGAAAGTCGTCATTGCCACAACTACTATGGCCCTATTTAGCACAAAAACTAAACCGAATGAGTTAATTTGTGAAAAAATGCGAGACAAAATAGCATTTTTTAAGTGACAAAATAACTTATTAAAATAGTGTATGTTCAATCATCTCTTTTTGAAACCGCTGCAAATAGTATCATTTTGGATTTCAGCTTATTGTAGGTAAAAAGTTGGTCTCGAATCAGCTTATTTTGACTAATTTATTACTCACATAATTAATTAAAAACTAAGCACTAATCCCAAACAGGGCCTATATGTCAATGTGATGTCAGCTTTTTTGCCACTTTTTCAGCAGGTTACATGATCATATTCTAAATACACATACACTATCTTCTAGTAAAAAAAAAAAAAAAAAAACTCATATCGTCTCATAATTTAAAATAATTTTCAAAACAGTCCCACAAATATCAAATTAGACGAACCCGTCCCATAACTACCCTAATTATCGCCGAACCCATATATCCCTCCATTAAGACAGTTATGGGATGGGTTCAGCGCTGATTAGCGAAAAAACCGGTTCATGGATGGGTTTTCGCTAATCAGCGATGAACCCGTCTCATAACTTCCCTAATGGAAGGATGGGTTGGCGATGATTAGGGTTGTTATGGACGGGTTCGGCAATGATTAGTAAAAAAAAAAAAAAAACTTGTTCATGGACGAATTCGGCGATGATTAGAGTAGTTATGTGATGGATTCGTCTAATTCGATATTTGTGGGACTGTTTTGGAAATTCTTTTAAATTATGGGACGATATGGGTTTTTTTCTCCTATCTTCTACATATGTTATATTTCCAGAACTGATGGATCCATTTATTATTTTGTTATCATTTCCAGGGTATTTATGATCATTTCTATGAAATTTGTGCTATTTTCCAACTTGTTGGGAATTTCTAAATTAAACATGACCCACAAATAATGAATGCATAAGAAGTGGTTGATTTCGTATTATTCCTATTATTTGCATAGTTATCATCGATCGACATAGCCGATAGCAGACACATCAACCATGGGCGGATTTATGTACTTAAATTGATTAAACTGTTATTTTAAAATAGAATTTTTTTTTTACATTTAACTAGATTATGCTTAGTGACACCACTTAATTTTTACGGTGACACCACAATCCTTCATTCCAACCAAGCTATATCTCAATATTTTTGTGTTGTAACTAGTATCCTAATTCAATAAAGCTTTCACTATTTTTTGGGACACCACTTGAAAAATTTTCTGGATCCGCCACGGACATCAACATTTCTTTTATCAAAACAGAGCGAATAATCCGAATTCCGATGAATGTACATACCGATATTAGCCATTTTATGCTTCCAAATGTGGTAATCCAGGATTGGCCATGTACTTACTTAAGCAACTAACAGGATATGCTCAGTCAGCTCTATTGCTAACCATTAAGTATATAACAGATCATATAACAGCTCTATTGCAAATCATTAAGTACATAACAGATCCTATGTCTTGAGCATATAGTATGTTCTTTATTTTCTCAATTCCAGCATCAGATTTAAGACATCGTTCTTTGCCTAACAAGATATATGTACTTTATATGATGAGATGCAACAGCGCAGCTAACATGTTTAGCATCGTGAAATTATGTTTCATAATCTTTTTCACATAATTAGTTTGTTAAGCAACAAAATTTACTTAGACTTATCACGAAAAATATTCATGCCAAGTACGCATGGTGCATTACCTAAGTTTTTCATCTCAAAGTTTTCCATCAAACAATTTGTTAGGTGGTGCATCCATTGAAATTAGGTGCAATTATTTCCATTTTGATGTGCTATACTGTAGCTATTACAACTAAAATGTTGAATTTGCTGCTCCTCAATTGCCTATAAATAGGCAACAATTTCATTTGCAAAAACACACCAAGCAGAAGCAAGCAGAAGCAAAGCAAAGCAGCTTTGAGTTTTCTCTGCTTCTTCAATTTAGTGGGCAGATTTGGCCCAGAGAGTTTTAGGGTGTTTTGGTAGGCTTTTCTTTTGTGAGGAGTTTACATTTGTTGAGTGGGTTTTGTGGGTCCGGAAATTTATTGTCCAAACCCTTTTGTAATATTTCCTCTCATAGTAAAATTTGTTTCTCCTTTTGCCTGTGGATGTAGGTCGATTTGACCGAACCACGTAAATTCTCTGTGTCTGTTTATTTTGCTGCATTTGGCTAATTTGGGTACACTTCCGCAACAAACTGGTATCAGAGCCCTGATTGCGTAGTATGCTCTGTGGTCGCAGTTAATCTGATCTTCCACATCAGAAACGCATCTCGGTTAAGCTACCCTTTTGTGAGCTTTGTTTGTGCCTCTTGTTAGCAAAATGTCTGCCATAAATATTAAGGTTGACAAGTTCACGGGGAGGAATAGTTTTAGCCTTTGGCAAATCAAAATGCGGGCTTTGTTAAAACAACAAGGTCTGTGGGCTCCATTGAAGGAAAAAGTTGATCCAGATAATGCTGAGATGGTGAGCCTGGAGGAGAAGGCTCATTCAACCATTTTACTGTGCCTAGCAGATGATGTCATTACCGAAGTTGCGATGGAAACAAAGGCGTCTGGTCTGTGGTTAAAACTAGAAAGTCTTTATATGACTAA
Source organism: Hygrophila difformis (assembly GCA_030278955.1). Lineage (NCBI taxonomy): Eukaryota > Viridiplantae > Streptophyta > Magnoliopsida > Lamiales > Acanthaceae > Hygrophila > Hygrophila difformis. The sequence continues at coordinate 36,593,256 of JAOANR010000002.1, read as the reverse complement.
GTCTTTAACCAACAAGTTGCTATTAAAGCAACGTTTGTTCAGCCTACGGATGCAGGAAGGTACATCTCTTCGAGACCATCTCGATAGATTAAACACTATCTTGCTGGAGTTGCGTAATATTGATGTCGTTATCGAGGACGAAGATGCTGCATTGATATTATTAGTATCTTTACCACTATCATTTGAAAATTTTGTACAGTCATTTATAGTTGGTAAAGATACTGTCAGTTTAGAAGATGTACGTGCTGCTCTGCATAGTAGAGAATTGCGCCATAAGGCATCTTCGAGTAATGTAGATGATCAGGCTGCTGGGCTCGTTGTTAGCAGTGGCAAGGGACATGGAAAATTTGTAAAACAAAAGAAGAAAAAGTCTTTTGTTAAAGGTCCCAAGCCAGGTGATGTCTGCAATTATTGCAAAGAGAAAGGACATTGGAAGAACCAGTGTCCCAAGATGATGAAGAGGCAACAACAGGGAACGCAACAGGAGTCTGTCTCTGTTGCGGTCAACGGCGATACAGATCCAGAGGATCATTTGGCTTTGGTCACAAGCGTGCAACCATCACAAGATGATGTATGGGTTCTTGATTCTGGAGCATCATACCACATGTGTCCTAACAAAGAATGGTTTTCGAGCTACGAACCAGTCGATGGAGGAAATATTTTTATGGCAAATGATTCTGTCTGTAAGACAGCTGGGATTGGTTCTATCAAGCTTAGAACACATGCCGGTGAAATTGCAACTCTGCACGATGTCAGACATGTTCCAAAGCTGAAGAAGAATCTGATATCCTTAAGAGTCCTTGACAATAAGGGTTTCAGATACGAAGGGGAGCATGGAGAACTCTACATCATGAAGGGATCGTCCGTGGTTTTGAAAGGAGTCTTGCATGGATCTCTGTATGTTGTGCAGGGATCTACTGTAGTAGATTCTGTAGCTGTTGTTGCTGATACTTCTGATATGTCCAAGCTATGGCATATTAGACTTGGGCATATGAGTCAGAGGGGAATGCAGATCCTGTCAAGTCGTGGTCTTCTTGAAGGTCACAAGTTAGCTGAGTTCGGGTTCTGTGAGCACTGCACATTTGGTAAATTACATCGTACCAAATTTGGAAAGGCAACTCACAGAACGAAGTCGACGTTGGATTACATTCATTCTGACTGTTGGGGTCCTTCACGAGTTGAGTCGCTTGGGGGCAGTAGATATTTTTTGTCCATTATCGATGATTATTCAAGGATGACTTGGGTAATCATGATGAAGGAAAAGGGCGAAGCTTTCTTGAAATTCAAGCAGTGGAAGGCGTTGGTAGAGAACCAGACCAACAAGAAGATTAAAAGGCTTCGAACTGATAATGGTCTGGAATTCTGTTCGAGGGAATTCAATGAGTTCTGCAAGAACAATGGAATTGCACGACATCACACAGTCAGAAACACTCCACAGCAAAATGGAGTGGCAGAGCGTATGAATCAGACGCTTTTGGAGAGGGCACGCTGCATGCTCTCAAATTCTGGATTGCCAAGGAGCTTTTGGGCAGAGGCAGTTAACACTGCTTGCTTTCTGATCAATCGGGGACCTCACACTGGAATTGATTGTCGGATTCCTTATGAGGTTTGGTCGGGTAATTCCTATGATTACTCGAATTTGAAGTCTTTTGGATGTGCGGCTTATTATCACGTAAGCGAGGGAAAACTGGAGCCCAGAGCAAAGAAGGGCGTTTTCGTAGGATATGGAGATGGAGTTAAGGGATTCAGAATTTGGTCACCTTCTGAGAAAAGAGTTATCTTGAGCAGAAGTGTGGTGTTTGACGAGAATTCTATCCTCAGTATGCCTACGAAGGTGGTGAATGTCTCAGAAAATTCGGGTGCTGACAGTAAGGTGGAGCTTCAACTTTCACCTGATGATTCAGATGAACAACGAGAGCTTGAGCAAGAGCAGGAAGTGCACTTGGATTCAAATCCATCAACCGAAGTTGAGCCCCCTGAAATCAACCGACCATCGAGTTCAACTGATGTGCAGAAGCAAGGAATTGCTTATGATCGTGCTAGAAGGGTGGGTGTCCAACCTCCTAGCAGATATCGAGATTTTGTCTGCTATGCTCTACAAACAGCTGAAGATTTGAATTATTCTGAGCCCTCAACTTACAAAGAAGCCGTATCATGTGGCGAGTCTGTACAGTGGCTTGCTGCAATGGGAGATGAAATGGAGTCGTTACATAAGAACGACACTTGGGAGCTAGTCAAACAACCACCTGAAAGGAAGATTGTTACTTGCAAATGGATCTTCAAAAGAAAGGAAGGTGTTTCACCAGCTGAGGGCATACGATACAAGGCCCGACTAGTTGCTAGAGGATTTTCTCAGAGGGAAGGAGTTGATTACAACGAGATTTTCTCACCTGTGGTCAGACACACTTCCATTCGTGTCCTGTTGGCTATGGTAGCGCATCAGGATCTGGAGCTCGAACAACTAGATGTGAAGACAGCCTTTCTTCATGGGGAATTGGAGGAGGAGATCCATATGTCTCAGCATGAAGGTTTTCTTGTACCAGGAAAAGAAAACCATGTTTGCAAATTGAAGAGACCATTATATGGTCTAAAGCAATCTCCGAGGCAGTGGTACAAGCGATTTGATAGCTATATGGTTGAGCTTGGCTACAACAGAAGTCCATATGATTGTTGTGTATATCACAACAAGTTAGAAGATGGTTCGAACATCTACTTGCTTCTGTATGTAGATGACATGCTCATTGCTGCACGGAACAAGGCCGATATTCAGAAATTGAAGGGTCTACTGAGTGCAGAGTTCGACATGAAGGATTTGGGTGCAGCACAGAAAATTCTGGGGATGGAGATCTATCGAGATAAAGATCAGAAGAAGCTTTTCTTGTCACAGAAAAGCTACATCCAGAAGATTCTGTCAAAGTTTGGAATGTCTTCGGCGAAACCTTTGAATACTCCATGTGCTACTAATACACAACTCTCAGCTACCTTTGCACCTAAATCTGAAGCTGAGAAGGAGTATATGGCAAAGGTTCCATATTCTAGTGCAGTGGGCAGTTTGATGTATGCCATGGTGTGCACTAGACCTGATTTGGCACAGGCAGTCAGCGTGGTTAGCCGATTCATGGCGAACCCGGGAAAAGAGCATTGGCTTGCTGTGAAGCGAATTTTTCGCTACTTGAGAGGTACATCTGATGTTGGTCTCATTTATGGAGGCGACTTGCAGTGTTCGGTGATTGGGTATTCTGATTCTGATTATGCTGGAGATGTGGATAGCAGGAGATCAATGACTGGTTATGTTTTCACTCTTGGAGGTTCTGTCGTTAGTTGGAAAGCAACTCTGCAGGCTACAGTGACACTGTCTACTACGGAGGCAGAATACATGGCGTTGACAGAGGCTGCCAAAGAGGGAATTTGGTTAAAAGGACTGGTTAGCAATCTCGGTCTACATCAAGATCAAGCAGTTGTGTTTTGTGATAATCTCAGTGCAATATGTTTGGCTAATGATCATGTTCATCATGAGAGAACCAAACACATTGATGTGAGATATCATTTTCTGAGATCAGAATCGAGGATCAAAGTGCAGAAGATTGCCACGGCAGATAATCCTGCAGATATGTTCACTAAACCTGTACCTCATAGCAAGTTTCGACATTGCTTGGACTTGCTAAATGTTTTGAGCTGTTGATTGCCTCTTTGAGGCATTTTGTTTTCCCATGGTAGGAAATTTGGAGGCAAAAAGAAGAGTTGGAGTACCATTTGGCACATTTTTGTGCATGGTTTGGGTACATTTTCGGGAGGAGCTTGAGATCAAGGTGGAGCCCTATTCATTTTTCGACTATACTTGGGATGCACCAAGGTGAAGATTTGTTAGGTGGTGCATCCATTGAAATTAGGTGCAATTATTTCCATTTTGATGTGCTATACTGTAGCTATTACAACTAAAATGTTGAATTTGCTGCTCCTCAATTGCCTATAAATAGGCAACAATTTCATTTGCAAAAACACACCAAGCAGAAGCAAGCAGAAGCAAAGCAAAGCAGCTTTGAGTTTTCTCTGCTCTTCAATTTAGTGGGCAGATTTGGCCCAGAGAGTTTTAGGGTGTTTTGGTAGGCTTTTCTTTTGTGAGGAGTTTACATTTGTTGAGTGGGTTTTGTGGGTCCGGAAATTTATTGTCCAAACCCTTTTGTAATATTTCCTCTCATAGTAAAATTTGTTTCTCCTTTTGCCTGTGGATGTAGGTCGATTTGACCGAACCACGTAAATTCTCTGTGTCTGTTTATTTTGCTGCATTTGGCTAATTTGGGTACACTTCCGCAACACAATTTTGGACTTCTTAATAATTTTCAAAGATGGACTAATCAACGACATATTATCAACATATAAGTGAGGATGGGTTGTATTATTTAATGAATCTCTTCGGAAGGTAATTTGTTTATTTAACACCATTATTTCAATTGCATCTGTAAATATTTCTTAAATTGGGTAATATCATGTATTAATTATATATATAATCTCTCCTAACGTATGATTACAAAACTTCTAAAATGAGCATTTTCAAAAGGTCATAATTCATGGGGTTGGGGACTCACCCTAGTGGTCAAGTCTCCCTTCTCTCAACCATAGCTTGGGAGTTTGATCCACACCTGGCCCTCTATCCCCTCCCCTTTATCCCCCTTTTGTAATTTGTGTAGTTTGGGCTCCCACACACTTTTGCCGACACTTGAGTGTCACTGTTTACAAAAAAAAGGTCATAATTCATGACCTAAACCAGATCCGGGAAATTAACCCAAAGAGTGCGATTGTAATACCCGCAAAATTAGTTACATAAATAAATAAATAAATAAAGGTAAGAAGAGAAATGGAATTTAATTCAAAGATTAAAAAGAAAATAAATTTTGGAAAGCCCATGAAGTCGAAAATAATTTAAGTAAATAAATTATTGCACGGGAACCAAATGGACTCAAGATTTCGAACACGAAATTAGTTTGAGATCCAAATGGAATTAAGATAGGAATTCAAAGCCCAAGAATAGCCCGAAAATCGAAGCCCAAGAATATAGAGGGATAGAAGTCCGAAATAGAGGAGAAAAGGCCCGACGGATCGCACGACCCGGCCCGGACAGAAGTCCAGGCCAAGGCCGCGCGGCCACCGCACGGTGCGTGGCTTTTCCCGCGCCAGCTCTGCAGAAACGGGCATCGCGAGATTCACTCGCCCGACTTCAGATTTTTCGAGTTTGTTGCATATCTTTCGGCCCAAGACTTCCCATATCTGATCTTGGACGCCTTCAAGTCCTTGTGAGCTTATAAATAGCCCTCTTGTCAGCCCGTACATCCTTTTGAACATCTTCGTAATTTCCACCTATTCCCGAACACCCCAAAACCCTAGTTTTAGGCTGTTGGAAGCAATGACAGCGAAGGAGGACGTTCTTTGGACGAATTCAAGGTCTCCCAAGCGTAGGTGGGTAGTGAGGTAAGACACTCGTCCATATTTTCCATCTGAAATTCGAATACAAACTCTAACTTGGGACGTTTCTTTTTCTAAACCGCGAATTGGAACAAGAAGGAGGAGTAGGAAGGATCTAAGGCACAAACGACGAATCTGGAAGCCACGACATCAAAATCGAAGAGCCGTAGATCCAATCCAAGTAAGTTGACTCTTACTTATGGTTTTGGTGGCTAAAATCAAATGAACAAAAAGGATCTAATAAGAAACCCTAATAAAATATGTTTACGCACGCGGAGTGTTTTTGTATGAATTTTTCAGACCCTTTAAAGTGCTCAAACGGGAAAACTCAAAACTGGAAAAGTGTTCCTAAGACATAGATCTACATTGTGTAAAGTTTTCGTAATTTTTCATTAAGATGTGCTGCCTGAAATCGGACTTGGACTAACCTGCATTTCTACCGAATTCTCATACGTTGACAGATTTGATTTTCGAACTTGTTGGCTATTTTGTCATCAGATTTAGGTCTAATTAGAAGTTGTGATAAACATGAAAATTGTAGATAAATGAATCTTCAACGTGTTTGTAAAATTTCATAAAAATTGGAGTTCGTTTGGTGAGTTAAAAATGAATCTTTGAACACTGCTGCAATCTGGATCTTGACAGCTTAGGGTTTTGGTAGAAATTTAAATTTTTGACTTGTTTCCTCACCTCGATTTGAAAAACTTAAAACAGAAACTTGTTTGTTGAGACATTTCTGAACTACTGTGGAATTTTCAAAATGATTGACCCTGAAATGAATTTTTAAACGAGAATGGCGCGAAAAATGACCATATAGAGGTTACATTTTGTGAAATGGAGAAGTAGAGCTTTTCTAAACGATCAAACGAAAGCTCTTTCGAAAAATAAAACACACATTTTCAAAATCCCATTACGACTTGATTAAAAAAATGAATTAGGGGGTGAATGCTCTGCAGGGTGCTCTCCTAACTATTCACTTCGTGGCTTTATGGACGATGGTGACCCCGCGCGAAATATGAGTAATTATGCCAAAACGGCGAGACATATAGGGCCTACACTCTCGGGAGTATTCGTATGGGTTTTCCGAGGTTCCGGAGTGGTACTGGGTATGGAGGATACGGCTGCGGCCGCCGGACTATCGGCTAAACTTGTTGAGATTGCGATGCAGTCGTGAGAAACTTGAAATACATAATCTGGAAGTAGCGGGAAACACTAAAAGACTTCAATTATCTTTTTATTTAAATTTTTGCTTTTTAAATTATGTCCTGTATCCTTTTATTTACCCTTGTAAGTTATAATTATGATCTTTTAGAATCCATGCTTTTAAATTATGTAATTAAATTTTTATTAGTTAAGCCAAATTAATTTGTAAAGTGTCTACTATCTTGCTTAAGTTAATTCATTTTTTTAATTAATTAAAGGCTTTGAAACCCCATTATTGTATGCTAGGGGTTAACTTACTCAGTATGTTTATACTGACAAAACCATCATTTCTCTTTTATTTTTAGAGTATGGAGAGTATGCATGAGCATAGCATGCATTGGGATTATTGAGCACATTTAATTCTCGTTTCATATGACTTGCATACAGGCCTGTTAACCCATGTTTTGGTTATGTTGGCCCTATGTACAATTCTTTAATATTCCGCTGCTATTAAATTAAATATTGCATGTGAACAGCTATAGTATTATAAATTTATATTTTTATGGGCTTGTTTAAAATTATTTTCTGAAAAACCATAGCCTTGCATCTCTTTAGCAAGCTCGAAAAAGTCGTGTCTTGCTAGGGAGGTGTGGCGGTGACATTCGGGCTTGGGTTATCAAAATCGGGGTGTTACAGCAATTATGTGCACACACCAAAACACCAAAAAAAAAACCCATTCTTAATGGCACCCACCTCTAAAATGTCAAAAACGTAGGTATGTTATGGGCACCCAGTAAAAATATTCCAATTTTACCCTTAAATGAATAAAAAAATATACTATGTTGAGTGCACAACCAATGAGTTAAGGGCACCGACACTAAAAGCAACTCACTTACCACCAATTCACAAAAGAAGAATTGGAGAAAGAAGAAAACAGGCACCCAAACCCCGCACGCAGCTTCAAAGTACAATCCACCACTGACTTGAAAATGTCCAAAGTAGGTCCCCAGCAACGCCGCGGCGGCGCAGCACGCGGTGGAGTCAATGGTGCAAGCCTTCCAGGAGGTAAGCACTTATTTTTACATTAAATCTAGGGTTTATGTTGGTTTAAAAAAATTTTATGTTGAATTGAAGTATAAAATTGTAAAATCATTTATGAAGTTATTGTGCATTTTGCTGGAGTCAACATTGTGCAAAAATTGGGTGTCTATGGTGTTGCGAGTGGTGGCCGGAGCCGGAGGGGCCGGAAGGGAAGTCTGTAGTGGTGTCCAGCAAACGGCCACCACTGGCCGTTTGCTCTTAAGGGCTTTCGGCTGGTGCTGGTTGAAAGGATCACCATTGACCAACCACCAATGGTCGTTTCAGCCATCCATTTGTATATTGTGTCCATAATTCTTCAAAGTATCATGTGCTTAAGTGTTATTCTATGGTTTGAGTAGTAAATTCAATTATCACTTCATGTATTGGAAAATTTTGGTGGTTTTTTAATGCTAAAAAATGTCATGGATTAGTAGTAGATTTGTATAAATTTTGATGTGTTGGGACACATTTTGAGGTCGGTGGCCTAACTGCAAGCAACCAATGGTGGTTGTTGTGTTTGAATGATTATCGGCCAAGGCTGGCCGATTGGCCTTGTTCGCTGTCATTCAGCAATGGTCTAAAGGCCGCCCTTCTTCGGGTCGGCCAGTGCTAACCGAAATGCCCATCAGTGTGCTCTACTTACCCATATCTTTGCCCGATTCGGATTGTAATTGTTTCCCTATTTTGTATTTACGTTATATATCGAATGTGTACTCATTTTATTTTCCATTTCTTCTTAGATGACTGGCATCCGACAGTGGGTACATGTATCTTTATATAGAGAGGTGGAGAACGCATGATTACGACCTCACATTTGAGTAGTTGGGTGCAGCAATTGAGCATCCTTACATCACGCTAGGAGACGATGAAGGTGCAGGCCCGTCCACTAGCAGGCGCGATGACCCATCGTCGAGCATAGGCCGGGGCCGTTCCCCACTGGAGTGGAGGAGTTAGATATTTTTGTATGTTGCTGGCATGAGTTGTTATTGCTTTCATTTAATTGATTGATTCCTATATTTTAAGTTGTAAGATATGGATTTGATTTACATTGCTGTGTTGCTGGGACATTATAAGCTGTCGAACTGAGATGTGGTTCATTTCGTTTGAATCATATGGGTTAATTATTGCATGATATTGAAAGAAAATTTTGATTGAAAGTGTGGGATTGACAGGTGAATTGGATCAAATCTATTGATTATTTCCATATGTGCCCGATACTATCCGTCTCGTTCGCATCCTATAAACACTCACCCTTCTTACTTCCGCCACCTTTATCTGATCGCTCCACAACAACAATCATTTGGTCTGCAATGGCGACCGTACATACCCATTGTAGCAATTTATCCCTACTTTCAAACCATTCATTCATGATGAACAAGTCCGTATTATCGGTGGAGATGACATCAATGCTAAGTTCACAACCTTGAGGTGCAATACTTTCTTTGTTTAGTGGTATGCGATTCTCCAAAATACAAGATAAAAAAATGAAATGTTTTAACACAAGTTGATACAAAAAAGGCCACTACTAGTTGAAAATTAATGTCCAAATCGGTCACCACTGGCCAAATTCCATATAGTGAAATCGGCCACATCTGGTCGTTTGTTGTACATTGTTCAAAAATGGATTATAACTTTTTCGGCCACCGTTGGTTGTTTCCAGTCACAATTTTCAGCCACTGGTGGCCGAAAATGCATGTTACGCACAACCACTAGTGGCCGAACGCGTTCAGACCAGTAGCAAACCATGAAAATTCGACATTGAATGCTAAACTACCTAAATGAACTGACAATCTAACATTTTTCGCACAATTGTTTGCGAATCGTCTTCGGCCATCTTCTTTTTCCATTTCGGGTGCTAGATGGAACCTATCAGCAAGTTATCTTTCTCAGCCTAGTATTCTAATGGAGTTAGGTTTTACCTTAAAGAAGATGAAGAGGAAATGGTGGGTGCCTCCAACATTCTACTTTGGTGCCTTCAACATTAAGGTTTTGTGAATTGTATAGTGTGTGCCTCCAACCAATTCAAATGGTGTGATCAACATACTAACACAAATCATTACTCATTAAGGGTATTTTGGGTTTTTCTCAACAATATTGGGTGCCCCAAACGTAAACTTGTGTGCACATATCCGCGCCCTTAATGGAAAAGAGAGTTATAAAAAGAAATACAGCTTGTGATTTTCTTTCCCCGTATTCCTGTCATATCTTAATATAGTAAATAATCCATTCTTATCATTGAACTCAAAGAAAATATTGAAAAACTAAAATAGCACTGAATTTAAAAAATAACAATCCAAATACCATTGTAGTAAAAGTACCTTGTTTTTTTTTTTAAAAAAAAGGTGAACTACGTACAAATATTGTTTTAAATTTCGGTCAAATTTCGCTAATTTGATGAGGTGTCACCGTTGGTTCCGGATGAACAAGGGGATCATGGTATGCGAGAGGCCGAGATCATTGGCATAAGAGGGGTTGTGATTGATCAAGAACCTGCATATGGCGAGTGGCTTACAGTTGTGAGGCGGGGAAATAGGAAGTCTAAACAATCGAGGGAGAAGAGGGAACCTGTTAAGCAACATGTTGAGCAGCCTGTTGAGCAGCCAATGGCTAAGTCTGAGGAGGTGAAGGCCGTTGTAAGAGGAACCAAAGGGAAAGAGGTGGCGACGTCTTTGGATAGGCCGAACAGACTGCGTTCGTCTTCTTCGGAGGCTGATGCACAAGCTCTGGCCTTGGTGCCATATGTTCGTAGTGAGGGTCGGATTATGGGGAGCACTCATGGACCCAAGAAGCCACAGATTGAGGAAGTGGGTGAATCATCCAGGGGACGGAGTTACAAGGCATTTGAGGGGTAACCCATTTGGTGTTCTCCAGGAGCAGCCGGATGAGTATTCATGATAATGTGGAGATGGACTCGCGAGACAATGAGAGTTGTGCGGATACGGATGATGGAGGGTCTCAATATGGAGGATCACAATAGGTGAATAGGTGTTGGAGAGGCTGTAAGTCGAACTCTAATATTTTTTTATAGATTTCAAGGATTTTTCTATTATTGTTTGGAATGTGGGTGGTATAATGAGTAGGATGGCTCAGCGTTGGATGGATGAATTGCTTAGAGATCACAAGCCGGATGTTCTCTGTATCTTGGAACCTCGGGGCTCGTTTTCTCGGCTGCATGTCTTCTTTATTCGGCATGGATATACATCAATCGCTATTCAGGGGGCCCAGGGTATGGGTGGAGGTTTATGAGTTCTCAAGAGGTTAGTTGTGGACTGTATGATAAATCTGCTTGATGATCGAGATCGGATGATTGCATTTGAATTATTAAAAGGGACTACTCGATGGATGGCCACGGCCATCTACGCGTTTCCCAATTATCAGCAAAGGCGTACCATTTGGATGGAAGTAAGCAACTTGGCTGCGAATTTGGAGGGTCCTTGGATCATCTTAGGTGATTGGAACGAGATTCTTGAGGAAGAAGAGGTCCAAGGAGGGGTGTTTCTGCCGGCGAGGGCTTCAGAATTAAGGGAGGTTTTTTATTGATGCCACCTGATGGGCGTCCCCACTGTCGGACCGGCCTTTATATGGTCCCGAATGGCAGGTGGGGGGCATCGGATTAGTAAGCGTTTTTGGATAGAGGTTTGGCTAACCTGGATTGGCTGTGTATGTTTGAGGAGGGACGAGTAGTGCATTTACCTAGAATGGGGTCTGATCACTGCCCTCTACACTTGGTTTGTGGAGATCGAGGGGGAGTTTTTGGGGCGAAACCCTTTCGGTGGGAGGCAGCCTTGGGTTTTCATAAGGACTATATGGAGGTGGTGCGAACGAGTCGTCAAGAGGTTGGTGATGACTTCGGCTGTTTGATGGCTCAGGTTCGTGGCAATTCGATTGAATTCAATCAACACACATTTGGTAACATCAGAGATTGCAAGAGAAAACTTAAGAATCGCATCTTGGGAATTCAAGGGAGATTGGTGCATGTTGACTCGGCCTGGCTTCTACGCCTTGAAGGGGAACTTAAAAGTGAGTTGAGGAAATTTTAGCACAAGAGGAATTGCTTTGGTTTCAGAAGTCGAGAGATCGGTGGGTGAAGTTGGGGGATAGAAACACGAGGTATTTCCATGCTAAAACTCAAGTCCACCGACGATGTAACCAAATTTTTGGATTGCAGGTTGGTGATGAGTGGGAGACGGATCCGGCCAGGCTTCAGGACCATGTTATTAATTATTTTAGTGATATGTTTGCCGAACACACTGAACAGGCGATTGGTGACAGGTTGGCCAAGTTAAATCCGCTATTTGAGCCACATAAGTTCTGACCTGGATAAAAAGATCACGAGGCAGGATGTGGAAGAGGCTCTTAAATCCATGCGTTCACTTGCGGCTCCCGGGCCGGATGGTTTTCCGGCGAGATTCTACAAGGATTATTGGGAGTTCATGAAGCTGGCTGTGGTGAATATGGTGATGCCAGTGGTGAGGAATCGGCGTTTACCAGTGGGCTTATCGCATGCATATATGTGTTTATTGCCTAAGGTGGCGGTGCCATCATGTACCAACAGTTTCGTGCTTTGATCTTGTGCAATGTTGCATTTAAACTTATCACTAAGATTCTTGTTCAACGATTCAGGCCTATACTGAGGGAGACTATTTATCTTTTCTAATCCGCTTTCCTACTGGGGAGAGGGACGGCTGACAATGGCATTTTGCTTCAAGAATTGGTCTCGTCTCTAGAGCAGTCTCGAGCCAGTTTTCGGGGGGCCATACTGAAAATTGATCTCGCCAAAGCTATCTAAGACAATATTGGATGAGGTGGGTGTTGGCAGGTGGAGGTCGATTTGTCTGAGACATGGAGGGGTTGGTATATCCCATTTAATGTTTGCAGATGACTTAATACTTTATTCGGAGTTGAGTGAAGATAGCATAATTAGCATGGCAGGGGTGTTGAAGAGATTCAGGTCGCGGTCAGGATTAAAAATGAATGCTATGAAGTCTGTCACCAATGTTTCGCTCAATGCTAGTGTTGTGGAGAAGAACTGGCTGACTACACATTTGGGCGTCCAAGTTGGGCCCGAACTTGGGAAATATCTTGGATTTCCTATTATTAAAGGTCGGATGAAGATAGCCCATTTCGACTCTTTGGTGAAAAAGTTGGAGGATGAGTTAAGTTATTGGTCAAGTTTCTTGCTCAACAAAGCGGGGAGGGTGACCAAGGCTCAGGCTCTACTGGCGGCCATCCCTGTTTACTCCAGGTAGATCCATCTTCTGCCATAGGGCGTTTGTCAACATATTGATAGGATTATCCGGCGACGGATATGGAAGGGGGCGGGCGAGAAGGGGATACACCTCGTTGGATGGGAGAAGGTGGCGGCCTTGAGATGCCAGGGGGGTTGGGAATACGTGATGCTTTCAATAATGAGTTAAAGGTTTAATTTGTGGAAATTGTGGAATTAATTGCTAAAAACAATGATTTTGAATAAAAATATTAAATTTAATCTCATTCCATGATTCTATGCATTTTAATATATTTTGTGTTGAGATTGCATATTTTTAGGTGTTTTTAGCAAGCCAATGGCTAATGGGACCAAGAACAGTCAATTGGAGCTCTAAAACTCGAAAACGAAAGAAAAATGGTGAAAAAAAGTCCGAAACGCGCGCTGGTGGCACGGTGCAAAGGTCGAACACGCAGAGAGCATGCTGTTTGACGATACCGCACGCTCGTGGCGCGCTTGTCTCCCAGACCGCGCGCCCAGCACGCGCCTCCCGCACCTGCATTTTTGGGTTTCGCGTTTTAGGCCATAAATAGCTCGTTTCTCGGCCGATTTGGGAGTTCCACCTATCAAAACGCTCAGAATTTCGTTCCTATCTAATTATCTTATTCTCCATATCTTTTTCATTCATCATCCGGAGAAAAAGTGCGCCATAGTGCTGGATGCCTAAATCTTGCTGAATCTTGGGATATCGCGCAAATCTTCTGGTTGATTCATATCTTCTGCAAACTGATCCATAAATAACACGACTTCAAGTCAATTGAAGAGTTCCAAATCATTCAATAATTCCAGAAAAACATCCTCTATTCTCTCATACTTTTCCATCCATCATCCGGGCAAAGAGAAGAGCAATCTAGTGTAGATCTACACCGGAATTTCTTCACCAATTCTGTCACAGACTATGTTTTCTTTTATAATTCTTTTGCGTTCTTGTGACATTATGCTACGGTAATCCCATCGTTTGGGGAAACGTAGATCTTGACATTGTAGATTTTTGTAATTGTTAATATGATTTTCTTTAATTATATGTTAATTTGTTCAATTCTTATGTGTGTATAGTGAGACCGAAAGGAGATCTGAACTAGGGCTTTATATTTTTCAAGTGGTTGAAAAATACTTGAACAAAAATAATTGAACTAATTAATTCTAATAATTGGCAACTTGAAAAAGAGCCAAAATTGTTACAACCAAACTTAGGATAATCACTAGCCGGAGGAATTGCATGTTTTTAAAACTGGGAGGTTTCTAAATTGTGATAATTCTAAGTAGGCATAATAATTAATTAAAAATTGGATTTTTATATGCAATTGCAAAGTTTGTCAACATTTGAAAGATCTAGGGATCCCCATTCATCATCTAGTGCATAAATCAATTCTCTCTCTCTTGTTCATTCATTGAAACTTTTTATTGCTATATTTTAATTGCAATTTTAGGAATTTAGATAAACCAACTTTATTCGCACTTTAATTTTCATTTGCTACTTGAATTTAATAAATTATAGAAATTCATTGTTCCCTGTGGATTCGACCAGGTTTTACCGCATATTACTTGGACCATACACTGCGGGTTGTATTGGAAAATATACCACACACCAAGTTTTTGGCGCCGTTGTCGGGAAACGGTGGTTTTTGTTATAGTTTATTGAGTTTTTGTAGTTTCTTCCTTATTTCTTTTTATTTTTTTTATATATTTTCACTCACTTCCTGATTTTCTATTGTTTCAGGATCTAGTTTATGCCCAAAGGTGCTCCGCCAAAATTTGAATTTGATCTAGAAATTGCTAGAATTGAATTTGAATTTGATCTAGAAATTCAGGATCTAGTTTTCTCCGGCAAGGAGAAAACTAGTGTTCACCATGAACGGAGGTGAAGATGAGCGTGAGCGCCATGCACCGCGGGGAAGGGGTGTACCGATTGTTCACGAAGGTGTTGGTGACAACGCTCCCCGACCAACACCTTTGACTCTCAGGCAGCAGATGCAACAACTGGTCAGATAATAAATGATCTAATGGTGAGGCCTGAAGCTTTGAGGTAAAACCCGCTGCAATGCCCCCCGACAGCCTTTACACTATAATCCTATAGGGCTGTTAAAAAGCTTGCCTAATTTTTCCTACCGAAAGCGCACGGTATCAAGCTGCAATATTTATTTTTATTGTCGGGATCGTTCATTAGAGAGTTACACGATAGAAGTGTTTTAATAGGATTATTAGTTCTAGAATCTGTTTATGCTCTTGGTTTAAGGATGGTGTAATGATGGTTACTAAGAATTTAATGCTGAAATGTAAATGCATAAAGCTGTAAACAATAGTAAAGAAAACAATTGAAATGATGTTGAATGTTGTGATTATGTTCATGAGTTTAAGATAACACGGACCAGATCAAGTAAACGAAATAAGAATATGATGAGAATGTCATACTTCAATGGTTAAAACATAATGAAAGTTCATTGAGATAGACAAATCCTTTATGCAACTTAATCAAATCTTCATGTCTTAAATCACTTCCCAAGACAGGTAATTGTGATTCAGTGTCATGACATTCTAAGCACTGAAATCACAAGATACTATCATCGCAGAATGATCGGTCAGACTCATTCTGTGACAAAAGCTTTTTAGAACTGTCACTTAATCTATTTCTTTCGGACTCAGATTAAGCCTTTGACAACTCGAGGTCACTTCTAAATCATCTTATATTCATCTGAACTTGAAGTTGTCCTTTTTATTACTCCGGATCAAACTGGTTTCATGACCCTATGTTGGATGTCCTCTACAAGAAGTGAAAAAGCAAGTATTTAAATCTATCATCCAATGTTTTCATAAGACTTGCATACAGGCCTGTTAACCCATGTTTTGGTTATGTTGGCCCTATGTACAATTCTTTAATATTCCGCTGCTATTAAATTAAATATTGCATGTGAACAGCTATAGTATTATAAATTTATATTTTTATGGGCTTGTTTAAAATTATTTTCTGAAAAACCATAGCCTTGCATCTCTTTAGCAAGCTCGAAAAAGTCGTGTCTTGCTAGGGAGGTGTGGCGGTGACATTCGGGCTTGGGTTATCAAAATCGGGGTGTTACAGCAATTATGTGCACACACCAAAACACCAAAAAAAAAACCCATTCTTAATGGCACCCACCTCTAAAATGTCAAAAACGTAGGTATGTTATGGGCACCCAGTAAAAATATTCCAATTTTACCCTTAAATGAATAAAAAAATATACTATGTTGAGTGCACAACCAATGAGTTAAGGGCACCGACACTAAAAGCAACTCACTTACCACCAATTCACAAAAGAAGAATTGGAGAAAGAAGAAAACAGGCACCCAAACCCCGCACGCAGCTTCAAAGTACAATCCACCACTGACTTGAAAATGTCCAAAGTAGGTCCCCAGCAACGCCGCGGCGGCGCAGCACGCGGTGGAGTCAATGGTGCAAGCCTTCCAGGAGGTAAGCACTTATTTTTACATTAAATCTAGGGTTTATGTTGGTTTAAAAAAATTTTATGTTGAATTGAAGTATAAAATTGTAAAATCATTTATGAAGTTATTGTGCATTTTGCTGGAGTCAACATTGTGCAAAAATTGGGTGTCTATGGTGTTGCGAGTGGTGGCCGGAGCCGGAGGGGCCGGAAGGGAAGTCTGTAGTGGTGTCCAGCAAACGGCCACCACTGGCCGTTTGCTCTTAAGGGCTTTCGGCTGGTGCTGGTTGAAAGGATCACCATTGACCAACCACCAATGGTCGTTTCAGCCATCCATTTGTATATTGTGTCCATAATTCTTCAAAGTATCATGTGCTTAAGTGTTATTCTATGGTTTGAGTAGTAAATTCAATTATCACTTCATGTATTGGAAAATTTTGGTGGTTTTTTAATGCTAAAAAATGTCATGGATTAGTAGTAGATTTGTATAAATTTTGATGTGTTGGGACACATTTTGAGGTCGGTGGCCTAACTGCAAGCAACCAATGGTGGTTGTTGTGTTTGAATGATTATCGGCCAAGGCTGGCCGATTGGCCTTGTTCGCTGTCATTCAGCAATGGTCTAAAGGCCGCCCTTCTTCGGGTCGGCCAGTGCTAACCGAAATGCCCATCAGTGTGCTCTACTTACCCATATCTTTGCCCGATTCGGATTGTAATTGTTTCCCTATTTTGTATTTACGTTATATATCGAATGTGTACTCATTTTATTTTCCATTTCTTCTTAGATGACTGGCATCCGACAGTGGGTACATGTATCTTTATATAGAGAGGTGGAGAACGCATGATTACGACCTCACATTTGAGTAGTTGGGTGCAGCAATTGAGCATCCTTACATCACGCTAGGAGACGATGAAGGTGCAGGCCCGTCCACTAGCAGGCGCGATGACCCATCGTCGAGCATAGGCCGGGGCCGTTCCCCACTGGAGTGGAGGAGTTAGATATTTTTGTATGTTGCTGGCATGAGTTGTTATTGCTTTCATTTAATTGATTGATTCCTATATTTTAAGTTGTAAGATATGGATTTGATTTACATTGCTGTGTTGCTGGGACATTATAAGCTGTCGAACTGAGATGTGGTTCATTTCGTTTGAATCATATGGGTTAATTATTGCATGATATTGAAAGAAAATTTTGATTGAAAGTGTGGGATTGACAGGTGAATTGGATCAAATCTATTGATTATTTCCATATGTGCCCGATACTATCCGTCTCGTTCGCATCCTATAAACACTCACCCTTCTTACTTCCGCCACCTTTATCTGATCGCTCCACAACAACAATCATTTGGTCTGCAATGGCGACCGTACATACCCATTGTAGCAATTTATCCCTACTTTCAAACCATTCATTCATGATGAACAAGTCCGTATTATCGGTGGAGATGACATCAATGCTAAGTTCACAACCTTGAGGTGCAATACTTTCTTTGTTTAGTGGTATGCGATTCTCCAAAATACAAGATAAAAAAATGAAATGTTTTAACACAAGTTGATACAAAAAAGGCCACTACTAGTTGAAAATTAATGTCCAAATCGGTCACCACTGGCCAAATTCCATATAGTGAAATCGGCCACATCTGGTCGTTTGTTGTACATTGTTCAAAAATGGATTATAACTTTTTCGGCCACCGTTGGTTGTTTCCAGTCACAATTTTCAGCCACTGGTGGCCGAAAATGCATGTTACGCACAACCACTAGTGGCCGAACGCGTTCAGACCAGTAGCAAACCATGAAAATTCGACATTGAATGCTAAACTACCTAAATGAACTGACAATCTAACATTTTTCGCACAATTGTTTGCGAATCGTCTTCGGCCATCTTCTTTTTCCATTTCGGGTGCTAGATGGAACCTATCAGCAAGTTATCTTTCTCAGCCTAGTATTCTAATGGAGTTAGGTTTTACCTTAAAGAAGATGAAGAGGAAATGGTGGGTGCCTCCAACATTCTACTTTGGTGCCTTCAACATTAAGGTTTTGTGAATTGTATAGTGTGTGCCTCCAACCAATTCAAATGGTGTGATCAACATACTAACACAAATCATTACTCATTAAGGGTATTTTGGGTTTTTCTCAACAATATTGGGTGCCCCAAACGTAAACTTGTGTGCACATATCCGCGCCCTTAATGGAAAAGAGAGTTATAAAAAGAAATACAGCTTGTGATTTTCTTTCCCCGTATTCCTGTCATATCTTAATATAGTAAATAATCCATTCTTATCATTGAACTCAAAGAAAATATTGAAAAACTAAAATAGCACTGAATTTAAAAAATAACAATCCAAATACCATTGTAGTAAAAGTACCTTGTTTTTTTTTTTAAAAAAAAGGTGAACTACGTACAAATATTGTTTTAAATTTCGGTCAAATTTCGCTAATTTGATGAGGTGTCACCGTTGGTTCCGGATGAACAAGGGGATCATGGTATGCGAGAGGCCGAGATCATTGGCATAAGAGGGGTTGTGATTGATCAAGAACCTGCATATGGCGAGTGGCTTACAGTTGTGAGGCGGGGAAATAGGAAGTCTAAACAATCGAGGGAGAAGAGGGAACCTGTTAAGCAACATGTTGAGCAGCCTGTTGAGCAGCCAATGGCTAAGTCTGAGGAGGTGAAGGCCGTTGTAAGAGGAACCAAAGGGAAAGAGGTGGCGACGTCTTTGGATAGGCCGAACAGACTGCGTTCGTCTTCTTCGGAGGCTGATGCACAAGCTCTGGCCTTGGTGCCATATGTTCGTAGTGAGGGTCGGATTATGGGGAGCACTCATGGACCCAAGAAGCCACAGATTGAGGAAGTGGGTGAATCATCCAGGGGACGGAGTTACAAGGCATTTGAGGGGTAACCCATTTGGTGTTCTCCAGGAGCAGCCGGATGAGTATTCATGATAATGTGGAGATGGACTCGCGAGACAATGAGAGTTGTGCGGATGCGGATGATGGAGGGTCTCAATATGGAGGATCACAATAGGTGAATAGGTGTTGGAGAGGCTGTAAGTCGAACTCTAATATTTTTTTATAGATTTCAAGGATTTTTCTATTATTGTTTGGAATGTGGGTGGTATAATGAGTAGGATGGCTCAGCGTTGGATGGATGAATTGCTTAGAGATCACAAGCCGGATGTTCTCTGTATCTTGGAACCTCGGGGCTCGTTTTCTCGGCTGCATGTCTTCTTTATTCGGCATGGATATACATCAATCGCTATTCAGGGGGCCCAGGGTATGGGTGGAGGTTTATGAGTTCTCAAGAGGTTAGTTGTGGACTGTATGATTAATCTGCTTGATGATCGAGATCGGATGATTGCATTTGAATTATTAAAAGGGACTACTCGATGGATGGCCACGGCCATCTACGCGTTTCCCAATTATCAGCAAAGGCGTACCATTTGGATGGAAGTAAGCAACTTGGCTGCGAATTTGGAGGGTCCTTGGATCATCTTAGGTGATTGGAACGAGATTCTTGAGGAAGAAGAGGTCCAAGGAGGGGTGTTTCTGCCGGCGAGGGCTTCAGAATTAAGGGAGGTTTTTTATTGATGCCACCTGATGGGCGTCCCCACTGTCGGACCGGCCTTTATATGGTCCCGAATGGCAGGTGGGGGGCATCGGATTAGTAAGCGTTTTTGGATAGAGGTTTGGCTAACCTGGATTGGCTGTGTATGTTTGAGGAGGGACGAGTAGTGCATTTACCTAGAATGGGGTCTGATCACTGCCCTCTACACTTGGTTTGTGGAGATCGAGGGGGAGTTTTTGGGGCGAAACCCTTTCGGTGGGAGGCAGCCTTGGGTTTTCATAAGGACTATATGGAGGTGGTGCGAACGAGTCGTCAAGAGGTTGGTGATGACTTCGGCTGTTTGATGGCTCAGGTTCGTGGCAATTCGATTGAATTCAATCAACACACATTTGGTAACATCAGAGATTGCAAGAGAAAACTTAAGAATCGCATCTTGGGAATTCAAGGGAGATTGGTGCATGTTGACTCGGCCTGGCTTCTACGCCTTGAAGGGGAACTTAAAAGTGAGTTGAGGAAATTTTAGCACAAGAGGAATTGCTTTGGTTTCAGAAGTCGAGAGATCGGTGGGTGAAGTTGGGGGATAGAAACACGAGGTATTTCCATGCTAAAACTCAAGTCCACCGACGATGTAACCAAATTTTTGGATTGCAGGTTGGTGATGAGTGGGAGACGGATCCGGCCAGGCTTCAGGACCATGTTATTAATTATTTTAGTGATATGTTTGCCGAACACACTGAACAGGCGATTGGTGACAGGTTGGCCAAGTTAAATCCGCTATTTGAGCCACATAAGTTCTGACCTGGATAAAAAGATCACGAGGCAGGATGTGGAAGAGGCTCTTAAATCCATGCGTTCACTTGCGGCTCCCGGGCCGGATGGTTTTCCGGCGAGATTCTACAAGGATTATTGGGAGTTCATGAAGCTGGCTGTGGTGAATATGGTGATGCCAGTGGTGAGGAATCGGCGTTTACCAGTGGGCTTATCGCATGCATATATGTGTTTATTGCCTAAGGTGGCGGTGCCATCATGTACCAACAGTTTCGTGCTTTGATCTTGTGCAATGTTGCATTTAAACTTATCACTAAGATTCTTGTTCAACGATTCAGGCCTATACTGAGGGAGACTATTTATCTTTTCTAATCCGCTTTCCTACTGGGGAGAGGGACGGCTGACAATGGCATTTTGCTTCAAGAATTGGTCTCGTCTCTAGAGCAGTCTCGAGCCAGTTTTCGGGGGGCCATACTGAAAATTGATCTCGCCAAAGCTATCTAAGACAATATTGGATGAGGTGGGTGTTGGCAGGTGGAGGTCGATTTGTCTGAGACATGGAGGGGTTGGTATATCCCATTTAATGTTTGCAGATGACTTAATACTTTATTCGGAGTTGAGTGAAGATAGCATAATTAGCATGGCAGGGGTGTTGAAGAGATTCAGGTCGCGGTCAGGATTAAAAATGAATGCTATGAAGTCTGTCACCAATGTTTCGCTCAATGCTAGTGTTGTGGAGAAGAACTGGCTGACTACACATTTGGGCGTCCAAGTTGGGCCCGAACTTGGGAAATATCTTGGATTTCCTATTATTAAAGGTCGGATGAAGATAGCCCATTTCGACTCTTTGGTGAAAAAGTTGGAGGATGAGTTAAGTTATTGGTCAAGTTTCTTGCTCAACAAAGCGGGGAGGGTGACCAAGGCTCAGGCTCTACTGGCGGCCATCCCTGTTTACTCCAGGTAGATCCATCTTCTGCCATAGGGCGTTTGTCAACATATTGATAGGATTATCCGGCGACGGATATGGAAGGGGGCGGGCGAGAAGGGGATACACCTCGTTGGATGGGAGAAGGTGGCAGCCTTGAGATGCCAGGGGGGTTGGGAATACGTGATGCTTTCAATAATGAGTTAAAGGTTTAATTTGTGGAAATTGTGGAATTAATTGCTAAAAACAATGATTTTGAATAAAAATATTAAATTTAATCTCATTCCATGATTCTATGCATTTTAATATATTTTGTGTTGAGATTGCATATTTTTAGGTGTTTTTAGCAAGCCAATGGCTAATGGGACCAAGAACAGTCAATTGGAGCTCTAAAACTCGAAAACGAAAGAAAAATGGTGAAAAAAAGTCCGAAACGCGCGCTGGTGGCACGGTGCAAAGGTCGAACACGCAGAGAGCATGCTGTTTGACGATACCGCACGCTCGTGGCGCGCTTGTCTCCCAGACCGCGCGCCCAGCACGCGCCTCCCGCACCTGCATTTTTGGGTTTCGCGTTTTAGGCCATAAATAGCTCGTTTCTCGGCCGATTTGGGAGTTCCACCTATCAAAACGCTCAGAATTTCGTTCCTATCTAATTATCTTATTCTCCATATCTTTTTCATTCATCATCCGGAGAAAAAGTGCGCCATAGTGCTGGATGCCTAAATCTTGCTGAATCTTGGGATATCGCGCAAATCTTCTGGTTGATTCATATCTTCTGCAAACTGATCCATAAATAACACGACTTCAAGTCAATTGAAGAGTTCCAAATCATTCAATAATTCCAGAAAAACATCCTCTATTCTCTCATACTTTTCCATCCATCATCCGGGCAAAGAGAAGAGCAATCTAGTGTAGATCTACACCGGAATTTCTTCACCAATTCTGTCACAGACTATGTTTTCTTTTATAATTCTTTTGCGTTCTTGTGACATTATGCTACGGTAATCCCATCGTTTGGGGAAACGTAGATCTTGACATTGTAGATTTTTGTAATTGTTAATATGATTTTCTTTAATTATATGTTAATTTGTTCAATTCTTATGTGTGTATAGTGAGACCGAAAGGAGATCTGAACTAGGGCTTTATATTTTTCAAGTGGTTGAAAAATACTTGAACAAAAATAATTGAACTAATTAATTCTAATAATTGGCAACTTGAAAAAGAGCCAAAATTGTTACAACCAAACTTAGGATAATCACTAGCCGGAGGAATTGCATGTTTTTAAAACTGGGAGGTTTCTAAATTGTGATAATTCTAAGTAGGCATAATAATTAATTAAAAATTGGATTTTTATATGCA